>PYHW01010656.1:528935-572435 GCA_013186435.1 Turdus rufiventris | reverse complement strand
CACCCTGTGCCAGGGTCTCCCCACCCTCACAAGGGAGCATCTCTAACACCCAATCTAAATCCAGTCTCTGAGCTTAAAGAGGATTTATGCACATTAAACATCACAAGGCAAGCAGCCACCATGAAAGGAGAGAAATCCATCACTCCCTGAGACCCACCAAAATCAAATTACTGGAAGCACTGGCACAGCAAAGCCTCAGCGACAGCTCAGGCACAACTGTTCCAGCCAGGACCCCTGCTGGCTTCAGGGGAGATTAATGAATGCTGCCTCACTAATATTTTTAGCTGGATAGTCAAGTCACACCAGGAAACTTGATGCTGGAAACTCGATGCTGGAAACTGCTCAGGAAGAAACCCAAGCCAGCAACCCAAGAGCCTTTTGAACAGCCCTGGGCATCCTTGATTGCAAAGCTCCGCGTTGCACCATGACAGGAGCAGAGGCTGCTGTGCCAAGAAAAGGGGGAAACACTGAAACAGCTTCCCCTGACTTCAGGCAGACCAACATCACACATTTTAACTCATCAATAAGGCTCAAAATGCAAGCTCTCTCCTGGCTGCCTGCTCAGGAGACACCTCCACTTTTTTGTGGTGCCCAAAAAATCCCGTTCTCCTGAGCAGAGCTCTGCCTGGGTTGCTGGTGCTTTGGGCCAATTCCCTCAGAACCACTCAGTGGTGGTGACTGAATAGCTCAATCTGTGTGAAGATTTTTATTCCTGCCCACCAAGTGCCCTGCTAGACAGCATTGTGCCTGAGACACCAACTGCCCTTCCAGAACCACAGGCTACCAGCAGGGACAGGGACAACCTACAGGGAAACCTTTCCAGACCAAGCTTCTCACTTCTCTGCTGGTGATTCCCCCTTCCCAGACACTTGGAGCCATCTCCTCCATGAGTCAGGTCCCAATTTCCTTTGCATCTGAAGCACAAAATTTCCACTCATCCTCCCCGGAGGGAAAAACTGGCAGATGCATCTTTTTCTCAAGCCCTGCTAAAGCTCTCTGGTATTTGTGGCTCCACAGCACACTAAAATGCTCAAGCATGAACTGTAGGCCAGAAAAAGCAAGAATCCTACAGCTCTGAAAAGGAAAAACAAAATAGAAGAGACACTTATGAGTTAGCAGTTTCCAGCTATTTCTTTTTAGAGGCAGATCCTGCATTTGGGTTTAGAATTTGCACTTTTAAGTGATTAAGTTCTCAGGTTACTTTCAGTCAAGTGTGTATGACTGAGAACCTTGGCACTGGGATTAGACAAGATAAATTAGGGATAAAGACATTTTCATTCCTGAGCATGGAATTGCTTATTTTAACTTTCCATGATTCTACACCAAACAACATTTAATTCTTTTGGTGGTGGTGGCTTTGTTTTGGGTAGTGCTTCCTCTGGTATTTATTTGCTTTGGGGTTTTTTTTGTTAACTTAGGGAAGAAGTTTCTAAAGCTATCACACATTTTCCTCCCACTACTAATTCAGCCTTCTGAAATATCTTTTCAGGATTTGAGCTGTCTTAGAGGCCTAAAGCAAAGCAGAATTAAAGAGCTCTCTGGGATTCCCTAAAAAGCCCCCAAAGCTTACAAGGCTACACAAACTAAAACCTCGAGTTACAACCTGCAACAAAGCCTGAAATGCAAGATCTCACTGGCACAGCTGCCCAGGGCTGTGGTGGAGTGTCCATCCCTAGAGGGATTTAAAATCCATG
The DNA here is from genome assembly GCA_013186435.1 of Turdus rufiventris. NCBI lineage: Eukaryota > Metazoa > Chordata > Aves > Passeriformes > Turdidae > Turdus > Turdus rufiventris. The sequence continues at coordinate 570,741 of PYHW01010656.1, read as the reverse complement.
TGGATGTGGCACTTGGGGACATGGGCCTTGGCAGTGCTGGGGGAATGGTTGGATTTGGTGACCTCAGAGGGTTTTTCCAACCAAAATGATTTTGTGATTTCCCAGGATCAGTGATGCTACAAGCTCCCAAGACAACAGCCACACCTTCTAGCCCTCAGGAGAGAAGTCAAGACAACTGAATGCACCACGAGCCTCACAACCCTAAAGACAAAACTTCACGTGGTACCAAATACAGAAGCAGAGAATTAAAGAATGGGTTGGGTTGGAAGGGACATCAAAGATCACCCAGTGCCACCCCTTGGCCTTGGACACTTGCAGGGATCCAGGGGCAGCCACAGCTGCTCTGGGCACCCTGTGCCAGGGCCTCCCCACCCTCACAGGGAAGTTATCAAAATACAAACCAAATTCCTTCCTGAGTACTTTCTGTGCCCTTCCATAGCTGCAGGTTTGGAATAACAAAGCCTGCACAAGTTATTTTGCACTTTCACCTTATCATTAGCGAGTTACAGTCTCAGGAGCAAATATAAACTAAGTGTGGGCTCCTAATCCTCCTCCTAGCCTGCTTGTTTCCAGGAATTTCACTCCTGCTGAACCTTGTGAAGGACGAGTGATTAGCTGGAATAAAGAAGGAACCAAATCCCAGCCGTGACTGCTGGGTGTCTCTGCTTCCAGCTCCAGAGGAGCTCAGCAGCCAAGATCTCTGCAGCACTTGGATCCCTGTGGAGGCAGCTGCAGAAGAGAAAGTGATGAATTAACATGTCAAGGAATTGTCTGGGACAAAAAGCAGTGGAACAATCAGAATTGCAGAGAAATTGTTTGGAGAATGAGCAGCACGTAGCTTTTCAGGTTTAAACAAAGGGAGAGGAATTCAAAGAAGAAGCATTTAAATGCCTTTTGCCTAGGCCAGTGACAAGCAGCCCCTCAGTGTGTTTCATGAGCCTTTTCTGTACTTCTGGACGATGGAACAACCAAATTGGTCACACAGCACTTCTACTTACCTTCCTTGATGTGTGCAGTAACACGCAGCCAGCACCTTCACTTTCAGCTGGAAAGAGGGAAAAAGAAGAAAACCCCATCAGAAGAATGTTACTATCAGAGGTACCTGACAGGCAGCAGGAGCCGAGCAGGAGGCTCAGGAAGAGGTGAAGCATCATTCTCTTGGCAGGGGATGATCTCGAGAGAAAAGCAGAGATTCAATTTTTACAACATCTCCCATTTTGGAAGTGTGAACCAAGCGCAGGATTGGCATTATCTGATCACTAAGGGATCGTGTCTTGCTGCTTTTTTGGCCAGGTTTTTGTAACTCTGATGTATTTTTACTCTTCCCTTCTCTCCCTCCCTCTCCACCTCCCCAAAAATTTAAGTCCTAATCCTTGAAGTAATCATTTAATCCAATGCATCGCTGTTTGATAGATTGAGGCTACAATTTCATGAGTCACCCTCGTTTGGAAACCCTCCTTGTCCTCGTTAAGGAGTCAACAATAACAGCCAGGCAGTTCCAAGGGATTGCAGGCAGCGACTCCAAGATGAGCACATTAATGTTCTGTCAACTCACCACGCTGCCTCCATAAATCTGAGGAGAAAGCAACACAGCTCTTGGGAAAGAAAACTGCTGTTTAGGGACTAGTAAATGTCATTGAATACACAGGATGGGGGAACCCGGGAAATTCCCACTTCAAACTTCCAAGTGCCAACAATAACATTTTCTTAGAGTATCTATGAAGCATTTTTTGGGTACCAGCTATAAAACAAAACAAAACCAAGCAGTATTTGCCAAAATCCCACTCCCTGCAGCCCAGACAGCCTCTCTGTGGCATTATTTGTCCCACAGGTGCTTCTTGTAGAGAGAATCATGGAATGGTTTGTGTTGGAAGGAACGTTAAGGACCATCGAGGTCATCTTCCACTTGACCAGGTTGCTCCAAGCTCCATCCAACCTGGCCTTGAACACTTCCAGCCTGGCATCCTCTTCCTTAAGTTCTGCAAAAAAACCCCCAAGCCTGAGCTGCTACCAAAATGAAACACATTAACAGCTTTAATTCGAACGAGCACAGCAGCAGCATGGAAAAAACCCACTGAAGACCAAAACTTTTCCAGAGGCCAAGCTGTGGAAAACTACAGAGATGTAACAAGGAGTTACAGTTTTTCAGATGAGGGTTTTGCTTCCTTTCCAGATCTCCAATTCCAAATCATAACCTATAAGAGCTGCTGCAATCCCATGACTTGGCCATGCACCTTCAAGCCAAGCTCTGCTACTCTGAAAAATAAGCTGAGGGTGCAACTCACATTAAACTCCAGAAAAAAACCCAAAACAATTCTCTTTTGCATGCAGAAAATTGCTTTAAACAAAATCATCACTGATCAAACAGAAATTCGAGTCTTGTCCTCAATGGGGTTCAAAGGTTCCAACTCAAAGTGGGAGCAGAGCTGTAGAAAAGAGGGGAAGGATCGACTTCATCTCCCCCTAAGCAAAATGAGGTGGTTCAGAAGCTTTGGTTACATCACCCAACTTCTCCCAGATTTCACTTGGATGCTGCACATGTGATTAAAAGCATCACTTAACCAGACAAGTCTGCTGCTGCAACAGCCCCAGTTATTCCCGTTTTTGACACGCCTTTTGGAAAACACAAGCTGTTTCATCTAAAAAGTGCAATTTATTATTAAAAAGCAAGCACCCAAATAAACCAGAAACATCAAGCATTTTCCTCAGGCTCTCACATTTGTAGTTCTCCAACGCTCACTTACCCAACTTCCAGCCTAATTACACATGCAGAAGTATGTGGGGAGATTTGGAAGCCCATAAATATTCACTGAGGAGAAAACATGTTTTGGTTTATCTGCTTTTGCAAGAAATAGTTCGGGAGAGACAAAAAACACCCACAATCCTGAACAATAGCAGGCACATGCTAAAGAGAGAGCTGCAGCCTGTCCTCATGGCTACACAGAAATGGCACAGAAATTCTCGTTGTGCTTTTATCAGGCAGCAACTCTTGGTTCCTCTTATCATTTTCAAGGTGTATCAATCTTTGCTGACAGCTCTCTCACGTACCAGCTGGAGGAGCACCAAGTGTTGCTTTATCAACACAAGCAAAAACATCTCATTACATCTGTTGGAGCAGGATCTTTCAAACTTCTCAAAAAAGCTGTTCTGGGTCATTCATCCCAACAACACACGGCTCAGATTTAATCCAGGCAGGGAAATGGATGGATGTGGCCATCCCAGTTCTGGGCTGGTATCTTAAATGCTCACTGGAGTGCTCCAACATCACTCAGGGATAGCAGAAAATCCACTGGAACATGACAAAGGGAAGGGAAAAATACTCAGAGACTTCTCAAGTGCTCTTCTGCCATGCTCACATTAAATATCCTTTTATTCCCTGCCAGGCAGTGTGGCATCAGACCCTGCAGGAGGTTGCCCACGACACATCCACAGCTCAAGTCCAAACCACCACCAGCCTGTCACTCATTTTCTCCTCTTCCATAGCACCATCCCTGCCTTCTTCCAGCCAAGGAGGGGGTAAAAAGACTCAACACCCTTGGCCTTGCACCTCCACAGAGAAGCCCTTCATGGGGATGACAGGGATACAGAAAACCTCCGGGGGGGGGTTGACAGGGATACAGAAAACTCCCCATCAATCTCCTCAGCCAAGCCTTACTAGGAAGAGCAAAAACTCGAAAATCTCAGTAATTTGAGATTTCACACCTGAATGTCACAATCAAGTACAATGAAACTCTATGAGGAGGTTGGGACCACGTGAAATGTTCATGTCTATTTTTGTGGCCCTCCCTGCCGGACAGAGCAGCAGCAAAAGCCTATTTTAGGCAAGCGAGCGAGCGAGGGGCATTATTGTGTGTCCTGACACACAGCTGAGGGAGAGCTGCCAGGGGTGGCCGAGCTTATCTGTTGGGCTCTGCTCCAGGCCCTGCCCAGGGGAAAAGCCAAAAAGTCAGCAACGCATCGCCGACATCCCCTGGCAGGCACATCAAGGCACCACGCGCATCCCGAATTTCTGGGATGCGTGCGCGCGGGCACGGAGCGGGACTGGGAACGCCACGAGCGACTCCCAGGGAGCTCAGTCCTGACAGCGCCGAGGAATTGTCAACACCACAACTCATGGCACGCTCAGGGCCCCTGCCTCTCCTTTTTATTCGCCACCATTCTCCAAACAGGCTCCATCCAACTTCAACACGCACCAGGAGACTGAATGCTTGGGAGTTTATTTGCTCAGTTGCACCCCAGCTGCCCTAATAATATCCCTGAGAGCAACCCAGAGAAATAAAATCCTCCTTGCTTCCCCTCCACCCCCTGCTTAGGTAACAATATCTGCCATGCAAGCCTGAAAACAAACCCCTAAAAGTCAAATATCAAAGTTTAAGGCTTTTCACCTTTTGTCTTAAGAGATCTCCTTTCACCCAGGATCCCTTTCCATCTTTTTCCTCATCCAGGTCTCCAGTGCTGCCCTGAACACCTGAGAAGATCCAAAAGCCTTTGGAGCAAAGCCACCACTGGATGCTGCAGCATCTTAAAACAGTATTTTATTTTGGGATAAAAGGAGTGGCAATTAGAGAAAAAGAGTTTTTTGGCTGTGCACATTTCTTTAGATCTACAAACACTCCCCGGTGCATCTTCACGGTAAATATATATAAGCACAGTAAAAAAAATCAGAGCAGAATTCTGTTTTAGCACTTCCATGTTTTTCCCTGAAAAATATCAAGGATCTGGTGTGAGTGGGAGCATTTAAGGTTTGGAAGGCTTATTATTAAAAAAATTAATAAAATCTTTTTTATCTTTGTTTTTAATCAGGGGTCTGCTCAAACTTAAGACTCAGCCACTTGTGTCGAACCCCACTATGAGCAGTAAAATTGTTCTGCTTTTCAGATCTGCCTTAAAAATGTTTAAATAAAACCCCATCACCACATGGCATGGCCTGAGCTTGTCAGGAGCAGTGGTGACACCTCTAACACACCACTGGCAGTAAGGGATTGTACAAACAGGACATCAGGGGGATTCTTTGCTTTGCTGTCCTGAGCCTGGACTAACCACCATGAGATTTGAGTAATTTTGGTTAAATATTGTTAGATAAATAACTGTGCCTTCATTATCCCACATTCCCACAACAGGTGAGGCAAAGGGCTTGAAGTCAGCTGGGTTCAACCCACAAATCCCCAGGTTAAAGGTAGGTGGGAATAAGGATTCTGGGGCTGCAAAAACAGCAGGGCAGGTGAAGAACCATCCCTCCCACCCCTGGGACAGAGGGGACAGCACAGAGAGTGATCAAGGTGTCACTTGTGCTATAAAAGCCAAATATTTCATGAAAAAACCCACCTGTGGTAGGTTTTGTCAACCAATTTGGGGCAGGGAGGAAATGTGAATTTTTTCATGCGCTCTAAATCCCGGGGGAAGCCACTCCGAAGGACCAAGGTGAAGCACAGAGAAGTGAGGCCGCTGCCTCCGTGCAGAACCACCCGTGCTCCCCCCACACCTCCCTCGGCTTCCTAAGCAGCGCTTTGAAAACACCCTGGTCAGGAAATTCGGAGGGAGGCCGTCCCCTCCCCGGCACACAATCGGTATATCCACTTTCCATTAGAGGGTAGGAAGCCTCAGGAGCCCAACATCCCACTCTGACATCAAACTGCTAAAACAGGAGTTATCAGATGGAACGCGTGGGTCAGCATTGTGCCTCGAGACATAAAAAGGACCTTGGTATTAATGTGAGGAAATGTGACTATTGTGTGCAGAGTGATACCCATTCAAGCCCAGACCACTTGTCTCTGGACGCTACTCTCCCTGGAATATCCTTGGCGCCAGCATCCAGCTTTTCTCCTCGTCCCCTTGAAGAAAAAAGTCATCTGGGCAGGGGCTGGGCCAACTTTTGGATGCTGTGTTTTGCCGGGAGCAGCGGCGGCGGGCGTGCACGTGTGTGCCTCTGGAGCGGGATACAGGAAACTGTTGATTCTCTGTATCTAGGAATGATCAATTGTCCACAGGGTGGAACAGCTTTTAATTTCTCCCGAAGCGTAATTCGTGTTCCGCTGCTTCCCCCCCACACCCCGGCAGAGCCACATCCTGCTCTCCAATTGGCTTCTCGCTGCTGGCAGGAGTTTGGCTTGTTCTCCCCAAAACTGCTGGAGGCACCTCGAAAATCACCAGTCCGAGCATCAGCTGCAAGTGGGAAAAGTCAGGCAGCTACAGCTCCACAAACCCTTGATAAATTGTGCCTAAATTTAAGAAAATACAGTGCAAACCCCTCTTGCAGTGTGGGTAAGGAGAAGGCGAATTGTTTCAGAACCTCAAATTACAAAAACAACACAAAACTGTTTTAAAATCCCAAATTACAACAACAAGATCCAAAGGATTGTTTTAAAACCTGATACTGAAAAATCCCCAAGATCAAAATGATGAGACTATGTGCCTGGCTGATTTAAGGAGATAAAAATGTTGTGACTGATGGCAAGGATGTGTCCCCTCATATTCCAAAGACTCACCTGCATCACCTGCCCATTAAATTTAAGGCCCAGCCTAAACCAAATTGCTGGTTTTATTTGCAGGATTTAATTCCAGGTGTGCTGCAGATAAAGCTTTCCTGAATAAAAGCCTGGAGTGCCAGGACAAGGGGGAATGGCTTCCCACTGACAGAGAGGACATTTAGATTAGACATGAAAAAGAAATTTTTTTACAATGAGGGTGGTGAGGCCCAGCTTGCCCAGATTTGCTGTGGCTGCCCCTGGATCCCTGGAAGTGTTCAAGGCCAGGCTGGATGGGGCTTGAAGCAAACTGGTGTAGTGGAAAACATTCCTGCTTTCTGCAGGGGAGTTGGACTAGATGACCTTTAAAGGTCACTTCCCACCCAAACAATTCTGTGATTTTACTTGCAAACATTTATTGTGACTTCAGAAAAAGCCTCAGCCTAAAAACCACCCTGATCTTCCCCCAGAAATCCAGATCCCAGGTCCAAAAGCCTCCAGCTTCAGATAAACACCCACCTTCCTGTTAGAGCTACCAACATTTGCTGAAAACAAATGTTACCACCAAAATCCAAGTTACAAGGATGAAAAGCAGAAAAAAAACAAAACAAAACCTTTCATCAGTTAACGCAAGGAAGCACTGAAACACCCAGAAGAAATGACCCAAATGTCACTTCTGAGCAGCATTTCAATGCTCAGGCATCTGCACTGCTTTGGGCTCAGTATTGCCTGAAAAGGCAGCCAGTATTAATTAAAAATAAGACAGGCCAGACCTTGAACCCCAGATTTCTTCAAGCCATCCCGTTTTACACACAAAGCCCAATATTTCATGTCAATGGTCAATTGTTGGAATTTTATGGGTCGTGCTGTGCTTTGTTGGCTTGAAGTTTAATCCCACACAGTGATCTTTTAAAGAGAGAATTAGAGTGGAGAGTATCCAATTATGCTCATGGAGAGCTGCACACACATCACACAGAGAGGAACAGCTCAACAGGATGATGCAGAGCTGTCACTGCATCTGTAATTCCACCCTCACCACCTGCCAGCACCTGGATCCCAGCGTTCCAGCTCATCCCCTAAATGGGAATTTTGGATCTTTAACCCTATATTAAGGTGGGAAGCAACCTCACAGCAGCTGACCCAAAAAAAGTCTCCAGCAGGAGAGAGTGTGGGTGCCACATTCAGCCAAGAGAGCACATTTAACTCAAACATTTCACCCAGTTTGGAGAACGCAGGAAAAGAAGATGAGGATGCAAAGATCCCATTCCCATGCTTGGTTTTCCTCTGTGTTTTCAGAGCAGCAGAGGATTTTGTAGGATCCTGGTGCACCAGCTCCCCAGGGGTAGGAAATGTTTGGGGCCTCTGGCATGACATGGAGAAACCCTACTTTTATTTCCCCCTCCTTTTCAGCCTGTCTTACTCTGGACAATCCATGGTTCAGCTCCAGCTTTGCTCCAACAAATCAAAGTCTGACTATAAAAACAAATCTCCCAAATCTCCCAAAGAGTGGCAGCCATGGAAGGGAATTTCTGAACAGGGAACAACTCACTCCCAGACACACCTTGGCTCTGGCATAATTAAACTCAGTTTGGGAATTGGGTATTTTTTTCAGAAGTTCAGGGTATTTTTCTTGGAAGAGCTTAAGGGTTTCATCTCAGCCACCCAAAAAGTCACCCCTCGAGGAGGATCAGCTGTGCCCTGTGCAGCCACAGACTCGTTTGGTGTGCATAAAATCCAGCCTGGAAGAAACTCCAGTAAAACCATCTCTGTAAATCAACTGATAGCCCAGAAGACTCCAATACCTGGACTCATTGCCTAACAGTGAAAAAGTTGGATTTAGGCTACCTGGATCACTTTGATGCTGTAATGGGGGAAAAAAAAAAAAAGACTTTTTTCATATTATTGAATGTTTGCACTTTTGTTCTGCCTGAAGCTCATTTTTAAAATCTCCAGCCTTCCATCTAAAACAGGACCAAGCACATCAGAAATCAATTTTTCCTTAAAAATCCTGAACATCGCAGCTGAAGAAAAATAATTTTTAAAAAATACAAGTAAAAAAAAAAAAAAAGATCCAAGTAATAGCACCAGCACAAAGAGCAGTGCTTCAGGGAAATAAGGAAGCCTTTTTTGTCCTGTTTAGAATGGAAGAGAAAACAACAAAAAAAAAGCCCAGGAGGACACACAAGGAAAGTGAACTTCTTCAGATGCAGAGGAATCCACAGCACTTGCATTCCTCATCCCCAAACAATGCACCCCACGGCATTAAGTCCAGACTTGTCATAGCAGAGCACAGCTCCCTTAAATCTTTCAATTAAGATGGCATTTGTAAAATTGCAGGCTTGGAAATTGCTGGATATTATTCCTAAGTTCAAGCCACCACTTAGAGTCAAAAAGCAGACTCCAAGATAGTCAAACAGGGGTTCAGGCCGTGCCTAATCTGCATCACCATTCCCAGTAACTACTCACTGCAGATCAATTGGGGTTTGCACGTTACCTAAAAATAACTTTTAACAAACTTAAAGGATTCTCTGACACTGTGACATCAAGAACAATCCAGAGTCTGCATTTAACCTCTAAAATAGCCAGTGCTCCAGCTGCCGGGACAAACCCAGGTTCCTGCAGAGCCTGAGAGTTGTGTTTTCCCAGGCACATCCCCCAAAATCCAGCTATCACAAAATGGGTGGGAAAGGGCCTTAAAGATAATCCAGTTCCATCCCCTTTCTGTGGGCAGGGACACCTTCCACCAGGTTGCTCCAAGCCCCTTCCAATCTGGCCTTGAACACTTCCAGGGAGTAAAGAAGGTTAAGTTTTGTCTAACTTCAGAACTACTTATCTTCGTGTAATTGAAAAACATGTTCTAGAAAAATAAAATGTTTGCTACAGCTAAGCAAGACTGTCACAGCCACCAGCCACAAAAAAAACCCCAACAAACTCTTTAGCTGTATGACTTGATTTCTGTCCCCTCCTAAAACTTCTGTTTCTCAGACCTGGCTAGGGACTATGTGGGATCTCAGTTAAATCTGTCTTCTCTACCTCTTCCAGCTTTACTTTTCAAAGGATTCACTAAAGATCAGCACTGGTTTTTATGGGAAATTAAGCAAACGGGATTTTGTTTGGTTTTCTGCAGAGGGAAAAAAGTTCAAAATCACGTATGATATGAAACAAAGAAAAAGACAGAAGTTTTTGGTGAAGGGCCTGGCTATCTTCCTCCCTCACCATTTATCACAGGTAGTATTGAGGATATTAAAACACTGTGCCACAAGGTTCAAGGATGGGTTGGACACGGCCTGGAGCAACCGGGCCTAGTGGAAAATGTCCCTACCCTTAAAGAAATTATAATGTCCCTTCCAACCCAACTCACCGTGATCCCACAAAATCCCATCACCAGCAACAACCCCTCCTCCCCATCCCTACTTTTTTGGGGCCACTCACCGGTGGCGCTGGGAGGACCCTCGAGGTTGACGTTGACGAAGAAGCGGATGCTGTCCCCGGACACGATGGTGGAGTTGACGCCGTCAAAGAGCTCTTCGTTCGCCCCTTCCTCCTTCGCATCGTCCGTGTCACACTTGAGGTACCCTGACAACGAGATGGGGGTGCCATGAGCGGGCCGCAGGCTGTCCTTGGGCACCGGCGGCGGCGGCGGCGTGGAGGAGGTGTCCGTGTCAAAGTCCGAGTATGAGTCCGAGTCCGAGTCTATGGTTGGCGAGGACTCTCGCCGCCGCCGGGGCCTCATGGTGGGCGGCTGTGAGGCCCCGCTGGGCCCGGCGCCTTCAAGGAATGGCCCCCAGCGTGTTTTGGGGTGGCCACGGCGGCTCGGCCTGTGTGAGGCCAACGGTGAGGGCAGCAAGGCCCGGCCCCTACACCTCACTCGCCTCAGGTAAAAAAGCACCGCAGGATGGAAATGCTGAATAAAAACACGGCTAAAAGCAAGAGCTGCGCCCCAGCCCATCGATGCTGGATCCCAGAAATCTGTGAGTTTTGAGTTTTCTGTGCTTTCTGCCACTGACCCCCTGGAGAACACTGCTTCTGACCTGAGGCCTTGGAGAAGGCTTCTAAATTTGAGTGATGGAGTTAAACTCACGGGTGTGTAGTTAAATAGAAGTGTGTGATTTCACACGGTAAAAGGTTTAAATTGAAGGTTTTTATAGCATAGTAACAGATATAGAACAAGATGGAGGATTTTGAGTGGTATCTCTTTCAGTGTTCATCTTCCTCCTTCTTCATGAATTTCAGGTAGTGGTTTCTAGTTAGTCAGTCAGTGTCACACTAAGAGTCATGAGAATTTAGTTATTAGGTTGAAAAATAAATAATAGAAGTGCTAATTCTCTATTAAGCTAGTTAGCTTTAAAGAAACCTTGTAGCAGCTGGATCTTTCTCCGTTTTCCTCACTTCTAGCAAGCAGCGAGAAGTGCAGTTAAACACTCTGTATTTTTTAACAGAATTTCATAAACAACCATGCCCAAACACAAAAAAATCCATTTCCTTCATGTATTTTTTAAACCTAACTCTGAATAAAAGCAAAAGAAACTGAAACAAACCACTAATTAAGCAGTGCAAACTCCCACCACTGTTACACACCCTGAACCCAACACCTCCGCCGAGCCAAGGCCGCGCCACTGCTCTGCGATGCAGCAACTTGAAATGGGTGGGAAAATTAAAAAAAAAAAAAAAAAAAAAAAAGGTTCCAGTGAGACACCTGATAAGGACAGAGAGACCCACGGGGCAGAGGAGCAGGTCATTGGGGGTGGCAGCACTGAGAATGCACGACAAGTTTCTTAATTACACCAGACAACTTCTTAGCCTTTTGCGAGGCTTTAATTAGAGTTTAACCCAGCATCATCCAACAGCAAACTGGGCCCTGTAACATCTCATTACAGAGCAGCTGGAGGACTCTTGTAGCACACTCATGCATCATGTTTAATTAGGAGAATTAGGGACATTATAGAATGCCGATTTTTACATTATCAGGATTATTCAGCAGCTTCCCCTCATCTTCTGACAAGTCTTTTATGCCTAATTTGAAGCAGGAGGGAGATATTTCATTAGCTGGCTCTAGGCACTACAGTGAAATGAAATGGGGAAGCTTCAAGGCAGAGGCTTGAACGGAAACTAAAATATTGATGGCTTTTTTTAAAGCCTCGTATAAGCAAATGTGGAGGGAGCAGCTGAAAGCAGCACATGCTGCCTCTGAGGGATCGAGCCGACAGCGCTCCACCACAAAACACAAACCCAGAGGAGTGAGGCCACAAACAGAAACTCGGTGACACAGGACAGGAGCTGCAGCATTTCCTGCCACGAGCTGATGGAGCTCAGCATCCCCGCAGAGGGCTCAGAGGATGCAAAGGGGCTGCAGGAGCTTCAAGCCTCCAGATGAATCCTAAACTGCTGATCAAAGCTGTGGGAAACCTGATAAAGCCCCTCAGATTAACCCCTCTTCTGATCTCTGCCTCCTTCACCTTACAGCTTGACAGGAATAAATGTGAGTAAGCCCTGAAGGCTTCAAAAATCATCCAGGGTGCTGCTGTCCCCATCTAGCAGAGCACACCGAGGATATCATCCTCTGCTGCTGGCAGAGTTGAGGGTGTCTACATCCCTGCACAATGGAATCTTGTCCAGACAGAAAAAAGTGAGGTGAGAACAGGAAACACCTGAACGCTGTGGGCACAACCAGATATGTAATGTCTGCTGGCAGATGTGGCAGGGATGTCCTGGAGGAATGGACAACAGCCAGCCAAGGTGTGTGCTGCTATCAGAAGTACTGCAAAGTCCCACACAAGCATCTCAATCCCAAACGAAGTCTCAAAGTTGGGGTTTGCTTCCTCCAAAATGCAAGATGGACACATAAGCTCTTCTCAAAGTAGAGCACCCACAGTGCTGACATTCCCCTCAGCCCAGGAGAGTTTGGGCAGCCCAGCAAAGGCAAAAAAATCAGCCTGGGGAAGGCTTTTTTCACCTCAACCACATCCAGAATTGCAGCCTCAGGGAAGTTCTGAGCTTCATCTCCAACCTTCCCACTCACTGGGTAGGATGGGAGACGCATAAGGATGGTTTGAGCAGCCAGCTCTGAGAACAGGACTGAGCTTTTCCTCCCTGTCCTGATGGAATCAGATGGGTAAACAGGGAAAAGCCAAGCAGGAAAAACTATTTATTCCCCTCCTCAGCCACTGAAATTGGTTTGAGAAGAGGGTGACAGTGATGGCCTCTGAAAACAGAGAGGGCTGGAGGCAGGAGAGAAGCAGCAGGAGCTGGAAGAAGGGCAAGGGTGGAGTAGGATCAGAGGGTTGGGCAGAGGTCAGCCAGGACTCTGGCAAGGGAAGCATCCTCGGTTCCTCCCTCTTTAGGGGAGGAAAGAGCAGAACAAAAGGCAGCCGAGCTTCGTGTCCCTTGGGCAAGGGACGGACAAAACACCCGGCTTGCAAATAATCCCCAACCTGGGCTGGACAGGAACTGCACTCCCAGACAGGTGTCTGCTTTGTCACTGAACCACCTCCAGGCTTTCAGACCACTCCTGTTTGCAATCCTTCAGCCTGCTGCTTCTGCCAGGAGTGTGAAACCAGGAGCAATTCACGCCTGTCAAATGCAGGGTGACCTCGAGGTGACACAGGCTCAGTGCGTGGCAGATGCACCTTCCCTCCGAGCTGCAGCCCTGCCTCCAGCCCTGGCAGCTGCTCCCCTTCCCAATCCCTGATGTTCACCCAGTGCCACCCCTGCTGCTTGAAGGGCAGCAGATGCCACAAGCTTTTCAGCTCCTCTGCAAGTTCGATGGGTGTTTTGCAGAAGTTCAGAGAAGGATCTGATGTGGCTGCTGCAGGATTTGTGCTAAGTTTCCATACAGAAGCCCCAGGAACACTTCAGAGGTTTTGTTGGGAGCAGAGACAGAGGGCAGAGCTCAACACCTTGTCTTGGTTTGAGAAACAGGTGTCTGCTAAGAAAGACAGGAGCCTCTCTTGAAATGGAAAATGTAAACTCCCTCCCCATCAATTATTATAATTTTGAAATTAAGGGGCTCTAGGGGGAAGATATGGAAACAGGAATAATAGTTCTTTACTTGGAAAAATTAAAATTAAAGTACAGTAATACATAAGAAAAAAGAACCAAAACACTGATGCACCTTTTCATTGGCATCAGATTTCCTGGGGGGGAGTTGAAGATCTCCAAATTGGTGCTCACCCCATCTTCATCACTGCAAGCTGGCACCTTCAGAGGAAGGGAGAGTTGGCTGAAGAGCCATGAGCCAGAGGAGAGGAACAGTCAGAGCTCTGGGCACAGAAAGTGTCACTTCAGCCCAAAATATGGTCTAAAACACTGGAGAAAAGAGGTTTGGCTGAGGAGGAGCTGGAATACAGCTAAAGCTGGCTCAGATCAGTGCAGCCCTCCTGCACCATGAAGAATACACTGTGGTCAGGATAATCCCTCAGTCCACCCTGCAGGACTCATCTCATGGCAAAGAAATGGAAAAATTTGGGAAGTGCATGAGAACAAGGAGAGCAAGCAGCATCCTTCAGTGCTGCAGGAACAAAACCCCCTCCTCATCCTCTGCCACCAGAAGCAGCAGATGCTTTCACATTTAAATCCTCTTTTACCTTAAGGGCTTCCCTCAGCCCATACTATGCCACATGAAAATAAACCAGAAAATAAACCCAACTTTATGCAGGGGGTAGGAAGAAAAAAACCAAAGAAATAATTATGGTTTCTCTGGCAATTCCTCTCCAAAAAATCACCCCTTCCTCTGTAATTCCTCCCTGGCCCAGACCTGCTGTGCTCTAATATCTCAATATCCACCCAAGACCAGGCTGGATGGGGCTTGGAGCAACATGGTCTAATGGAAGCTGTTCCTGCCCATGGCAAGAGGGTGGAACTGGATGATGTTTAAGATCCCTTCTGACCCAAACCATTCCAGGATTCCATCCCCAATCTTCTCTCTTTACTCTCCTCACATTCTCAGCTCCACTTCATCTCCCAGCTCCTGCAGCTCTCTCACAGCTCTCACAAGGTGCCTGCCCTGCAGCTATTTTGTTTTGGAGCTGAGTTTTAGTGCCCAGGGCTCTGCAGGGAGCAGCACTGACTGCAGCTGCTGCCATCAGAGGTGGCACTGAGCATCCCATTGCTGCTCTGGTGGCACCTGGCAGCTGCACCTGGGGCAATAACATCAGCAGAGTCGTGGTGAGCAGGAAGCTCAGCCCCAGCCAGAGCAGATATATTCCCTGGAAAAGCTGAAGTGGGAGCAGCACTCCCAGCCCAAGAGCTGCAGGCTGCTCCAGGAAAGCCAAAAACCTCCATCAAGCTCAATTTCCTGGGAGAAAAGCAGCTTTATTACTAAAAACATCCTCTTACACCCCAGGTGATGGAAATTATTCCAGCCACAGCTCCTGCATGATATCTTGGCGTGTCTCAGGTGACAAAGCCAATTGTGGAGCTTTAACCAACATCTGCAGGCACAAGCCACTGACTCAGAGCAGTTTTTTGGAAGCAACTGATTTTTTACCCTCAATTTCCAAGGCCTGGAAAACTGTTCTCATTTATAGCAGTTCCTATTCCCTCTGTCAAATCCAAACCCAGGCTTCCAAAATCATGGAATTGCATCTCCTCCTCTTCTCAAGTGGTAGTTACCCCTCCAAAAAACTCTTCTCAGAAAGCCAGAAACTCAACCTACATTAAAAGAGGCTTTTTGAGCTATGATTGGCAATCCAACACTATCAGCTTGTCACATTAAAAGCCATTTCGGATTTCTCAAGTGAGTTTTTAGGCACAGAAGGCAGCAAATTGTTTTGGAAGAGCCTGAGAATCATTTTTGCATCCATTTTGTCAGACAAATTACAGGTCAAGTACAAAAGGTCAAAGGAATCAATGATAATAATGTATATTCAATAGCTTTTAAAGGTAAAGGAGCATCAACTGGGACATGGGCATTACCCTAAAATCCAGCCTGGTTCTTCTGAGCATCCCAGTCCTCAGCTGTAATAAAGTATTTAGGAACTCCAGAGAGACTAAAGCCTTGTACCTACCTAAAAACTGGTGATAACACTGGCATTAAGTTACAAAAAAAAAGTAATCTTCACCTGATTTTTCTCCTTCTGGATTTTTAACTTGCTCTAGCCAAAAAACAGACACTAATTTTCAAGAAAGGCATGAAGTTTTAATTAACTTCAGATCTCAGAGGGTTTGCTTTGCTCCCTGCAGGCTCCAGTTCACTGCATCACTTGGAAAACACCCAAATCCCCAACTTTGGGTGCAAAAGGAAACTCAAATAATAGTGGAGCATCCACCTCCATCCTGATCTTTACACTCTGCAAAGAAAATAGTCCTGGTGCATCCAGAGGTTCCAGTCAGTTAACTCTGGCAGAGAGGGGACAACTGGAGGCTTCAGGAGGGACCTGGGAAGAACTTTGTGCAAGTGTTACCAGTTCTCCAATCTCCAGAGCATTCCAGAAAAAAAAGGGTTTAAACAGCACCTTTACTCCCACAGGAACCGAAGCAAATTTGTGGGCACATCTCAGACTGATTCCAGCATAACCACTGACTTAACAAAATAATTCTCCTTTTTTTTTTTTTTTTTTTCTCCAGATAAAATGAGAGCAATTACATTGATACAACCACATTTTTTAGGTAAATACACACCTAAATTTTACACATCCCTGCTGAGGTTAAACTGCAAAGTTTGGGGTTTGTTTTGCATGGCAAGAGTTATGAAAAACCCCTTCCCTCCTAACAAATTATTGCATTTCAAAAACAATTGTGAGGCTGCAGCCACCCAAAGCTGTCTCCCACCCAACTAAAACTGTAAGGCACAGTGATTAAATAAAGCTGGATGCTTGCTAGGATTTAAAGGTTTTTTCCTTTGGTTCTGAGCTGAGAGAGTCCCTGGCAAGGCTCACAGGGACACTGTGCCAGCCCAGGAGACACCTGGGGGTGTCCCCAGACCTCATGGCTGCACTGCTGAGGGTTTGCTGCTGAAAATTAATTAGACAGGAGGACTCAGAGCTTATCTTGGAATCGCTTGGTTAGAAAAAACTCCTTTATTAAGATTCACAGAGAAGCTGTGGTTGCCTCATGCCTGGAAGTGTCCAAGGCCAGGCTGGACAGAGCTTGGAGCACCCTGGTCAAGTGGAAGGTGTCCCTGCCCAAGGCAGGGGTGGAAGAGATGGTCAACTCAAATAAATCACTCTAAATTTAAGCCAAATAATTTGGGTTGGCACAGGCAAATCTTCAGATCACACAAATGGGATTTAGAGAAGTGTCCTCCAATGCCAGACCTTCCACAGGTACCCAGTGGGGGGTGATGGTTCTTGGCCCTCCAGCACTCCCTGGGAGCCCATCAGACACAGATTTTCTGCAGCAGTGACCACCTGCTATGATGATGTCAATCCATTACCTAAGCTCAAGAGCACAGATTAAACCACAACCTTCTCCTGGAAAGGGAAAAAAAAAATCCAATCCAGAGGTAGAAAGTGCAGAGCAGGTGAGTCACCCAGAGCAAATTCCCTGCACCACTGGCTGACCACAACCTCAGCTGCATCTTCCCAACCCAACTCCAGCCTTCTGGCATGAAGAGCCAGATGAAAAAAAGTCCCGAGCTTCCCCTGCCACTTCAGTGATAATTCATAACAGAACTGCAAGAGCTGATCTGCTGCTGCACAAAAAACCCCTCCAAAACAAAACAAAAAAAAAAAAACAAAAACAAAACAAACAACACCCAGGCACTTTTGAATTAATTCCAGTATTGTATTTTGCAGCCAGATTTCTAGGAAATGTTGTGAATAATCCAAGTAATTCAGTGGAGTGCTGTTGGGGTTTTTTGGTTTTGTTTTTACAGAACACAGGAGCACGTGGAGTGTCAGTTTTGCAGCAGAACCCTCAGAAATCAGGGGTGCTCCTGCTCCTTTTATTATTTTATTACAGGCCTCCTGATAATTCCAGAAATAAAAATGTGCAAGAGACCTGTGAGCCATCCCCTCGTGCTCTCCCACAGGTAGCAGCACTTCATCTCCTGCTGGCAAACTGGGCATCCACTGGGAAAGGATTTGTTTCACAAAAACATTTAAATTAATCTCCTACTTAAGCAAACAATTCCAAGACAGATAAAGTCAAATAAAAAAAGAAAAAAAAAAAAAAAAGAAAGAAAAAAAACACCCCCAGCACACATACCAAGCTGAACTGCAAACTGAAAAAACAAAAACAAGCAGATAAAATATATCCAAACATCCCAAGCCAGACTGGGGCCTTGGGGCCCTTCAACACAACTGTGATTTATTGTGCCAGCAAAACCAATTAATAAGTCAGAGGAGACCAAGCAGTGAGGGATTTGCTCTGGAAGACCAGAAAAAAAAAATAAATGTATGCTGCAGGATCTGTTGAGCCAGCTTTAAAACAATGCAACAATTCAGATATCCCCAGCACTGCACTGGGATTCCTTCCCTTGGATTTTGCAAGAGGAACCAAAAAACTTCTGGGTTTGTGTCTTATCAGGGAAAGTTCTTGGCTCAGTTAAAAACCTCATGGCAATTTGGGCAGAATTGAATCACTTGCAGGTAATTCCAGGGCTTTTAGAGCTCATCCACCTCCAGGAGGAGGGTGCAGGATGCTCACAAGAGACAATGGGGGGCTTGATGAGTTAATTCTGAGCCCTGATTGCTGAGCTGCCTTTCATCAGGGCTCCAATTATCCCCAGGTTTGGACTGGGGCTACACACTCATCTCATTACTCACTCAAATTCGCCAGAAAGAAAACTCATTTGTCAAAACAACCTTACAGAAGATTTAAGTGAGTTTAGCATGCAGGGAGGGGGACACCAATTACCTCCAGGCCCTGCCAGGTTTGTTTGTACAAAAGGCTTGTTCCAGAGACTCAAAAAAATGAGCAAAAACATGGATTTTCATCAGCAAGACAGAGGACAACTATTAAAACTGAAAATACTCATGGGTTGAAAACAGACCGTGGCCATCAGATGCCATCAAATCTGCTGCCACCACCCTCAATCAGAAATATCCAACTGGGCAGGCACAAATTTATTTCCTTTTTTTTTTTTGCCTGTACAGAACAAACTACTCACCAGATTTTTTCCCCGGCTACATTTTAAGTATTTACCTCATGCAAGGCACCAAAAGCCACAAAAGTTCTTCCAGAAATAAGGGAAAAAAAACTTGAACTCAAAGCTGAAGACGTGGTCTCCTGCTCAATAAACTTCGCAGATTTTTAGCTAGTTAGGTTGGGACCATAACAACTTCTGAAATTCCCAAATAGTCACATATTAATTCACTAGAAAATCCTTCCAGGGCTTTCCCCAGCTCCTCAGTAATTAACAGAGCTACAAATTACTAACCACTTGAAGTTTTTATGGATGTAAACATCCAGGAGGTTCTTCCAAAGCTCAGCTTTGGCACTGCAGCCAAGATCACCCTCGCTACAGCTCTTTCAACTGAAAATGAGGTTTCAACTTTTACATTTTAACATTGCTGAGAACACAAGAAGGGTAAAGGAAAGTCAGCTGGCAAAAGACAGGCCCAGGCTCCGAACAGAGCCTCAGATATGCTCAGAAACAAAAACATCCTAATTACTAAGAATACAGAAAACCATATGTATAGGCAAGATCCCAGGAGGAGATAAGGAAAAAAGCTCCCCTCTACACAGAGAAGAGTCTCGAAAGATGTTGCTCTGCTGAGAAAAGGGAGGAAATTGTTCCAAAAACAGAATTAAAGAAGTTTCTTTTTTTCTTTGCCCTGTCCCAACACAGTATTAGGGGACTGGGGACTTCTACGGTTTCAGAAGTGGGGCAAGAGCATTTCTCGCCTGGCAGATCCCCACAAGCAGTGCCACGAAGCAGCTGGGTGATTTCGTAGCTCCCTTTCAAAACAAGTCGTTTTGAAACCATGTGAAAAGGTAACATCTTTATCTGTGGTTTCCTCCAGCCCCGATGACGTTTGGGTGAAGGCTCAGAGTGTGTGAGAGCACAAAACTCCTGCAGAGAGATCACCAAAGCCGCGCAGCAGGGTGGGAGCGCTCTGGGATACGCCGTCCGTATGCGCCAAGGCCTCCGCTCAATCAAGCAGCAGAAGGTGACTCATCACTCCACAGCAGCTGAACTCTTCCAGAAGGTCAGTTTGTAATGAGGAGAAAGAGTGACAGCAGCCTTGAGAGTGAAATAACCAAGAATTCTGCTGTATTTCCAATAGCAGCACAACGCTCGACGCTACGCACGGGCCGAGGAGGAACTCGCCAGCAATGTCCCCTCCTTCCCCAAACCACAGAGAAGCTCAACAGGAAAGCACCACACAGCTCCTCAGAGCCCTCAGCGGCTGCTCCAAGGTGCTGTGTCCTCAAGACAAAGGAGGAAGATGAGTAATAACACAATTATAGAGCAGAAATGCCCACTGCCGTGGCACCGAGTTGACAAAAGAAGAAGCGTCTCTCAGAGATTCGCATAGAGGATGCCACAACTACAAGAAACATTTAGACATCTGCTTTTGGGGTTTTTTTTGTTGTTTGTGGAGATAATTTGAGGAAGGCAATACTGACTCTTGGAAGGGGACATGCAGAGCCACATAAAATGCTAGGACAGAGAGCTGGGCTGTGCTCCCTGTAGCAGAAGGGCTTGGGAAGAAGAAGGTGTCTGTCCTGCCTCCAAAACCAGCAGCGTTTCTCCCCAAGCCTTACACCGCTCTCAGGCACATGATGGGGGCTCAGCCACCTCCTCAGATCCCAACCTGAGTCACCCTCTCACATTCCCAATCCTCAGGGAAGCACCAAGCACATCCCAAGAGCCCACAGGTGAGGTGGGAAGGAGGGAAAGGAGTGGGACCACCCAGACCTCACAGCCCCCATGTCCTCAGAAAACCTCCCTGAGGTCAGGCATTATTTTCTGCCCTTCTGCAACTCAACCCAGCATCAGGAGAAGGGGAGAGCCAGTGCCAAAGGAAGTGCTGTCACCAGTGGTGCTGGATCAGCTGACATCTGGCAGACATTCAGCTTCCCCTTCCAGATGTCAACGAAAGGCTTGGCCCCCTGCAACAAGCATCTAAGCACCTAAATAACCAGAGGATTTTAGTCTTTTCCTCTCACCATTTGGAAGTACTGAATATTTCCAGCACTTCCAAGGGCAGGAAGCCCCAAGATCTCTTCCTGAAGAGGCTGGAACTCTCCAGAAGATCTCTCCCTACACACATGCTGTTTTGGGGAGAAACACAGGGCAGGGGGTTGGAAAAAGATTATCTTTAACCTCTCTTCCAACCAAAATTAATCCATTATTCTATTTCTCCAAAATCAGCAGAGAACATGGGACTTGACTGCACTTCAATTGTTCCTTTGTCAGTACAGTATCTCCAAGATCTCAGTCATCTTTGAGGTAGATGATCCAAGTTGAGGCGGATGATCCAAGTTTTCAAATGCCACCATTTAATCTCACTTCAAAGAAAAAAGAAATAAATCTTTGCAGTAAAAGATGTGTCTGCCAGAGCCATCCAACATTTGCCTGATGCTCTTTGGCAGGATGTCTCCAAAGGGATCCAACACCCACGCATGATTCCCACTCCAGAAAAAGACAAGCAAATACACCTGCCAGGCTGTAGGGCAGGAAAACATCACCAAAGATCTTGAAAAACAAGGAGCCACCCAGAAGAGTCACTGATGACAATGTGGAGTTGATTATTTACTGCCTGACTATCTCAAACATCTACAGGATTTAAAAACACGAAGCCTGCTCCCAGTACAAGATTACACAACCACCACACCAGACTGTTTTCACATCACACTTCAGCTAAATGGATTCTGGATCACCCATGTCAGGTTTGCAGCTACCCCTGCAGCGCAGCTCTGCCTCCAACAAGGTGTGTGTGCAAAAAAGTTAAATAATACTTGCCACTCTCTTCAAAGAAGTATCCATTTCTTGACATCGCTGCTGGTGGAGACTCTGGAGAAGACAGAAAAAAAATGAAACATGAGAATCATCAAAATGCACAAAGCCAGTCCCAAAATACTGCAGGTATCAGATTTTCCTGAAAGGGGTAAATGTAACTTTTTGCTTATTGATGCTATAGTATTTACCAGAACTTTCCTTTACAGCCACAGGCAGTACTTGACAAAAAGTCTCAGACATCCTGGGCTGGGACCACAGAAGAGCAAGGCTAAAGATCAGGACAAGTCTGATCACCTCAGGGATTTACCAAACATGAACAAGTACATCAGCAATAATACAAACTAAACATCTGAAAGGTTTTTATAAAAATACAAGCCATAATGAAACCTAGGTTGTATCTTGTGCTCAGATAAAAAGAGCCAGTTTAATTTAGAAAAAACAACTCAATTTCGATGAAAATGGGAATTCACTTCCCATCCTGCTGCTCTAACCATTAGGACATCCCCCAAACAGTGCTTGGCACTTGAAGATAAGCCCCAGAACCCTCCAGCCTTCCTTGGCCACTTCCTGAGCTGGGGTCCTGCAGCCAACACCATCTGCACCAACAGGGTCTGGTGAGGAAGCCACAAATGGGAAATGACACTGAGCACGAGCAAATCCACAAACACAGCAGCAGCAGGGATGTATCCCCACCATTTATTAGGGTTTTGGTACCGAGTCAGTTCTGCAACTCGCTGCTGGCAAAGCGGGTGTTGAACATTTCTTGGCGTGATAACAGAGCACAGGAGCACCTGCTCTCAGGTGTGATCCAAGCCTGGTGCCCAAACCCAGCCTGGCTCTTCTGAAGGCTGACAAAAGGTGACAGCTCAGCCTGTGGGCACAGGCAGCAGCTCCCCTGGACAGGTGCACAGCCCGTTTTACAGTGAATAACAGAGCTCGTGATTTCAATATCTGAGCAAGAGTCACCCAAGCAGTCCCCTGGAAACCTGGGGCTCAATGCTGCCTCTTCACACAATTCTTCCCAGCCAAAAAGCAATCAGAAAGAGGAATAGGTTTGCTCTGTCTTTCCCCACTTCATTAGGCTAATCAAACATTACCTACGCAAGCCTGGGATGAATTTGGGCCAACAAGGAAAGAGGTTTCGCCTGCCTTATTGTTCTACAGATTAGGCTTCCTGCTTTTCCTTTGAGGTATGACACTGTTTCCCAAGCCCCTTTCTCTGCCCCATAACTTTTGGCTCCCAGGTTGCAGGCTCTTTATTCCCTTGTACAGTGTGCCACGTTGTGAAGCCTCCCAATTCCTGCAGGTCCCCCGGGAGCCTTTGTGCACATGACGGATGCAAAGTCGGCACTGACGGCAGCACCTCCCAGTCCTGTCACTTGTCACCACTCAGACCTTCCAGTGCCAACAGGTTCCTGAAGGGACACCCTGATGGCCATGAAAAAAAAAGAAAAAAATAGCCAGCACATAAACCAGAGGGCAATTCAAGTGTCTGGTCCAAAGGAGAAACACAATGTTCCAAAGTTCATCCCAGAACAATGGGCTGGAGGAACAAACGGCACCGAACTGTGGCCAAGGGGCACCCATTACACGAGTCAATTGTTTCCCTCCACCTGGAAGGGAAGGAGAAGATCCATCCAGACTGATTAGTATGTTAATGATCAAAGGAAAGTTTTTAAAGAGGCTCTCATTGTGCAATGATTGCATTTACGTATTTCAGGGAAACAAACAAAATACGCCTCGGCGGGCAGATTACCCAGGGAATCCACATTCCCACCAGGATGGTTTATCCATTTCTCACTCCTCTTATGGCTTCTGAGGGAGCCTGAAGCAACATGCTCATCTTCCACTGGGCAAAATAAGATGCTCTGCTTTTCCTTCAACTGAACACAGCCATTTCTGCAGGTTGGTGCTGTCTAACAATCAGGAATTGGTTTCTTCCTCAGAAATTCCTTCCAACTGCAGCATCACCTGGGTTGGTATCACACCTTCACTGGAGACTGGTTTGGTCCCTGCTTGGACCAGGCATGAAAAGGGCAAGGCTGGGGTGTTAGAGCAGGCAGTGCCATTTCATTAGGTGCCACTGGTTCCTCTGAGTCACTAATGAGCCACAGTCCCCCCGGCAACATGCTCAGGTAATTATGGTGGAGGTGCTGTTTTTTTCAGATGAGTCATAAACCAGAGGTCTTAACCTTGTAATTAAAGATGCAATGGCACGTTTGAGGGGGGGAAAAAAAGAAAAAAAAAAAGTCAGGCGTTCACCCTACTATGTCCTGGCCATAGCCCAGCCCTGGTAATTTGTCTTTTCCCAACGTAATGCTGTCCCACAGCACCGACCCAATTCAGATTTCCAAACAGCCTTGTTGGCGCCTTTGGAAAAGCTGTTACATCCCCCACGGAAGGGGCACATTAACATCAGGAACCTGTGTGTGGCGTGCCCAGGAGGTAAAAGGTGATGGGTGTTTATACAAGCCCAGACACAACAGGCAGGGAGCCATGGGAGCAGCTGAAAGGTCAGGGATTAGCACAAGTGGAGGCAGGAAGGGTAAATTGGGGGCTACAGCATCTTCACCTCTGATGCACTACAGAATTCAACATTCACCTGACTTTTTCACACAACAATTTGGGTTGGAAGGGATTTCTAAAGGTGTGCTCCACCTCCCTGCTATGGGAAGGGATATCTGCAACTAGACCAGGCTGCTCAGCACACCATACAGCTTGATCTTGAACATTTCCTAGGATGGGGCATCCACCACATCTCTGGGCAACCTGGTCCAGTATTTCACCACCATCATTGCAAAAAAAATTATTCCTTATTGTCTAATCCAAACGTCTTTTTGTTTAAAACCATCACCCCTTGTCTCACCCCAACAAGCTTTTCTAAAAAGTCAGTCCCCACCTTTCTGAAAAGTGGAGAGGGGGAACCCCTGAACCCCTCTGCTCTTTGCAGGCTGGAGGAAGATTTATCCTTCATGGTAACACTTCTGCAACTCCAGGCAAACTGTGGAGCATTATCACACTGATAGCTAAAGAATTTGGAGCCTTGTACTCCGGCCCAGGCTTCCCTAAGCCCAGCGAAAAACGTAATTTAAAACCATCACCCCTTGTCTTATCTCAACAAGCTTTTCTAAAAGGTCTGTCCCCACCTTTCTGAAAAGCCCCCTTCACACACTAGAATGTCACAGTAAGTTCACACTGGGACCTTCTGTCCCAGTTTGGATAAATTAGGAGGAAACTCCATGAAAAGAATGTGCCATCTAATAGAGAACACCTCCAGCTTGAACAACCCCAAGTTTTGAACTAAGCAGAACAAACCAGACAGATCTCAGGAGGAGCCCAATTAATTAATCTCCTTACACCCCAGTCCCTTTCTCCCCGTAATCCCCCACCAGGAGCAAGCATTCCTTGTGCTGAGGGATGCTACCTAAGGACAAGGCCAGCTGGCTGGTGCTGAAGTGCAGGCTCAGGAGCAGCTAGCAAGGCAAACACATCAGCAGGCTCCACCTGCTCCCCTCTCGGCGCTTACGGGATTTCACATCCAAGGTCTCGGCTCCTTGGCCGCGCTCTGCTGCGATGGGCTCGGGCTGTGCAGAGCTGACAGCAAGGCTGAGCCCGTTCTGCTCCAGCTGACGCACACACCAACCTTGCATTTCCTCTCCCCACCTCACCTCCACTCCTGAAATTAAAAAGAGTTCAAGCAAGGGCCAGTTATGAAACACCGTGGTGATCGATGCAATTGCTGGGCTTAGGGAAGCCTGGGCAGGAGTACAAGTCTCCAAATTCATTAGCCATCAGCATGATAATGCTCCACGCTTTGCCTCAAGTTGCAGAAGTGTTTCTATAAAGGATAAATCTTCCTCCAGCCTGCAAAGCAGAGGGGCTCAGGGGTTCCCCCTCTCCACACCCTCAGATTCACCAACCCCACGCTGCCTGTCCTTTCACCCAGGTTTTCTTTCAAAGGCTGCAACAATTAAAGAAAAAAAAAAAATCCAAGCAAAGAAATTCCAGCAAGACAAAGGTTTCTAGAGACAAAGCTGGAAAGCACTACCCCAAGGAGCAGAGATGCACAGCACAACTCATTCCTGTACCTCTTGTATCTCTCAGAGAGGTCCTGCCTCTCTCCAGACTCTTTCTCACCCATCACTTCCAATCTCACCAGACTCCAATTGCTCTCCCTCCCTATCCAAAGGCAGAACAAGAGGCCACCTTCCACTCTCTGCCCAAAACCACATGGCACAGCCCTCTTTTGACAATTTAAGCCGTGCTCTTCTTTTCTAAATGTTAATTTACTCCAGAAAATAACTTTCTGCTGCCATCCCAACCTTATTCCCTGCAGGGATGTGTGTTAGATGAGACTAAATTGGAGAGGCACACGGTGTTACCACTTCTTTCCTTTCTCAAAAGGGAAATTTCTGAGCTTTCTGAGTGCTGAATTCAGAGGGGAAGAGCTGAAGTGCTGCAAAAGAGGAAACAAAGCTGCTTTTTCTAGACTCGAGGATGCAGGTGAAAATTTCATGGCTAAGTCACCATCCTTTGAGCTGAGGCAACAGCAGAGACCCCAAAAGCCACCAAGGCAGAGGAATGTCAGAAAATCACAGAATGGTTTGAGCTGGGAGCTAAAAGACCATCCAACACTGTGCCAAGGGCAGGGACACCTCCCACCAGACCTAGATATGACATTTATTTTTTAACGTTGCTGCTGTTGTTGTTGAAGGTGCTTGGTTTTAGGACTGGGATGGAACAGCTGATCCACCACGGAAAGCACCAGACAAAAAGGGGGTATATTTCCTGATTTCTTACATTCTTACCATTTTTACATTTACATTTAACAACAAACCCCTGCCATGCCATCCCCCATTATTAAATTCCTGTGGGCACTGTGTCTCCCATCTAATAACCCATTTTGACTCTCTTGTTTGAAAGTCAGCAATAAGTTCTCTTGAGCCTTGCAATACTGGAGGATTATGAATAAAAACACATTCTCAGGATACTTGGGTAACTCAATTATAATGCTCTGGTGCTGGCATCTTCCAAGTAAACAGCCCTCTGCAGCACAAGCCTTATATTGAAGTGAAACACAGCTCTGCAACAGCTTCCTACAAGCACTGCCACAGCCTTTTGTGATTTCTCTCTGGTAAATCTTGAACAATTCTAGTGCCTTGATAGTTAATTGGAGTTTATTTTGAGACAACACCAGCTTGAAGGAGATACTGGGGAAGAACTTTTTTATTTACAGGCCCTTTAATAGTGGCAGCTCTTGGGTTGTCTCTGAACATGGGCAGCTCGTACATCAGGAAAATTAATTACCCCACAAGTTCTGATCAGAAAACATAATGTATCTTCATTATCTTTTACTCAGGGTGTGGTCCAATACCCCAATTTCAGAGAATGGTTTGGGCCAGAAGGGTCTTATAAGACCATCTAGTTCAAGCCCCATATTCCAACATTTTCCACCAGACCAAGTTCCTCCACCCCATCCAACCTGGCCTGGGACAGTTCCAGGGATGGGGCAGCCACAGATCCTTCAACAACCTGAATTCCACCATTTTTTTGCTGGAGCTCTGAGGACATTTCTCAGACTCATCAGCACCTGCAGTGTCGTACCTCAAAGCTGATAAAGCAAAACACGTCAGACTGTGAGAAGTTAGCACAAAAATCACTTGTTTGTGCTGAAAAAAACTTTGCCCATTTCCTGCCAGGAAGAATTACCAATTATTGCATCATACTGAACTGCCCAGTCAGATAACTGGGCAGAAATGGGATGGGTAACTGGAAAGAAATCCACTTCCCAGAAGACATGCAGGACTTCAGCTTTGCAGCAAGGTTTTGGTCACTCCCAGCTGACTCCAGGAGTTGATCAGTCAATGTCCACCAGTACCACTGAATGCAAAATGAGGAATGTTACAGTTAAGCTGCATCCCCTCAAACTGATCCAGCTTGGACAAATTTATGGTCTCATCCAAAGGCTTCAGCCTGTGGAACATGATGCAGTTTCCCCCATCTAAAGCTCCCCAATGTTCAATATTAAACTCCTATTAAACTTATTTTCTGCTCTCTCCACCCCAATGTGAATTAACATCCCAGGAAAAGGGATTCCTGCACAAGGGATCTGAAAGCTGAATTCATTTTTCTGCAATTTGGAGCAAGGGGAGAGTCACAATTTATATGCTTTAAATGCCTAATAACCAAATGGTGCTGCTCTCCTTCACCCAAAGTCAGCAGAAACCCTGAGTTAAGAGAAAAATCACACACACAGGAAATAATACCTCAGGGAAAACCTGCAGGAGAGGAGGAATTTTTTAATTATGTAGAGCATTGACTGAAGTGGAGTTTAAAAATCTCAGTGTGCAGCAAGAGCTCAACTGGAGGAAGATGAGGAAGCCTCAAACAGCTTTGATAACAGAACTACATCAGCAGAGTAGGGCAGGAGCTTGACAGGCACCAAATGTGATCACAGCCAAGATGATCAGCTCCAAATATGTCAATATTCAAGTTTTTCTCCAACAGAGCCTCTCTTGTGCTCTTAAAACAAGAGATTCTGGCAGTTTTCAAGAAGAACCAAGCAACACAGGCTCTTGGTGGAGACATTCCCTGCAAATCATTTCCAATCACCCAAGCCAGCAAGAATTAATGGACAGTAGCAAGCAAAAAGTTATTCTGCCTCAAACTGCCACTTCTCATTTCTATCTACACCTTCAGCAGCTGATTCCTTCCCACAGCTCCACCTAATTCAGCAGGAAAAGCCTGGTGAAAGCAAAGCTCCTGCTGGCACACAGATTGGAATATGTCCCTGTGCTGCTGCTCTGGGCAATCACAACTGGCAGACAGGACAAGAGCTGAAGATGGGACTTGTTTTTTCCTCCATGCCTAGAGAGGTGTGATCAAAAAATAAAAATTAAAAAAAAATGAAAATCACAGAAGTCAGGGTTTCCAAACTGATCACTGTAATTCAAGGAAGTGTAAGATCAGTAAGGGATGCTTGGGCAGGAAAATGCCTGGGAAGTGGTGTCTGTGAAACACAGACCTTCCCCCCAAAAGCACTGATAAAGGCAAAGGAAAACATCAAAGACAAAATTCAAGAGGGGCCAAAAGACCTTTCGTAAGTCGTCAAATGGGAAATATCCGCACTGGGAGTCCCAGGGAGTTTATTCTTGAAGGGCTCAGTCAAGATCAACTAAAGGACCCCTTTTGGGCACAGCTTTACAGCCTGGCTCTCCTTTGTCAGTGCAGACACACATCCATCCCCAGCAGAGCCTGAGGGGAATAATCCCTCCCTTTCCAGGCAGATCCCTGTCCTTCCCCAGCTCAACCCTTCTCCAGGGCCGCAAGGAAGGGCTCTGCAAGGAGAGACCCTGCTCCCCCCTGTTCCACCCATCACAGATGGCAAAATACCTTCCCAAAACAGCTCCCTGCAGCACCAGGAGAAGAGCAGAGAGTGGGCACTGCCCCACAGTGCAACTCCTCTCTGCCTGCATCTGCTGCCCCTCACCTTCCTCAGCTCCTCCTCCTCCTCCTCCTGAGGCTGGGAGGGAAAACACAGTCCCTGAAGGGGAAAAAACAGCACAGCACACCTGAGATTTGACACAGGCAGCAGAAGGGGGCACCAGCAGGGGCTGGCATCGCTGGGCAACAAAGGATATTTAACAAGGGATGTTTACTGCAGACTTTTATCTGAATGGGTTGATTTCAACATTGTCTGCATGCAAATACCTACAAGAAATCAACTCAGGAGGTCCTGCAAACAGTTTAGGAGATAGCCATGCCCCAGAAAGATTTAAATCTACTCCAAAGCTCTTCACCCCAGGAAACTTTTGGAAGATGAACTGCTGCTCAGAGCATCACTGAAGAGGAAGGTGCTTTTAAGTGGCCCAATTTGATGGCAAATTACTGCTCCAGCTCAGAGCCTCAGACCTGCAGGGGCACAGGTTTTGCCCTCCTGATGTATAAACATGTCCTCTAGCAAACCTTACAGGAGAGAATGTTTCTGTTAAATAATTCTTTAAAGCTCTCTTTATGTTTAACACGTTCCTCTTGCCACAGGATTGCATTGATGTGTTGCTTATTCTCCTATCCCCAAAGGATTCTCAGCACTTCTTTGCTTCCCAGAAAGGTTTCATTCCCCTAGATCCCCATTTTTAGGACTCAGAGGTCTGGATTATCCAACCTAAACATCACACCCCTTTGAAATGTCCCATTTCTGTCATTTTTGGAGAACACAAACCAGTCCTCTGACATTTCCAGGGCTATCCTGAGTCACTTGGATATAAAGTTTTGCTCCATGGATCTATCTAAACAATGTCCTCCATCAGAGTGGGGTGACATGCCAGTCCTGATCCAGGCAGAAAACACAACTCTGTGTGTTTGAGGCTCAAATCATGGATTATATGCAAGGAGCTGGATGTTCTTCTGAGGATGGAAATGGTGTGGGGAGGTTTCAAGTTATGCCATGGGTCACCGTGGTAAATGAAACCCCAGAACTCATTTTCACAGTGGCTGGCTGGGAAAATAAAGCATCATATTGAAGGGATAAAGCAGGAAGCATCCTCCTGCCTGCTCCCTGCCAGGCAAACACCCACCCACACACAGGCTCAGGGATCAGACGTGGCTGTTTTCAAAGCCTTTTTCCTCACTGCATTGAACAATTCCCCTCCTCAGCTTCCTCCAGCTCACCCGTGGCAATAAAACCAGCCAAGAAAGAGTCACTGGGTGCAGCAGAGATCTCCCCCCACCAAAAAAAAAAAAAAAAAAAAAAAAAAAAAGCTGTTTGGATTTAGCAGGAGCACCACGCTCTCCAGGTTGACTCATCACAATTTAGCCCACCCAAACAATGAATATCCGAGGCTGCCTCCCAGAGGTGAGCTGCAAGAGGAAGCCACCCTGCACATCCAGAGTCCTGCAGCTGCTTTCCCAACGGGACATCCGCTCCTCAGCCTCTGCATTTCAGAGGTGAGCAGGACAATTTCAGCACCAAGGCACCAACAACACTTTGGCATTTGGTTGCAGGACTATTTTGGCTATTCACCCCCCACACCCTCCCTTTTTCTTTTTTTTTAACAGCTTGAAGGGGAAGATTTTGTTTTGCTGGACCCTGTAAAAAAGTGATTTAAGACTTGCAAGATTTCTTGGTTAAGTACTACATGGAGAAGAGAGACAGCAAATACCTCCAGAGATCCCATAAGCTGGCAAAGGCCCAAGATCAGGCCAGTTGAGGCTCTTCAGTAGACTTTTCCTGAAACATTTAAATAATTTAGAAAGCATTAACTCTTACTGACAGCTTCTCAGGCAGCTCTTTCCCTTGCAGGGCCCTATCAGAAGCCTCATCACTCTTATTCCAAAAGAAAAAGAGATACTGCAACAGCCCCAAAGCTTGGTTGGGGTTGAAGATGGATTTTGAAAGACGCCTGAGATTATTTTTCTCTGCTGAAATGCCTTCTTTGTACAGGCAGGTCTTCCAGAGGCCACCACCTGCCACTTATCTGCAGTGGCACTGTGTAAACCATGCAAAAATGGTGAAGACACAGTCTGACAACATTTCACTGACTTGGGGCTATTCAGAGGGTGGGAGCTGCTCCCTGCAGGGCTTTAAATGTATAAATACTGTAAAAATTAAGCAGCAGGGAGGAGTAAACTGGTGGGAATAAGCCTTTCTTGGGGGTTAAGTAGAAGAGATGCTGCAGCAGCACCAGTCTCACTCTGGAACATCCCTCCCTCCTCCAGGGTACCAGGGTCATGTTTTGGAACAAAGTGGATTTCTAGAAAGTTTTTTTCCCCCCACTATCTTATCAGTACCAGAAATTAAAACAGCAGCTGAAAAGGCAGCAGTGGCTGAGCCAAGATTTTACAGCAAAGTTGCTCCTGCACCCCCTTCCCACCAGCACCCCCCAATAAGCAGTGGGTGGAACAGATCTAACCCACAGAAAACCCGAAGTTTGCCCAAACCCAAGGTCTGTACTGGAAACAGCAGCAGAGCACTGAGCCCAGCCACCTGATCACCAAACACATTCTCAGTTGTGCTTCTCATCAAGACTCAAAGAAAAACCTCCCTCTGCCACAAAAAAAAGGATAACCCACATGGCCACAGAGCTGCACTCTGCAGCCTCATCCATCCCCAGAAACAGGGTCTGCAACTCCCACCAGGCTCAGCAGGACAACACAAACCACCCCATGCAGTTTCCCATGTTCAGGAGCCAGAAAACAACAACAGTGACAACAACAACAACAACACAGGTGGGGGGAGAGGCAGCAGCACCACATCCCATTTTCCTGTCCATCACCAATCCAAAATTAAACTGCCCCAGTCCAGTGATGAAAGAACTGCAGACTGACACGCTGGGAGATAATGTTATTCATTAGGATGTTGTTTATGGTTCATCTACAAGGCTTCCACAGCTCCAACACCAGGGAGCATTTTAGACACACTACATGCATGATTTTGTCTCCACTCAGCACTGCACTTCCCCCAAGTGAAACAGCTCTATGCAAAGCTCACTGACAGGCTGGGAGGATGTTTTGCCATTAATTAAGAGAAAAACCAGAACAGAGAAGCTCTTCAGCGCTCATCTCCCCATGCATACCTTGAAACTAAATTCAAACCCCGACAGCCAGCACTCTGGTTAATTTAAATGGGATTTAAAAGGCATTCTCCATCCTTAAACACAGAGACATCCAGCACAGGCAATAGATATCATCACTAAGCACAGCAAAGCCCATAGAAAATACATCAAGCACTGCCTTACTTTAGTGAATTAAATAATTCAAGAGCTGGCAGAGCTGCTTTTTCAGATTTCCTGACCAAATGCATCACCCAGCAACAGCAGTGCTTCAGTTTTGGGGGGGGGGTTAAGACCACAACTTACCTGCACTACTTCTTCAAGAAAGAGAGAGATGTCTCTGCTGTGCTCAGGGCTGCTCCCCCAGAGCCACCAGCACTTGTCCCCAAAGGCCACTCGCTCAGGTGGCCGAGGCAGAGCCGGCTCCTGCTTTTTCACTGGCTCCAATATTAATCCATCCACAGCATCTTTGTCCCTCACTTCCAATTGGCGAGCGGCGGATGGGTGGAGTGAGAGCGCGACCCATTAGCTCCCAGATGGACACCTCCAGCCCAGCCCTGCCAGCCCCACACCTGGGCAGCACCTCTGCACATGCCAGCACTGCCCCAGCCAAGGCTTTGGGCTGTCTCCTCCTCCAGCCACCCAGACCCCACCGCCTCTCTGAGCTGTTTGCCTCCAAGAGCAAAATTAGAGTAGTTAAAGTGACCCAGCGCTCCGGAGCCGGAGAGTTTTGCTGGATGCAGGATGGAGAAAGCTCCTGTGCCTCCTTAAAAAAGAAAAAAAGCTCTCTGCCAGCCAGAGCTGAAGTGAGAAGATGCTGTACCTTACAGAGAGAAGTACTGGGAAAGCCAGAGGATGAAAAAAAGGAGGAGGGGGGAAAAAAAACCTGCTGCTGAGAGAGAGATAGAGCAAATTCCTTAAAGATACAGCTGCTGTGCTTGCCGGGCTCTGAGGTTTCAGCCAGCCCAGCTGCACGGCAGCAGCAGTGCAAGAGTTAATGCATGCATGCAGTGGAATGAGAAACAGGGCAGCAAGTCTGGGCTCCAGCAGCAAGTTGCAGAATTTAGAGCTGAAAGACCTCACCTCATCCAAGGGGACTTAAATCGCAGCCCGTGAGCCCAGTGCTGGACCAGAAGGTGCCTAAACAGCTTTGGAGGGAAGATGCCACATCCCCTCCTCCTGCTCCAGCCTGTTCTACACTGCTTCACTTTCCTTACAGTTCCAGATTTCCACAGATTTCCAGCACAATAAGCCAAGTCTCCCCCAGCTGGATATGTAAAGCCCAGAGGAATACTCTAAGCTGGCCAAACAAACAAAACAAAACAAGACTAAATAAATAAATAAATAAACGAGGGGGTGGNGGGGGGGAAGGACAAAAAAACAAACTCCCCAAAGCAACATCAACTCAGCCTTAGAAAAGGCAGAACCCTAAAAGAATAAGACACAAATAAACAATGAATTACCCAAATGCTGGCAAGGCTGGGTTCACTCCCCTACTACAGAAAACTCTGACAATCACTGTGACTTCAGTAAAAAAAATTCCCAGCGATGATATCTAGCAGGAGGCAGCAAACATTTCCCAGAGCAAGGCAAGGGGAGTGCCCAGCTGGGGAAGGGGCATCCCTTTAGCAGAGGGAGCCACAATCCCCCATGGCCAGGCCCTGCCACAGGCTCGTTTCCACTGCACAGAACCACAGGCAATTTGTGTTTTTAAACACCTCCCACACGTTTTCTCTGCCGAGACTGCTCAGCCAGTCTCCTCCATTTTTTTTTTTTCTCCTTGCCATGCCACCTGACGAGCTTTTCCAGGTCAAGCACATCACAGACTGGCAACAGGATGCTAAGAAGGTACAGCACGGTTCAGGAAGTGTTTGAGACCCCTGGAGGTCTCCTGTTCCACTCCTTGCTCCACCTTTAAAGAGAAATCAGGACAACACCTCACCGAGCCAGACATCTTCCCCCAAAAAAAGTTTTATAAGAAGTTGAGACTGCCATCCTTAGGATCAGCACTTACAGAGCTCAGCTCTTAAACCAGCAGGATTCACCAAGTTCTCCCTATTACATTGAAGCAAGATTTGAACCAAGCTGGAATTTTTAAGGTAATTCCTCACAGTGGGACAAACCTGCCTTAGAACATCTTCAAACCTTCCTCTATCCCCACACCTGACACCATCACTAGCAGTTTAGAGGACACTTGACAGCATCACAACCCTAAAGGTGAACTGAGCCCGCTGAGCCTCCAGCAGGTATTTCAGGTTTCACGCGGTGCCGGATTCATTTCAGCCAGCGAACAAGCTTAGGAAACAAAAGACTGGCTCAGATCAGTTTCTATTTTTAATTTTTTTTCCACGCTGAGGTTGTTTATCAGCTTTCCCTGGGTGTAGCAGGGACCAAAGCTCCTTGATGGAGATACCAGTGGCCAAGCAGGGAGCAGGAGAGATCTCAGAGCATCACCAAAATCCCACCTGCGCTGCCTCCCTCTCCACCACCATCTCCAAAACCTCCTCAAACCCCACTGCTGCCCCGTCCCAACCCCTGCACGCACCGTCCACCGGCCTGCTCCACCTCTGCGGCACCAAACGCTGTGGCCACGGGGCCAAATCCTGGGAAGAGCCAGCGCTGGCCCCAAACTGGCCATAGGGCGAGCGGAGGAAGGTGAGCTGGGGGTAGCAGAAGGACGCCGGCTCCATCAGCACGGAGAAGAGAGGAGAGCCAGGTACGAAGCAAACCGCGTCTCCCTTCGCCTCCTGCAGCGTGTACTGGTGGGACATGCAGTCTCAGAACCTTCTCCCAGAGAAGTTCCTTCTCCCCAAAGGATTTAGTGCAAAAAAAAAAATAATAATAGGAAAAAAAGAGGAATAAAAGAAACCCCCAAGACGCTGGAGCAGCCCTGCTGCTACTGTCAGAGCCCAGCAGAGCACACTGGCAAGGCAGCGTCTCCAGCCTGTATTTAAACGCCCCTCTCAGAAAGCAGAGATGCAGCACAGGAAGAGACAAATTCCAGCTCTGCGTCGGGCTGATAAGCCAGGTTTATAATATTCAAGAAGTATTGGCATTACTACAGTTCCTCCCCCCCACCCCACCTCCTCCCGCAACGAATATCTTGTGCAGGAGCTTGTTGTGCACAATAAGCAAAAANAGAAAAATCAGCGTGTTCCGGTGGGAACAGCCAACACGTTGAATAAAACAAACACACGCGTGTTAAACCCTGGGGACGCAATTAGGCTCGGAGCAAAGGCAAGAGGCTTTAACTGCTGGAAAAGGAGATGGCAGAGGAAAAGCAGAATAAACCTGGTGCCTCACACCGCGTCCCCTGGGGTGGCTTGTCCCCAGGGGTGAGCCCAGGTGATGCCCAACACCAGGAGGAGAGGAAGGTCACCTCATCCTCCTCCCAAATGCCCTGTCCTCCTAATTTCCACTCCTGAGCCCCCTCTCAGCAGGTAACACCCAGCAACAACTCACTCCACCTGAACACCTTGAGACAAAGCTTGCCCTGTTCTGAGCATTGACCACCTGAGATCTCTCCACCAGCTTCAAATCTCAATTTTCCCCAGCACAGCCCCCATCAGCACTGCTGGCATCCACCCCACCTCAGCACAGCCTCACCAGCCTTGCTCCTGCCACTTCCATCAGGTCCTTCAAACCTGGGGAGCCCCAAAGGACAGGTGGGGAAGGAAAGTCCTCACCCAACACCTGCATAAAGTGTAACCCACTCCGCTGCCTTGGTTTTCATGTTTTTCCCCCCATGTTCTCGCACTTTATCAGCAAATCTGAGTGTTGACACTACTCTTACCTCTGTTCCCAAATCACAGCTCCGCTGGCTCATCTGAGCTCACAGAAGCTCCTTCAGCAGCAGAGGTGGAGTGAAACCCTCAGTCCTGCTGGTTTTAATTGGGAGCCAGAGCCAGGGATGAATTTAGAAAGAGGGAGCAGAAGAAGCCATGGAGTTATGAGTGACAGCAGAGCCCTTTGATGTCACAGCCAGCAGTGACAGATGCAGGAGCCCGCAGCACTGAGCTCGGGGCCAGTGTGTCACCCTGCTCTGCACACAGCCTTTGTGGGCAGCCCAAATCACAGTTAGGAAGTTGTATTTCCACTAAAATAGAGGCAAAAAAACCCCAAAACGAGATTTTCAGCATCACCAGGTCCCAGCACAAACTTCTGAAGGAGCTGCTCTGCAAACTTCACGATCACACAACGCTGCTCAGACTCAAGCAAGGAAGAACTTTTGAGGAATTGCCTCGGCATTCCCAGTTTTTAACCACTCTGCATCCCTCCCAGCAGACTCCTCACCCAGCTTGGATGGCAATAGCAAAGATAGCTGAGATTTAACCTGTGCTGGATGTTTTGGCAAGGATTTGCATATTTACAGGGTAGGTAACAGCTCCACAATGATGAGTTATTAAAGTGTCCCAA
This sequence comes from Turdus rufiventris, assembly GCA_013186435.1. Classification (NCBI taxonomy): domain Eukaryota; kingdom Metazoa; phylum Chordata; class Aves; order Passeriformes; family Turdidae; genus Turdus; species Turdus rufiventris. The sequence goes on along the minus strand of PYHW01010656.1, from coordinate 534,463 downwards.
GCTTTGTTTACTCCCAGGGCAATCCTACACAAGGAACCAGGACTTCTCCAGACTACTGCAACAGAAAGGTTCTGGGAAGCCACAGGGCTCCTGAATCACACCCCTGTATTAGAATTACAAAAAAAAAAAAAAAATAAAAAAAATAAAAAAAAAACCTCAAAAAACAAAAACCTAAAACAAGCAGCTTTCCCCACATAATGTGATTTAACACCTGTCCTTAGGCATAAAGTACCTGTGCAGAGCATCAGAGCAGTTCTGCCAGGACAGAACAGGAGGTTTTAGTTAAAACAGCACCAGGGCTAAGCTGGGTAATTCCAGACTAAAATCCAGCTAAAAGCCTGACCTTGAGCCTAACTCATACCTCAGCTGCCTCCTGCAAGAAAGACCAAACCAAACAACAATCAGGCAAATCGAATAGCACCAAGCTAAGTCTGATAATTCTGGATTAAATTCCAACTCTGAAGCAAAAATCTGACCCTAACTCTTACCTCAGCTCCCTTCTGCTGAAATATCCAACTTCTCACTGACACTTTCCTTTAAGCCAAAGCAGAAAACTTCCCTTGCGGATCCTTTCCCTTTGAAACCCAAGACATCTTTGTTTTCACACTGACTCAACACAAAAATAAAGCTTGTTTTAATGAATGTTTACAGCCTCAAATGATTTACTACAGCTTTACTAGAAGTCGAGCCACTCTGAGCTTACACACAGATATCTTCCGCCACCGGGTGGGTCAAGCGAGGGCTCCAGTTAAAACCCCAACCCTTTCTTTTTATCTGCATTTATTTAAACAAGCTGAAGCATTCAAACTGCCAAGGAACAACAGGAGAGCCGGAGGGGAACTTCCTCTGCGGTCCATCATTCTTACGGAGCACCAACTGTACAAAAGCCACAGATATTTCAAAACTGGAGGGCTCTGGCTGAGATGGATTAGCCAACAAATCCCGATTCTAGCCGGGTAGCAATGACTGAGGTTGCCGTGCAGACAGGACTCAAAGTGCTGCCTCGCTGTCCCAGCCTCCCCAAAAAAACCCAAAAAGCAGCCAACAATAGTAACCCAGGTGAGGCACATCTGGATTTACTCAAGGTTTATCCCGTGGGGCAGGAATTTGGCAGAGGGGGGACAAGGTTGTGCTCACACCTAGAGACAATCCAGGAGAAATCCTGCTGGAACAACCCGGGGGGGAAAGGGGGAAATTCCCTGTGGATTCTCCACGTGCAAATCCACACAGAGAAGCTGCGGCTGCCTCTGGATCCCTGGAAATGTCCGAGGCCAGGCTGGACAGGGCTTGGAGTGACCCGGGATAGGGGAAGGTGTCCCTGCCCATGGCAGGGGTGGGATTAAATGAATTAAATCATCTCAAAGATCTTTCCAACCCAAACCATTTCATGATTTCCTATTCCTGCAGAACACCCCGCGGCACCAGAACGGGACACGAAGAAGCAGCAGAGCAAAACCCTAAGGCAGAACATCAGCTCCAAATACAAACTTTTCCCATTAAACCGGAGCGGGGAAAGCTCCGGAGGCACAAACCCTCCCCGAGCACCGATCCGGGGGACAGCACGGGTGACAAAGCTGCTGTGCCACCTACAGTCACTTGTGGTCCAGCACAGAGAAGCCGAGCAGCAGCCCCGGTCCCGGTCCCTGTGGCTGTCGCTGTCACCAGCGGCATGGCGCTGAAGGAAGCGCTTCCTCTGCCAGCGCTCACCAAGATAAATAACTCTAAAAGTTCACCCCAAATCACAACGCCAATTCCCAAAGGTGTTTAAACCCCTCCTCCCCCCGTATGTAAATAAACTCCTTGCTGGGGGGCTCTTTCCCAGCCTGCACAAATGTCCCAAGTCTTCACGTTAAAGTTTCGCTTTTTCTACTTTTCTTTTTTTTTTCCTCTCGTTTTTATTGCGGTTTTTGCACCAAGGCGAAGTCAGGCAACCTCATCCGCAAGCAGCAGAGCGGAGCTGAGCACCACACCGTGCTGGGTGCAAACGAGTAAAAGTAAAATAAAAGTAAAATAAAAGTCAAATAAAAGTCAAATAAAACACTCCCAGAGCTGCCGGACCCCGAGTTTCCAGCGCTCCTTTTCCCCCCGCTCCTCCTGTCCCACCGCATCCCCGCAGCTGGAACATCCCGCTCCGCCCAACCAGCTCAACTTTGGGGGTTGTAGGAAAAAATAAATAAAACCTCCAGCAGCGATGCAAAGCGATATTTTTTTCCCCCCCGATCCCCCAAGAGGGAAACTCAGGACGCGCATCCCCTTTCCCAAGCCCAGCGCATCGCGCCGCGACCCCTGCGCTGATGCTACAAGTACCCAGCGGGGTGACAAGCGGGGTGACAAGGGGACACCCCGGTGCTTGGTGAGCCCCAGAAAGCCCCCCAAAAGCCGTGTCCGTGTCCCTCACCGCAGGGCTGGAGGTGGAAGAGCCGCCGGGCTGCCATGGCCGCGCCGCTCACCGCGTCCGCACCATCGCAGCCGCGCCTTCGNGTTCTTTATTTATTTCCCTCCGCTGAAAATAAATAAATAATTGGAAGTGAAAAAAATAAAAAAAAAAAAGAGAGAGAGTTGGTTTTAACCCCCCCCTGCACGCGATTTTAAAAAAATAATGATAATGATTAAAAAAAAAAAAAAAATCTGGAGAAAGTCCCGATGAGGAGCGCGGCGGGGAGGGGAAGGGACAGGCGCTGTCACTGCCGGGTCCTAAAGCCCGCCCGCGGCCTGCGGGGACAGCGACACGGAACGGCGGCTCCTCACCCCTCCCCGGGGTTTTTATATCGTATATTGTGCTGGAAAGGGCCTCAAAGATCATCTCAGCCACCCCCTGCCATGGCACGGACAGCTCCCACCAGCCCAGGTGGCTCCGAGCCCTGCCCAGCCTGGCCTGGGACACTGCCAGGGATCCAAAGGCAGCCACAAATTTTGGATGTTTGGAAATGAGGGGTGAAAGGAAGTTAAAGAAATCTTTAAATGCCATGTGCCAAGGTATCACTCTCTTTCTTATTGAAAAAAATTCTTTCTAATACTAATTAGTATCAATACAGACACGTATCGTTCAGGTTAAAACCATCCTGCCTTGTTCCAGCACAACAGGCCCTGCACTCCCCTTCAATAAAAATTAAATCTGCAGTCCCTTCTCCAGGGCGCAGGCTGCTGGAAGCATTAGCAGGGGAGATGATGTTCATGAATTCAGAGCAGGGGGAAAGCACAGCACTGACAAATCTCCACTCTCCCATCAGGTGTGTTCATGGGGTTCCATCATCCAGACTGGTTTGCTCTGACACCTCAAAATTCCTCTGAAATAACCTGGCACAGGCACTTTAGAGCCAAAAACAACCAGTTGGGGGTCAAAATAAATCCCTGGGGCACAGCACAGCAAGGGAGCTTGAGGTTCTCTACCAAACCAAGCAGCAGCAACAAAGTTTGAAAAGTGCAGAACAAAGCAACATGCGGCTTTTGCTTTAGGGAAGAACAGGCACATTTAAGTTTTTATACCATAAAGAAATAGGCTGGGAGTGGTTTGTTTCTCCATTTCCTGATTTTTTTGTTTACTCCAGAAGGGTCTTAGTTGATCCAGCTATAGCAATTTGGGAATTCTGGAATGGTTTGGGTTGGAAGGGTTCTTGAAGCCCATCCAGTGCCACCCCACCTGCCATGGGCAGGGACACCTTCCACCATCCCAGGGGGCTCCAAGCCCCATCCAGCCTGGCCTTGGACACTTCCAGGGATCCAGGGACAGTCACAACATTTGGATATTTGGAAAATGAAGAGTAAAGAAGGTTTATAGAAATCTTACTGCTATCTTGGCTTTTGAATGCTACAGACCGTGGTGTAGAGGCAGCATATCCTGAGTGAACCTTTCCCATCCTCTAAATCAACAAACCACATCCAGGGAAAAAAAAAAACAACTCAACCACCCAGGAAAGCATTTGACATCACTTTAACTGAAGTGGGAAACTCCCTGTAAAAAGTTGAAGGTTAAAGCTATTACTCCAACATTATTCTCATAGTAAATCCAAGCACTTTACCAGCTCCTGAGAAAATAAAAAATCAACTCTATCCCAGCCAAAACAAGAAAAAAGAGAAAAAAACTGGGGGGATTTGGTTTTAATCCAGTTATGTTGGCTTGGAAGATGCATTTATTGTAGAAGTGAATCCTTGGCTTAAACTGGACATGTTGAATCTGACATTTAATTCTGAGCACACGCTGAGCTGCACCAGGTGAGTGGGACCCAGTGTCCCCAGTGTCCCCCTTGCCAGCTCCTCCTGGAAGAGGACAACCAGGAAGGACTGTGGAATACATGAGAGCATGCAGGGACAATTTCACAGGGCCAGGAAGTCTCTTCCAGGAGTTTTGAGATCCCTTCCAGTCCTACATCCTACGGGCTCTCAGCTCATGGTAGAAAACTTGGCCCCATATTAACTCCCTTTTAATGCACCAAACCCCATCTCCCCATGATGATAAATTATCATTATAGCAGTGCCTGTCCCATGCTAGAAATCTTAGCCCCTCACCAGCAGCATTTTCTGGAGGGTATCAGTTTTTCTGACAGGATGCCAGGCACCAGAGGCGACATCGGATCCTTCGGTGTCTGGCGCTCCCTGGTCCATCCCAGCGTCTCCAGACCTGATCTTTGCAGACATTGTCCCCTGTCCCAGCCAAGCACACTCACCCAGGGGCAGCTGGATGCAAGGAGCAGGAGTTACACCCTTCCCCAAGCCCAGCAGCCTCTGAGGAGCCTCATCCCCACATTCCCCTCCAGCAGGTTCTTAACTTTATGCACAAAGCCAGCCTCCCTCGCAGGCAGAAGTTCATTTTCCTCTCTCATTGACTGACTGGTTGGCATGAAGCAGCTCTTTGTAGCCAGGCTGGTTTGTGGCTGCAAACCAGTGGGAAGTGGATTTTTGCTTCCCAACCAGATCATACAGGACCTGCTTGCCTGGTCCAGCAGGATCAGCCCAATATCCCAGCAGAAGATTCCTGGGTTCCCTCCAAGCCAGGGACAGATGCCAGGTGTATTTGCTTTTTAGCAGAATGCTTTTACAAGACTCTTGATTGATTTTTTATTTTTTTTTTTTTCTTTCTGGTGGCCTCACACTGGAGGCTGCAAGAGCCTGGACACAGAAAGTAACACTAGGTGGACCCAAGCATTGCAGAGAAACCCTTATCCCATCCTCATGAAGCAGCACTGGGATTCCCAAGCTGTGACACAGCCAAGACTTGAAACAAAAGCAAAGCAGTTGCTTAGGGGATCCAAACAAAAAAATTTAAGTACTACCATACCTGGATCCTGGGTTGTTTTATTCTGTTTGAATCATGAGCTCCTTCAATCCCACCCCACCTCCTGCAACTCAAGGAAAATCTGAGTTCTCTTTCCAGCTCCTGCTGTACATCCTGTTTGTGCCATCACCTGCAGGACACTGCAAATAAAAAGCACAGCAGAGGGAGAAGGGACCTGCTGGGAACTCCCAGGTTACTCGTGCCTTGGAGTCCTTGTCATTGATGGGGTTTAAGTGTTTATCCCAGCACTGATTCC
>PYHW01010656.1:487056-498174 GCA_013186435.1 Turdus rufiventris | reverse complement strand
GTGGCTTTCCCACCAGGAACTCTCCACCTCACCCCAGGGCTTTTAACAAGTGACAGAGATTTCACACAGAGCCCCCAAAGCCCTGAAGAAAACCAGGCAGGTCTTTCAAGGGCAGAGCAACCCCCAGATTTGCATTTCCCTTTGTGCTGTCTCTTGGTGACCTGAATTTCACAGACCCCACAGCACTGACAAGGTAACAGCAGCCCTCCCCAAAAAAACCAAACCCAAACCCAAACCCAAACCCATGCAGCTGGGATTGCAGCAGCAGCAGAGCTGCTCCCTGAGCACAGACACCCCTGTGGCTGCACATCAAAGCAGAGCTGCTGAGCACAGACAGGGAACACAAGATGTGTTAACCAAGGCCAGACTGTGGCTTGTTTTCGGTCCTGGAGCCACTCTCAGCTGCTCTCTGGGGCATTCCGTTCACAGCACTGCAATTGGGAAGCTGGATGGCAGCAGCAAAGGGGAGCTGGGACTCGCTGCAGGGCTCCTGGAGCCTCCCTGAAAGATTTCATCGCTGCAGGGTCAGGGCAGAGCTCCCCATCCACCGCAGCCAGCAGGAACAGCAGCTGGGGTCCCTCTTCCAGGTGGGAAAAACATTCCTCCAGTACTACTGACACTTTAGTGAAGGGATGGGACCCCTAACAGTGTCAGGCTAGCAATGATTTATTACTCAGATAAACATCAGCCTCAAAGGCTGTGAGATTTTAGAGGAGCCACAAGTCAGCCATAGATCAAAGTAATCACAAGTTTCTTTGTTGCAAGGCAATAGATACTCCAATTTCATAATTCTAATTATAAAATTCTAACCCAATAGAAAATTACCATATAATTTATTTTGTTTTTCTAACCAATCACCTTTACTTAATTCTGCTGCACTGGTTATACTTTTATCCAATGGGCTACTGCTGGATATTCAAACACACACATGCTCTTGTTATAACATCTAAACTCTTATTTTACCCTATACAATTACATTACTACACTACAAAACCCTTCACCATCTTACCCAATGCAGTTTCTTAAGGCATATTCTTACTTACAGCTATAGAAACAAAAGTTTATAATTTTCCTGCTTAATGTCTGTGTACTTTTATTTTTACATCAATCCAAGCTTCTCCCAAGGCTGCAAATCAAACCCTTCAGTATCTGTGGGAGTTTCTATCCTCCCATTTCCTACACTGCAGTGTCACAGGAGACATTTCCAGCACCATCAGCAGATTCCATCTGCCCCAGAGCCACCCAAAAGTCCCCTGCAGGCTGCAGCCACCACATCCCAGCTCCCTCCCACGGGGAGGGATGAGGGGAGCTGTGCAGTGAGGTGTCTGTGCTGGAGTGGTGCAGAAATGTGGGCAGAATTTAGGCCAGTTGAATACAGCCCTGGATGCCACTGAGCAGTGAAAATAGTGAAGGAGGCAAAGCCTGGACCAGGGGTGCTGCTTCACTGCCTCATGTGCAGTGTCTCGATGTGCATTTCAACAGAACCTGCATAATACGTCCAGGCTCTTTGGGGCAGCAAGTGGATGCTAAGATGAGTCTACATTGATTAATGTTATAGCAGGACACAGATCCTGTGTGAGTGAAAGTACCAGCAGCAAAGCAGGGCAAGCTGATGCACAGGCATAGCTGACACAGGCTGGTGCACTGGGAACAGCCTGTGCCATAACTACCCCAAATCCCAGCAGAGATGCTGTTTCACAGTGCAGAGTGACACATAACTGCTTTTCCGGTTAAAATATTGACTACCAGCTCAGGAGGATGGATTTGAGTCATTGACTGACACAGGTAAGGCACTCTTAGGTGGCCAGCTTCTCTCTGTTAACATATTTACAGGATGATAACAGTGATGGCCCGTGAACCCTGGCATTATACGACTCAAGAATTAACCTTTCTGCACCTCCTGCCACTGCACCACATCCCAGTGGGTGCCAGATCCTGCTTTTTCAGCCCCCCTGGCACAGGCTGGGAATGCTGTCAGCACCTCCTGTCCCCTCATGGGCACTTCAGAGCTGTCTCCTCTGATCTGGGAGGCAGGATATGGAGCAGATATCTGAAATGAGAGATCCCAGCCTGACCCAGGTGTGCCCAAGCCAGGTGACAGCCATGGACACACAGCAGCAGCATCCCCACAGCTCCATCTCCAAGAGCTTTGCCTCTCCATTCACAGCTTGCTCCCTTTTATAAAGCACAACTGATCCAGAGCCTGTCCTTCATCTGAAGTCTTTCCTTTAATTCTAAGGATAAAGGCACAAAAAAAAAGGGTTTAAAGCAATAAAACAGCACCTGTGCCCAGGGCTCCTTGTTAAACTCATCTCCACTCCTACACGGGGTAAAACACAAAGGTCACTCATTACCTGCAAGGTCTCATCAGAGCAATCATTGTAATGGAACAGCAGGGACTCTGCTGAAAAGGAAAAGTCATGTCCAAAGCAGCTGTCTACTGGAGGAGCAGTCAGGGAAAAAAAAAAAATCAGAAAGAGAGGTTTTGCTCTAATTGAACTTTTCAAGCAGAACTCCCTAAGCAGTCCCAGCTGGTAAAGGAGCACAGGAGGTTTGGTGGCAGCCTCCAAGCTTGAGGTGAGAAATAAAGGAGTCTAGGGAAAGAATAAATCTGATTTTTGAAGTTACTGAACTCGTGACAGGAGCCTGGGCTACAGGCAGCTCTAGAGCTGTTTCATGTGAAGATGCAAATCGAGTTAAAATCACTGAATTGCAGAGCAGGGGCAGCCCCTGGTGCAGCAGTCCTGGAAATCAGAACTGAGGGTGCCCAGAACAGAGCAGCTGCACCAGGTACCTGCAGGAAGAACTCCCAGTTCCTAAATTCCCTTCCTGCAGACACCTTTAGAGTTCAGGTGCTCAGTGCCTGCACAGCTCAAAGGCTCCCAAAAAATTCTCAGATTACATTTTATTCTACTAAAACAATCCAGATTTGAGTTGTTCCACATCAGAGATATTTGCACTCAGGGCTGAGCCNAAAAAAAAAAAAAAAAAAAAAAGGGAAACTTTTTTTTCTCTGCAAACTGATGCTTCCTTCAGCTCCACAGGGGTGTGATGAGCAGCTGATCTTATCTGCAGCTCAGTGGTGAAGGCTAAGGAGGAACAAACCAGGTCCTGCACTATTCCTGTCAGGAGATTTCTTCCAGAGGATCAGGCAGTTTGAAAATAATCCCAGTCTTGTTAAGATACGATTTAGACATACACACAACCATAAAAGAAAATCAAATCAGTGTTTTCCCTCACCAAGTCATTTTCCCCACATCACAGGCTGTTAGCTGCACTCTTCAGGTGATGTTTCACCTGATGGAACAGAGCAGGAGTTTCAATAACATCTCCCCCAGGGGCCATTCCCATCACTGAAGGAAGGAAAGCAAGGCAGAGACGTGGAAAAGAGAAACAAAAATATCTGTACAAATAAGAGCAAGGCAATCCCAGTACCTGCCAACACAGGAAGAGCAAAGACAAGGTTGGAGCTGCACCACATCGGCCACTTTTATCTTTTATCTGCTCCCACCCTTGGCAGCACCAAGCTCTTGCCCACACCAGCCTGTGCCCAATTTCCCTGTGCCAGCTGCAGCTTTGCAGAGTCATGCAAAGCCAGGGACCTGCCTGCCCTGGATTCTATCAGAGAATTCCTGTCCCGGTGCACAGGGTTGAGGTTCCAGCCACCATCAACCTGAGTCAACACCAGCAGCAGAGCAGAGCCCAGGAGCACAGATTTCTCAGCCCTCTCAGATTCAACAACTGCTCTCAGTTTACACAGCAATTATTCAAATTTCATTTGTCACGCTAAAAAAAGAAAAAAAAAAAAAAAGAAGCAGCAAGAAAGCAACGAGCTGGGTGCTCAGTGCAGGCCAGCTTTCCCCATGAGCCTTCCCATCAGGATTTGAAGCTCAGCTGGCTCCAAAATCCAATTTCAGAGCAATTTCAATATGTTGTGTTGCTGCATAATCAGTGCAGCATCATTAAGAGGAAGACATGAGTTTATTTTCTTTTTCAATCAGGGTTTTGTTTTTTTTTTTTTTCACCCTCCTAGATGAGTTTTGATATCATGCTTAGCAGGGAACCAGAGATAAGCCCCATGCAGGGTGAGAGCTCTGATGTTTTTATAAAGCATCTTTCATAAGGCAGCTTAAACAGGAAGAGTTTATTGACTTTAAACTCACTTCATAAAACATTTACACGGACAAGAGGAGAAGCAGGAGCTCCCAACAACCCAGTGAAAACAAAGATGAGTCCGTGCATTGTTCTAGAGCTCAAACACTCCAGGCTTTGCTGCAACAGCATCCTGGGAAAAGTAAAACAAATGGAGCCATCCCAGTCAGGGCTTCTTAATCCTCAGCCATTAAGGTCACAGATATCTCCCACTGTCCTTTAGATAACGGGTAGGGGGGAAAAAATCATTTTAATACAGGGAAAATGGTCATGGAAACACAAAAAGAGCAGGAGAGGGGAAAGAGGAGCTGCTGTTGGCTGAGCCACCCACCGACTGCAGGGTTCAAAGGCTTTGGGGACACAATTCTTCTTGAGTTTGTTTGGTACAAAGAGCCAGTTCGGTGCTTGATCAGCACCACCTTAAATCAGCAGAAATTGGTGCTCAATGGGCATTCCCCAGAGGGACATTAAAGTTCCAGAGCCTTCAGCCTCCTTACACACCTGGCTCTGATTTCAGTCAGCACCTCTCCTCAAAAAGATCCTTAAAATGTCCGTGGTGTCCTTGAGCTACAAGCTTTGGGGATCTTCTCATTACCAGCTGTGAGTACAGAAGGCCTGTCTAGGTAATTTTTTTTTTTTTAATTTTAAACTTTTTTCCTGGTTAAGTTGACAAAGGAGATGCTCTTTACTGGCATCCAGCTGTGCACCCAACTCCCAGTCCAGCAGGGAAGTGTGGAAATCCCCAGACCTAATCAGAGGCATTTCCCATGGAGTATGACACCCTTGGAAATATCTCAGATTCTCTTGGCCACCACAGAAATTGCATCCCTACCTCCTCCTGAGGCTGCTGACAGAGGCCACGTCGCAGCTCCCTCCTTGCTGCCTTCCCTGTGCTGATCCAACCAAGCCCATCGCAGAGCTGAGCTGAAACAATTGAGATCTTCATTAAATTGGAGCATGGGTCCTAAGCAGCCCTCAGCTGAGGGGCTTACTGATATTTTTGGGGCCGCAGGAGGTCAGGCACCATCAGCAGAGATTATCAGGTATTGCACCTGCAAGATCCCATTTGGAGTTGGTCTGCAGGTCCCACGTGTTATTAATGCAGCCCCAAGCCCCCAGCAGCAGGCACTGCACTTTTCAAAACATCCATTTCTTTCTAACCCAGCACAGATTTCTGTGTTTTGTTCTATTCATTAGCTGCAAATGAAGGAAGAGCTCCTATAGTCACACAAAGATTTTTAAAAAAACCCAAAAAACAACAATGCCTGACATCTGGAGGCTTTGGCCTTAATTCCATTGATGGGAACAGCTGATGTAATTTTCTTTTTTGTTCTGGGAACATCCATTCACGAGTGCCAACTGCACAGAACTTTTTAGGAACAGCCACATGGAGATGAGAAAAGCCCAGGCACGAGAGGGACTCAGCCCCTTGCCAGGGCTGAGGGGGAGAGGCCTGGAGGGATCTCCAAGCTGTTCTACCACAGAATTCCCACAACAGACCCAATTCCCATCTTGGCCACACACCAGGTGTGCCTGAAAAAGAAATCCACACAGCACTGGAGCTGCTGAGCCATCATTCCCAATTTCCCAATCCCCACTCTGGTGCTGATTGCAACCTTCTTCCCACAGAAAACCAGCTCCCTCCTTGGGAATCCCCCATTTCAATAAATAAAACAAGAATGAAAGAGATCTGTGAGCTCACTTTTAATAACAAACAGGAGGATGTGGCTTGCTTTTCCAAAGAACCAACAGCTTGAGGTCTCATGAGAACACCTCCCTCTACTTTTACCCAGACAGGCCACAGAGAGCTCAGATCAGAGGCTAAAAAGTGTTTCTCACTCTTATCCTATTAAAAAAATACATTTTGGCCCAGTTTCCCCCAAACCAAGGTCAAGGACAACACCAGAGATGTGAAGTGAACACCAGGAAATAAATACCAACAGTACCAAGCACAGGTTTCATGTGATGGGATTCCCTGCTGTGCTCTCTAAAGTTCTGTCCCCTTTCCAGACCTTTGGCTCCCCTGGAGCTCATCCCATCCCAATCCCCATCCCATCCCCATCCCAATCCCCATCCCCATCCCAATCCCAATCCCAGTGGGTAACACAGACCAGGAGGTTTCCAATACCCACCTTTGGTTTTGCCAGGGAAAAAAATCCTTCCCTGGGTTAGAAATCCAGGAAGTCATTGAGAATCCAGCTTCACTTCCTTCCCTGCTTCCACTTTGCTGATGGGGCTTGGGAATGAAGATTCCCATTCTCCCAGAAATATTATTTACAGAAATTTGACTGGAAACATCTAGATTTGGTGGAACCCAAATGCCTTTGGGCCACTAAATGCAGTTAAGATTGGACAGGAGGTTAAAATAGGGGAAGATTTGGGGTTTGGCTTTTTTGGGGTGGGTGACAGAGGCACCAAAAAAAAAAAAAAAACAAAAAAAAAAACAGGTGATGTACAGGCCCTGTACCATCAAGGGATTGTTTTAAGCCAAAGGTTTAATTTTTGGTCTGCTTTTAAGGAACACCTTCACAGCAGAGCTGGGTGCTACCCATGGTCACCCTCCAAAAGCAGAAACTGGGAAGCTCAGGGTTGAAATCCACCCTTTATCCAAGGGAAAGGAACCAAGCAGGGCTCATTTAATTAACCACAACTTCCCCGGAGGGATTTATGGAAGGGAAAACTTTCATTTCTGCTCCCTTGGGGATCCTACCTGAGCTCCATCCTCCCAAAATATGGGGGCAGGCACAGGAGATATTCACTGGGAGGAAACAAGGCCCTCAGCAGGGAGAATGTTCAATATTCTGGGTCAGTTCCACAGCTCTCAGCTGCTCAGAAAATTAATTATTGCTTTGAAGATCAAACTGTGGGCGAGTTCAGGGCCACATTTTCTCCCAGGCCATGCAGAGAGAGGTTCTGCAGCTCCTGGGAGGGGGACAAGAGCTCTTTGCTCTCCCCTAAAGCTTTTCCCTGGACACAGGGATAAATCAAGGTCCCTGGGAAGGAGTTCAGGTGCCTCTTTTCAAGAATAAAGTCCTAAGCAGGAAAAAAAAAAAAAAGTTTTGGCTGGGTGGTTTGCAGGATGGATCTGAGCTCCAGAGCAAGAGACACACACAGGAGGGTGCAGGGATAACTCAGTGCCTGCTGCTTGATAAAACACACTTGAGCCTCTCCCAGAAAGCATCTCTCACCTCCTTTTACACAGAAAATCCACATCAGCAGCCTCAGGAGCTGGGGGATTTTTCCTAGATCTGCCAGGGGATTTTTTCCATAGAGCTCATCTCAATCTGTACCCCAGACTGGAGACATTGATTGAAAAAGGGAGCAGATATTCAACCCTCTTCTAGTTAAAAGTTCCCACATCCCTCATTCTTTCCCTTCAGGGGGAACAGTGTCCATCAAGATGATCTGTGCAGGAGAAACAGCACCTAGAGAAGAGAAATCATTCCTGAACCCACAAATTTCCCCATTTCTCACCACCAGCACTCATTCTACCACAGAATTCCCACAGCAGACCCAATTCCCATCTTGGCCACACACCTGAAAAGAAATCCACACAGCACTGGAGCTGCTGAGCCATCATTCCCAATTGCCCAATCCCCACTCTGGTGCTGGTTGCAACCTTCATCCCACAGAAAACCAGCTCCCTCCTTGGGAATCCCCCCTTTTAATAAATAAAACAAGAATGAAAAAGGTTTGTGAGCTCACTTTTAATAACAAACAGGTTCAAAGGTGCTCTCCAGCCAGAGGCACAGACCAAAGTGAGCAGAATTATCGCTCAGGTCCATCCCCACCCTTCCTCCATCTCCTGGAAGCTGCTCCAGGTCCCTCAGGGAGGTTTCACAAAGGCTGTGGTGATGAGGAGCTCGCAGCCCCCTTCACACCTGGGGTATTTCACCCCTCTGCAGCCCAGATCTCATCAGGAATTTTGTGAAATCCACACACTCGGCTTCTCCTGGGGAGGGAAATCTTGCTCCCTCAGCTCATCCATCACCCTGCCCACAAACTTCTGCTCCCACAGCAGGCACAGGGCTTTCTTTTTCTTTTTCCTGCCAAGAACAGCACGGGAATTTCTTCCCAGCAGCTCCTGGCAGGAGATGCCCCAGCTCCAGGAGAAAGGGACACAACTTTTCACCACCTTGGCTTCCCCCCTGCCCAGTTGTGCTGGAGCCTCTCTGCCAGTGGGTTTTATTAATTTAAAATACAAGCTGGTTGCAGGATACACAACAAGGTGGGGTGGTTTTTTTTTTTAACAGCAGTTTGATAGTGGAAGACCTTTCAAGAAATGCACACCCCCTGCCTCAACCTCTGGGTTCCAGGGCAATAAATTTATGTCTCACCTCTGTCCCTTCCATTGTTTCACACCATCCCACAGCTTTGTTCACCCTCCTCCCTTTACAGCAAGGTCTCCACAGTCAGCATCCCTGAGTGCTGCTTTTACTGAGGAAAGGCAACTAGGACTCGTCAACAACAGATTTTAAAAAGCCTTAAATCCTTCAAAATCCAAATAAATTAATAAAACCCAAACAGAAGTGTCTGACCAAGCTGCTCAACAGCTTTCAGCTCCACTTGCATCACCTCCCTTGTCTCCCTTCACTTCAAACAGCCACAAAGAGACAAAAACAATCAGCAAAAGACAAAATTAATCAGCCAAAGACAAAAAGCCAAAACTCACCTTGCTGGGCAGAAAACCCATTTCCATGAGGCAGAGCCTTCTTTGCCTCACTTTTCATCTTCTCAGGGGGTGGAGGATGCAGCCCTCTCCCTCTCCTTCCTTTTCTGCTGGCTTCCAGAGGGGTCACCCCACTCACCATCACAAACCCTANTAAAATTTAAAATAAAAAAAAAAAAAAACAGCTCCTCTCCACCCCGGAGAAGAGGGCACACAGTGAAGAGGTCAGCACCTCTGATGAGGGTGGGGAGGAAAACGAGTTCTCCACCCAGCCTCCCCTTTACCCTCAGCCATTTCCCATAAACTCATTCACACTTTGGGATGGGGGAGCTCCTCAGCTGCCTGGGTTGGAGCTCAGTGGTCCAACAGCCCTGGAATGACCAGTCTGGGGAGGTTCATATTTAATTATTTCATGTTTAGGCAGTGTTACCCCTCCAGAGAGGGAGAAGGATCCCTGAGGAGCAGCTGGAGATGTTCAGCTTGGTGTTCTGGGGGTGATGTTCAGCTGCTGCTTCCTGGAATCCTCCTGGCTTTGAAAACACCCCTGGAGCTGGGGGGAACAGGGCACTGGGGTGGGGAGAGGTTGCACGGGTGGTGATGGGGAAAAAGGGCTCATTTGGGCAGAAAAAGGGCTTTTTGCCAGAAATTCTTCCCCCCACGGATTGGAGATGCTGAGGAAAGCCACAGGGAGCGATGACTGAGTGAACAGCCTCCAAAAGGACTGGGACTTGTGGCTGGGAGGTGTTTTGGGGATTCCCTAATAGGGAGAGGTTAAAACATATGGTTAGGTTTGCTTTTAGCTCTTTTTTCCTGGTTTTTTTCCATTGTTATCCCCAAGGGATTCTGTTGTGGGTTGTAATGAGGGTTTCTGATAACGACCCACACTCCTGATACTTCCCAAGAATAAATTCTTGCCCTCATATTCTTTATACTTTGTCTCCTGCTAAATAAAATGGGAGATTTCAAGGAATAATATCAAAAATAACTGATCATTATCATTACAGACTGCATATCTCAGGCAGAGATTTTAATGTCATATTTTGAGAGGAGGGAAAAAATGCACACCCAAGCAGCAATTTGGGTGACATTAAATGACAGGAGATCTGTGTTATGGGACCTAAGGATGCAAATGTCCACCACCTGCTCCTTGTCCTGGGTCTGAAAAAATATCCCAAAAACTTCCTTGCAGTTGCAAAGCTTTTCCACAACTGTGTTCTAACCTCTGTTCACTTTGATCTGCTCAGTTACAGGTATCACAGCCTTCCACTAGAAGGAAAAGTTGTTTGTTTTTGCATTATATCCTCAGTGTAAGGTTTTTATATTCCAATTTTGGTGATTCCACGTTCCTGCAGGAGCTGATCCCTGGACTGAGCATCTGTGCCCAGGGATGGGGAGGGCACATCCTCCACAACTCCTCATTAACGAAATGCAAGAATTCCACTGTGAGAACAGTTCCCACCCAGCCTGGAAATGAGCTCAGCTCTGGAGCACGCTGGCCCTGGCAGCTGGTGGTGGTTGGGCTCAAATCAGAGATCAGCTCACCCCTCAAGGGGGATTTCCTCTGGCTGGTCTCACTTTCAGTCCCTGTTTGGAGCCTGCCTTGCAGTTTTCAGTGGTAAAACCAATAATTTCAATAATTTCATGGCAATGTTACCAGTGTGGAAAGCAGAACACCTTTCCCTCAAGAGCCTCTCTGATGATGCCACCACAAAGCTCAGCAGCTCTGCTGGGACCAGAGCAGAATTCTGAGCTTTTGAGCCCCTCTGACATAAAACCAGACTGAAATCAAACAGTTCTGTCAGTCACTGCACAAGGTTGGTGCTTTCCTGTGGGTTTGAGTTGGGTGTTGTCCACATGGGCGTCCCACGGGATGCACGGGAGATTTCTGAGGTCTCACCTCTGCTCAGGGGTCTGTTCTTGTGAAAATTGAGAAAATCAGTGGTTTGGTGTGCTGGCACCTTTCACCACCATCCAAGGATTCTCTGAGCTACTTTTTCTTCAGGGAATTCCTGACTCTGAGCCTTAACTGGTGTCTTCCTTCCTCACACTGGGCACCACTTGTACCAGGGTGGTGTTTGCACCATTTAATTCATGGCTTGGCTGAAGTTTCTTCTGTCTTCACTCAGAGCCAGGATTAAAAACACGAAGTAAACGAATTTTCTTGTGTTTGGGCTTGGTTGCTTATTAAATCTTATCTAAGGTGCAGAGAGTTCAGCAACACTTCTGGCCACCTGCTAGAGGCAAGCAAAATGGAGAGATCCAGCTGTTACAAGGTCTCTTAAAGCTAAACAGTCCAA
>PYHW01010656.1:450324-465447 GCA_013186435.1 Turdus rufiventris | reverse complement strand
GCCTCACTCCCATCTCCTCACCATGAGCAGGGACCTCCAACACTCCAGTCAGGGATTGCTGACCCCTAACATCAGCTCTGGCACAGCTTTGGTTGCCAATCATCCCTGACTGGAAGGGTGAGGGACACACCAAAATTCTGCTTTCCTATTACAATTTAAGGACTGGAGTACAATTAAATAGGAAATAATAAACTTAAATGGCTGAGGGCACTGCTGCAGTGCAGGGTGACTTCAAACATTTCATGTCCCCATCACCTATTGAACCCCAGAGCTGGCTCAGTTCCTCTTCCATTCCCCAAATTTAGCTGTTGGCTTAGGAAATGAGAGGATCTTTGAAATGCAAGCAGGACCAGAGCCCAACAGAGCCTTCTCAAATCTGATAAGAGCTCCTCCCAACAAAAGAAGATGATTTTTATTTTTTTTTTAAACCCCATACTTGCAAATGAAAGCCTTTCCCTTACCGAGATGAACAAATATTTTCCCTCTCACACCTGGACCCTCAAAGATCCCCTTCACAGGAGCATCCAGAAAAGCTGGAGAACTGACAGAGTCTGGAATGTTCCACCCCTTTTGAAACCCAGTTGGCCATAACTCAGTGGCACAATGGCTCTCCTGGGAGCATTCTGGGGAATGACCCAGAATCTCAGAACTTTTAAGCTGGAAAAGAGCTCCAAGATCACCGAGTGCCCCTCAGCAGATCCAGTTTGCCACCAGTCCCCCTCACCCTTGGCTTTGTCTGTGATTGCTCTAGAATTAGGAAACCTTCCAGATGGAAATGTAAGGAATGTAAATTGATGTCTTCTCTCCACATGAATTATCTGACTCCTGCAGCCGTCTCTGCGAGATTATTTGAGCTGAACTTGACTGCTGCAGTAATTAATTTCCAATCAAGCAAATTTGCGTAAATCTTCCCTTTAGAAATCTGCCTTGAATCAGGGCTTTAGGCACCACATTCCAGCTTGGATTCATTAAAAATAGATTGCTATTGAAAGCTGCCAGCACTGTAAATACAGGCACCACGCCACCCTGCAGGACAGCTTGGATCCACGCTTTCCACATAATGAAAACCTGCCCTAAAAACCATCCCCACAGCAATGTCCCCTGGAACTGGGGCTGCTGGGCTCTTATCAGCCCTCTCCTGGTGACAGATCTGGCCTTGCAGGGGTGGCTTTGGAGCAATCAGGGTGACAAAGGCTCCAGGAGAGGGAGAGAAGGTTTTGGCAACTCGAGAAATCGTCTCAGAGATGTTTTGTATGCAGCCCTCGAGTCAGAGAGCAGTTTGTGCTGCCTCAGAGAGGAGAGCATGGAATGGTTTGGGTTGGAAGGGATGTTAAAATCTTGGAATCCAATCTCCCAACACCTTCCACTGTCCCAGGGTGCTCCAAGCCCTGTCCAGCCTGGCCTTGGACACTCCCAGGGATCCAGGGGGAACCAACAACTCCTTGTCCTATCACAGCATCATTAAAATTGTGTCTTCATCTATTTATAAATCCCCTTGAAGGAAGGGAGGAAGGGAGGTCCCTCTCTGTAGGACATGAACATCATGGACAAACACATTGCCAGTGATGACAGAGACTGAGAGAGGAGACACAAGGCAGGGTGAAACTCCAGCTCTCCATCTCCAAATCTCTGTGAAATCCCCTGCAAAGCTGGGACCTGACAAGGGAATGGAGTCATGGCTGCCCAGTGTTGGGAGGAAAGGGGTGGAAATGTTCCTGTGCTGAGCCTGCAGCAGCCTCCACCTCAGCAGAACACAGGTGGGAGATGTCCTGGAGAAGGGGTCATAGAATCATGGAACAGCTCAGCTTGGGAAAGATCTTAAAGCTCATCGAGTCCAATGGATGAGTGGAAATGTTTTATTCCTTGCCCTTCCTGTCCCAAATGCTCAGCTCTACCCTAAGGCCCTGCTTGGGGCATCTCCCAGAGGGAAGGGAACCACAGACCAGCTCTGGTGGGCACTCACATCACAGAAAACCATCCTGGAACACGGGAAATCCATCCCAGCCATCTCTGGAGACAGAGGCTTGACTCACTGGAAGGCCAACCCCATGATGAGCCAACAAGGCCAGTGCTGAAACCTCCATAGGACCAGGCTGGGGCAGAGAGAAATTCAGCAAAATGCCCTGAAAAATAAAAGTTCCTTCTCTTATCACTGTCCAAGCCACCACCCAAATTTTAGAAACAAGGTCCAAGTGCTCCAGCCACCACCAAGGTTTGTCTTGCCTCTGAAGCCCTGAAGAAAGGTTGATGTCTCTGACTGGGGGTGGTGCTCTGTCAAAAGGAGATATTTGTGTGGGAAAAGAGCAGGATGATGTGGAGCTGGGCAGAGGAATATCAAGTAATCCCAATTTCCAGCTTCCTCTGCCTCCAAAACCACAGGGAGGAATGAAAACTTGACAGCCCGAGCCTGCCCAGTGGCTGAAGCACACCATGTACTCCAGGCTGTGAATGAATGAGAAACCTCCTGGAGGAACTGGTGTCTCCCATGCTGTTCTGAGACCTACCACTGGTGTTTTGTCAGGGCAAGGGATCTGTCATCTTCTCTCCTCACCAGGATCCAGGAGAGGATACAGCTTGTTTCTGGAGGAGACATTTTATTTTATTTTATTTTTCACTCTTTTTTTTTTGAGATTTTGTGCACAATTTTTTCCATTACTTTTTAACAAAACACTCAGTTACTTCTGTTTTGTTGGTTTGTTGTTTTTGGTTTTTTTTAAAGAAGGAAAAATGAAATCAAATACACTTCCACACCTTGCTCACCACAGCCTTCCACACTTCTCAGACCCTCAGGAGGCAAAAATCCAACACCTGCTAATCCTGTTGCTTCCTCTGATGTCAGCAAAACACTGAATATATTCCAAACTGGCTTTGGGGTTGGTGCTTCTTCAGTTCCTCAAATTAAAAACTCAGAGGAGTCTTACAGAGTGTTTGTGTTTCCCTTTCCTCAGTGAATATGTAAACTCCCAATCCACCACTTCAGGAAGTCTTTTGGCTGATCAGTATCTTGGATAAAGACCAAGTACAAGATCAGTGTGCTGAATAAAGGCTAAGGACGTTCCTTTCAGGGCATTTATGGTCCCCTCAGTCCAGGACAGAGCCTGAGGATCTGACTGATGCTGGAGTCACCCACAGCACAGAGTGTGACAGGATCAGTCCTGTCCAGGATCAGACTTCAGCCCATGATAAAAAACTGCTGCTGAGAAATTTGGGAGAAGTCTGAGGGGAGCCGCAAGGTCACCTCAGCTGCTCCAACCCCAGGTGGCAAACCAGTGAGGAACAGCATCCCTGGATTTGGGATGAGTCACCCAAAAAAGACAACACAGAGAGGCACAGGACAGCACTGGCAGAACCCAGCCCTGTTGGGTCTTTGTTCAGCAGAGTCTGCTGAGCTCTTCCTCTTCTCCATTGCAATTGAGTCATGGAGCATCTCCCCTGGGAAGAAGCCTGGGCAAGCATGGACTGATGGCTCACCAGGAAAGGATCAAGTTATGAGGGTGTGAAATTGTGTTCTGTCCTGTCACAGAGAATAAAATTTATGCTCTCCAGTCACCACAGCTGCTGAGAGAGGGGAATGGAGGAGAAATTGGGGAGAAAGTATCAGGGAAGGGAAGAGGGTCCTGGATTGGTTTGTTTTTCCAAAGCTCCCCACCACATTCAGCACTTCCCCTGAAGCTGCATTGCTCTCATGAGCTATTTAAAACCCTGTGCCGGAGAACGGAGACTTCTCCTCTCTTTAGAGCCATGTGCTGCTCTGAAGCCACTGTCACTACTCAATAAATAAGAGGCATGTACACTGAAGGCATCCCTGCCATTCAGCCACACCAAACCCACATGCCCATGAAGTGCACTGATAGCACATCTACCACCCAATTGCTGCTCTGAGATTCTTTAAAAAACTCTGACTATAAGATTTCTTATTTTTCTGCCTGGCTCTGTTAAGAGACCACTGCAAAATTACTTTCATCAGCTACTGTTCAGTTAGTCTCACAATCTATTTTCCAGACTCTAAAGCAAAAAATTACAGTCTTTCAATATTAAAGTATTTGCAGAGTGGCATTAGGCAAGGGTGCTGCTGTATTATTTACCATGGCAACTCAGGTTGCTAATTTCTCTTTTTCCTGAACGTGGAAGAGCCAAGACATTTGGAAATGCTCTGTCCCTGATGTGACAAAATGCATTTGTGTTGCACAAAGCATTTCCTTCACCAGAGAGGCCTCCCTGTCACAGCAGCTGGGGAGGGAAAGGTGTTTTTCTGCAGATTGCATGACATGGGAGTGCCTGGAGGAATCAGGATGGAGCATCCACTATCCTCCCTCTAGGAGAGGCAGGAGGATCTGGGTATCTTCTGCAGAGCAGCATCCCTTCTCCAGGGGGGACAATCTCTCCCTGGCTTTTGCCTCAAAATTGGTCCTTTGGAGTATTTCACAGTGGGGGTTTTCATCCTCACGATTTTTCCATGAATGCTCCTCAGCTCAGGTATGGCCTGAAACAACTCTGATGCCTAAAAGGGCTTTTATTTGGTTTAGCTGTGGCACCTCTCAGCTGCACTCAGGGATTTGCTGCTTCCCACAGCTGCTGTCAGCACTTGTGGAGCACAGCAGGACACACAGAAATGCTGACAGTCCTGCTGAAGGAGCCTGCAATGTCCCTGTTCTGCTGAGGTGACACGAGGTGAACCAATTTATTCCACTTTGGCAGAGCCTCTGAGCCCCAGCCTGGTGGGCAAACTGCTCTGGTAGTGCCTAAATATAATTTACCATTGTTTTGGACCCAACAAACTTCTGATTACTTCTTCATCCTTAGCAGTCTTGGTATCTGCAGCATCTTCCCTCAGTGAGATTTTCCCTGCTCATTCGGACATGTCCCAAGTGTCCTTTGGAGCACATCCTAAGTGTTTCCCCTGACAAACCCCTCTGGAGGATGAACTGCATCTCACCCCATTCCTGCCCAGCCAGATTTCCCTCAGGAACTCACCTGGACGAGGCCCTGGCTCGTGGCACAAGGTCAAAGCGTGGCCAAGGTGGACTGAGGAGCCTGGGGAATTTCTGCTGCCCCAGAGTTCAGTTTCTCCTCCCAAGGAAGGAGGCCAGGACAGGCTGTTCTGTGGGAAACAAACACATTTTGCAGCAATGGCATGATAATGCCTGATTATTAGCAGGGACCTCGCTCACTCTGAATTTCTGCTGTGGTTTGTGTGGTGTTCCTCTTCCCATGGCCATTGGTGCCTGAGGATTGGGCTGACAGGCTATTCTTAGCCTGCTTCAACATCCCCCTTGGATTTCCAAAGCTCAGGGAGACGTGTCCGCAGCCCACCAGTTCAAGCTGGGCACATCCCTGTGCCCATTTCTCATCCCTCCCTTGCTGCTCCAGCCCAGCACCTCGTGGTCCAACCACCACGAGCATCTTGCAGCCTCCTGCTCAGAAACCAGACAGGCAGGAGTTGTGAAATCACACCAGCTTCATCAAATCCTGGGTTTTCCCTTTCAGTCAGGGGCAGTCACACATCCGTGACTGAAGGTGGTGCCACCCCTGCAATCTGTCACTTTGACACCTCAACAGCCTCTCCCAAACCCTTCTCCTCTCATCCCCTCCAGATCTTGACTCAACTCTCTCTCATTCCTTGTTGTTTAATAATTCAATTTCCTTCTGCTCTGCCTTTCACCAATCCTCAACAGCTCATCCCCTTTCTCTCCTGCCATCTCCACCACATTTGTCCCTCTCGGTCACCCCTGGCACATCAATGACATCTCCCACCACACTCCTGAGCCCTTGGCTGCTTTGCCATCCTCAAACCACCTGCTCAGTGGGCCCTGACTCACACCCCATGTCCAGTTCAGGAAGAATTTCTCCATGGAAAGGGTTGCCAGGCATTGGAATGGAAAGTTCCCATGGCCAGGGAGGTTTGGAGTGGAATGTTTGGAGGTGTCCATGGAATGCCTGGATGTGGCACTCGGTGGGGATGAGGCACAGGTTGGACTCTATGACCTTGAAGGGATTTTCCAATCCTAATTACAATGGGATTCTGAGATTCCATGATCTCTCTTCTACTGCTGTAATGGTGGGGGGAGTTTGCACTACTTAATTAGCGGTTTCTTTTAGTCCTTTCTGCCTTTATTTAGAGCTAGGATTAAAAAATACAAGAAGGAAATTGATTTTTTCATGCTCAGGTTTGGTTGTTTATTAAATGTTATTAAAAACTACAGAGAGTTTAGCAGCACTTTTAGCTACTTGCTAGAAGTGAGCAAATGGAGCTGCTACAAGGTCTATTAAAGCTAAACAGCTTAATAGAGAATTAACACTTCTATTATTTATCTTTTAAACCCAATAACTAACTTCCCATGACCCTCAGTGGGACACTGAGTGACCAACTAGAAACTACGACTTGAAACTTACGGAGAAGAAGGAAGATGAAGACTGAAAGAGACACCACCCAAAATTTTCTATCTTGTTTCATACCTATTACTATACTATAAAAACCTCACATTTAAAACTGTGTGAAAGCACACACTTCTATTTAACTACACACCCATGATTTTAACTTTATTACTCACATTCAGAAGCCTTCTCCAAGGCCTCAGGTCAAAGGCAATGTTCTCCAGGGGGTCAGTGCCAGAAAGCACAAAAAGCTCAAAAACCCAGGTTTGTGGGATCCAACATCCTGCCATCAATCCCCCCTCGTGGCTTTAACACAACCTCCTTCTCCCCACTCTTCCACCCTCTTCAGCAGAGCACTGCCCTTCCAAAACCTCTTTATCCCAAATCACACCCCCTTCCCACCCTTCTCCACCCGCCCTCACCCCTCTCCTGCCTCACCTCGTGTGTGCCATTCCCAGTCCCAGCTGGAGCCTTCCTGCTGACAAGCCACACAAAGCCCTTTCACATCACTCCCTGTGCTGGTGGCCAGGAGCCACTCGCTAGGGAGACAGGCAACAAAACCCTTCTTTTGGGCTCTCCATCCCCGTGGCCCTGAGAGCACGGCCCAGGGAGTGCTGAGAGTGGGGCTCCAGCAGCACCCCAATCCCACAGTGTGAGTGGGGCTCCAGCAGCACCCCAATCCCACAGTGTGAGTGGGGTTCCAGCAGCACCCCAATCCCACAATAGGAATGGGGCTCCAGCAGCACCCCAATCCTACAATGAGAGTGGGGTTCCAGCAGCACTCCCAGCCCTAATCCCACTGTGTGAGTGGAGTTCTAGCAGCACCCCAATCTTACAATGGGATTGGGATTCCAGCAGCACCCCAATCCCACCCCAATCCCACAGTGTGAATGGGGCTCCAGCAGCACCCCAATCCCACAGTGTGAATGGGTTTCCAGCAGTACCCCAATCCCACTCCAATCCCACAGTATGAGTGGGGTTCCAGCAGCACCTCAATCCTACAATGTCAGTGGGGTTCCAGCAGCACCCCAGCCCCAATCCCACAGTGTGAGTGGGGTTCCAGCAGCACCCCCATCCCAATCCCACAGTGTGTAATGCAGGATGAATGCCCCAGGCCCTGCAGAATGAAAGGCTCCCTGCCAGCCCGCACACAGCCCAGCCCTGCACAATAGAGACATAATTATGGCTTGGCTTGGCTTTGAGGTTTGCACCAGTGGTGAAATGTTGTTCCATGCTGACCTCAGGCAAGCAGGATGAGCTCATGAGCTCACACTGCCCCGGCCACGCTTGCCAGGGAGCTGATGGAAATGGGAGAGCTCGTGGTTCCCATCCTCATCCACTGACTGGAGGAAGGCAGCCCCTGATGTCCGGGAGGGAGGGGAGACCCTCAGGCTGCCCAGAGAAGTTGTGGCTGTCCCTGGGTCTCCAGAAGTGTCCAAGGCCAGGATTAACAGGGCTTGGAACAACCCTGGGATAGTGGAATGTCTTTAAGCTCCCTTCAAACCCAAACCATTCCATGATCCTTTGCTTTGACCTCTGGGTTTATGTGCTAAGGTGCAGACTTCTGTCTGTAATTTTAATTTTTCCCTGAACTGGGGAGTCATGGAACTCACCTTTCCCTCTGCACAGGGATAAACCCAGGGGATGGCTGCAGCTCCTCAGCAGTGCCATTACAAGCTATCCCCTCAACCCTGTGAGCATTTCCACGAGTCCCCTGAGCCCCTCAGCACCCTGTTCCATCAGAGGATGTCACCATTACAGAACAGGTCTGTGCTCAGCACCCAGTTCTGTCTCCAGTTTTTGTCTCCAGTTCTTGTCTCCAGCTGCCCACCCACCCCTCAGACCAGCTGTTCCCCCTTTCCCAGCTGTGCTGTTAACAGCCATCTTCCAAGCCTCCCCCAGAATTTATTCCTCCACAGTTCACCCCCCGAGTGTTGGTGCAGACAGTCTGTGATCTTCAGGACTCTCCTCCTTCCCTGTTATTCACACCAAAAACACCCTCTCACTCCAACCAGGCTCTATAAAAACAGCACCAAGCTTTGAATAACACATTGAACAGGGCCAAGGCCTCCCTTCTGGCCCTGGGGACACATGGAGCAGCACAGTCTGTGCTCACAGTCTGCCCCTTACTGTAAAATTGGATTTTTTTCCATATTCCCCACAGGTGACAGTCCCTGACTCTTGCTGTGCCCTGCAAAGTTTCCAGACTTTGGGGGGAGAGCAGGGTGTGGCACAGACCAGGCCAAAGTGTATTGAGGAGATGAAACCTTTTGAATGATCACCTGACAGTTTTTTTAACCTATTTTCCATGCTGACTTTTTTTTTATGGCATTGTGTATGTTTAGTAGAATCTAGATTTCTGTTGGCCAGCAAACACTTGATTCGGTGTGAGGTTTTTTCTTGGATTTTTTGGTTTTTTTTTTAGTTTTGTTTTGGTTTTGTTTGTTGGTGGTGGGGTTTTTTTGTTGGTTTTTTTTGTTTGTGGGGGGTTTTTTGTTTGTTTGTTTGTTTGTGGGTTTTTTTGTTTGTTTGTTTGGTTGGTTGGTTGGTTGGTCGGTTGTTGTTGTTGTTGTTGTTGTTTTTGTGGGGATTAGGCTGGGTGTTTTTTTGTAGAATAGGTGTCCTCTAATATCATCCTATTACTTCCTCTCTGTCCCTCCTCTTTGAATTTCAGTTCACCTCCCTTGACCATGGAGAGGAGGAAGAAAACAGAGGAAGCCAAAGATTTCAGGATGAAATTTCTCCACCATGATCACTTCCTTGATGTACATTACACATGATGAATTCCAGCTCTCTGCAGGTGATTCTGTGAGTCTTAATCTTTTTTTTCCTTGTTTGATCCTGAAAATATTTCATGGCAACAGGGGTTGGAGTCCTGCTTCCTCTGCTGTGGAAGGATCCTGAAAAGCAGGGTGGTGAATCTGCTGCATGGCAACAGTCAGAGTTTACTAATCCAGTCCAGGCAACCCCAGTCTGTTTCTAGGCTCTACATTCATTTCCAGCTCTGCCCTGAAAGGCATGTTTTGTTGTAAAGCTTTTTTTTTTTGTTCTTTATATGACATTCAGGGGTTTTAAGAGACTACAATTAAACCCAGCTTTTACCAACAACAAACTATTTCCAACAGCACGTTCAGATACTCCAGCAAACATTCCCCAGCTCCAGTCCTCCTCTCTGGCTGCTTAAATTGACTCTGAAAACAATGCATTTGTCATGGTAAACCATTCACAAGCTCTTCCCTCTCCATGGATTTTGGTACCCAAAAAACCTCCCACAACAGCAGCATCAAACCCCCAAACACAAAGTGGGCTGAACACAAAATTTTAAGCCCACCAGCCCAATGAGCACATTCCCTAACAAGAAAACACTTTTCATTTTCCACAAACCCCACATCCCAACTCCCCAGGTTGGTGAGGAGGAAACCATGGTAACTGGGCAGTTTAATTGGACGTGTGTTGGCTGGAGAGAATGGGAAAGATTGCAAAATTGGTGCTCCACATAAACATGGCACAGTTTGGAGAGCCCACGGACTCAGCTGAAGGGGAATGTGCTGCAGCACATCTGGCACGGGGGTGTCTCCTTTATGTAACAGGGGTCAGGAGCTCTGGGAAACACAAATCAGCCACTGCTCCCTGCTCCATCAGCCACCTGGACCTGGGGGACAAAAACCAGGGATTTCTCCCAGGTATTCTGAGTCCTGCCTGCTTCCCAGCAAGGAGGAACAGAGCACAGGGCCCCCCAAACACAGCTCCATGGGACCCCGGTGTGGCCAACACTGTGTTTTGTTTGCTCAAACGTGAGAAAATGCAGAATAAATCTGTTCAGAAGTGCCGTGTGCTCTGAAAAAATGAGATTTTTAACCTGTCCTGTGAGTAGCACTGGTGTTAAAACAGGTCCTGAGGTGGTTTAGGACACAAGTGGAAATCCTTTTGAGCAAATTCAGTGAATGAGGTTTCCCCTGAGCATGGAGGGGGTTACTGGAGATAGGGGGCTGATCTTTCCTCTCTTTTGAAGGCTTAAGGTGGCAGAGTGGCAAACACGACCAGTTCTCATGATTTTATTTTTTGTCTATTTGACCACCAGACAACCTGGGACAGTGGGAGGTCCATGGCAGGAGGTTGGAATGAGGTGGTCTTTAAGGTTTCTCCCTACCAAAACCATCCTGTGATTCTGTGACCTCAAATTTCCAACCTCTACAGGATGAACTGACAAGCTTTGGGCTGACCTAGTGCTCTGCCCTTCCTTCTTCTAAATTTCTCCTTTTTCCTCTTTCCCTCTGCTCAAAATACAGGTTCAGCCACTCTTTCTCAAACCTTCTCACTGAGCAATTTCTTACTGCCCACATGGCTGAAATTCAGCATTTACCCATCACTTAACTGCTTCTGCTACATTTTTTCAGCTTTCTGCATGCTGTGTCCCTTCCATGTCTTCCCTTTCCATGGATTTTGGTACCCAAAGAACATCCCAACAACAACACCATCAAACCCCCAAAACACAAAGAGGGCTGAACACAAAATTTTAAGCCCACCAGCCCAATGAGCACATTCCCTAACAAGAAAACACTTTTCCACAAACCCCATATCCCAACTCCCCAGGTTGGTGAGGAGGAAACCATGGCTGAAAACAAATCCACAAAGAGGGATGGGAGCACCTGCACAGGACATGAGGAGACCGGCACAGCTTCAGGCTGAATTCCTTCATGGAAAGAGTGGTCAGGCATTGGAGCTGCCCAAGGGGGTGATGGCATCCCCAGGCTGGAGGTGCCCTGGGAGGGACTGCATGTGGCACTCAGTGCTCTGGGCCAGCTGATGAGGTCGGCAAGGTTGGATTTGATGAGGGGGGTTTTTTTCCAACCTCAATCACTCTGTGATGCTGTAGAATCGTTTCGGTCGGAGAAGACCTCCAAGCTCACCAAGCCCAGCTGTCAACCCATCCCTCAAAAAAAGGATAAAAAAGGGATCTGACCACGCCAAGAAGATGAACCCCAGCAGATCCCTGACCTTGGCAGGAGACTGGAGCCCACCTTGGTTCCAGGATATCCCAGAGGTGCTCAGCCACCTTTTATCCCTCCCGCGCCTCTCGCGGAGCCGCCGGGAAGGAGCCAAACCCTCAGAGCCAAACCCTGCGTGTTTGGGGAGTGAGCAAACCCCACTCAGTGGGATCTGGCTGCGCTGTTTGTGTTGCTAAAGAGCAGCACATGGGGCAGGGATCCGCCGGTGGGCGAGGCAAGGCTGGAACCCAGCCGCGTTTCGAAACGCGAGACGTAAACAATGGTTTGCCAGCGAGAGTAAAAGTAAGAGGCTCTCAGCAGAGGCTGTAAACAGCCTTGCACATTGTATCTGGAAGCAGAGGGCCATTAGCCCTGTTATTGATACCCCAATAATCAGAACCAGGGGGGGATCACTGCCAAATTGCTCTGCTGCACGGCTGTCCCTGCACATCCTCGTCTGGTGAAGGGCGCTCTTCCTTCACGTGCCTTCAGCAGAAATTGCCTTTCCTGCTCTCTCTGGTGCTTGGCTTGGCTCCTCCAGACCAGTGATAAACTCATTGCAAGCTCTTATTAGATGTAGAGCGGATCTGAAACAGGAGAAAGCACCTGATAGCCATCAGGGAGGTTCTGTCCCATGTTGGAGCCCTTCCACACTGGGTTTGGAGACAAATGCACACCTTGCAAGCACTTTCAGGTGTCTTCTGACTGAAACCCCAGCACTGCAGCTTTATTTATCCTTGTCCTTGGCTGTACAGGGCACATGGGCTTCCCAAGGTCTGCCCACGAGGGGATTCCACAACCAGGATTCACCACCGCAGCTGAGGATGACCCTGGACTGCAGGGAGTTCCTGACCAGCTCTGAATCGTGTTAACCCCCTTTTTGTTGGCTTATTCCCCATCTTTAAACCCCAGATCTTCCCACCCAAGCATGGAAACCTTCTCCATGCCCCTCACCTCTCCCTCCCTGCCGTCGTTTCCACTCCATTCCCCGATTTCCTCTCTGCTTCAGGAGGTGCTGACAGCCGTGGGATGGAGCAGAGAGGCAGAGCTGCCGACAGGGAGATGTTCAAATGATGGGAGGCCACCAGCACGGAGCACCTCAAGGGATGTGCTGCTCCTTCTGCAGGTTCTCCACCAGAGCTGGTGCATTTCCAAACTTGGGATGTGGAGGGATGCAGATGCAGGCAAAGGAGCAAAGACCAAATTTTAATTGAAGCCAAAGAGTACAGAAAGGCAC
The DNA here is from genome assembly GCA_013186435.1 of Turdus rufiventris. Taxonomy (NCBI): domain Eukaryota; kingdom Metazoa; phylum Chordata; class Aves; order Passeriformes; family Turdidae; genus Turdus; species Turdus rufiventris. The sequence continues at coordinate 452,847 of PYHW01010656.1, read as the reverse complement.
AGAGATCAGCAAATCCTAGAGCTCTGAGCACTGGGGAAAGCTCACACAGATTTACTTGGGACCATGTGCAGCCCTTTTACAAAATAGTTTGCTTTTAATCCTTTACAGCGGGGCTTCAATTAAAGAAGAAAGAAAAGTAAACAACGAAACAGAAATGGCTGAGGATTATTATCTAAGAAGAGGGAGCTCTGCACAAATGTTTCCCTGGGATGAGATGTTTTCTTTGCTCTGGCTTTGAGGGCAAAACAGATGAAAGAGGAGCCACCTATTGATTAAAAAGGAGGCACCTATTTCCCATGAGAGCAAGGCCCACCCTCACCCCGTTCTGAAATCCCAAGGGTTTGGTTGTCTCAGTCCCTTGGGGCTCCCTCACAGTCCTGCCTAGCAACACAACATGAATGTTTCATCAACAATGGAAGGATGGACCCTGCATTTTCTTGGAATTTGTAATTCCCAGTTAATACAACACAACCAACAGCTCCAAGGAGATCTGGGCTGGATCTGCACAGGGTGAAAAAAAAATGGCTTTGAAGGTCATTTCTGTGATGAATCAGGAGGAACCTTGTTTTTTTAAAAGACGATGCATCCAAAAATTAATTTTATTTTCAGACTCCATGTTTTGAAGCCAAGTTGAGTTACCTGAGGTCACCAAGGTGACCCCACCTTCCTTCCTGAGCTGCCCCACGTCACACACAAAGAGCCCTGACAGATTTTTGGTCCTGAGAGCCAGGATTCAACAGGCCAGTTCCCAAATCCTTCCAGTCCCTGCTTCCCAGGCAGCATTCCCCACCGTGGGGAATGGCTCATCCCATTATTCCATTATCCCGTTCTTCCATCATTATTCCATTACTCCATTATCCCATTATTCCATCATTACGGATTATTCCATTGGGAATGGAATCCCAACATGACTTACCTGATGCTCTTCTGGAGTGCTGGTGTGGAAATAAACACATTTAGGCCATGAGTTTGTGTTTCAGGAGCTGTTCTGAGATCCCTGAGGCCAATCTTCAACTCAACATCATGGGGTGCTCTGTAGAACACCAAAATTGAAGAAATTTGTCCCATTCTTTTTGTAAAACCTTCTCAGGCTGCCACTGGAACTTTTCATGAATAGTTGGACCACCCTACAGATGTTATCGAAGTCACAGAATCATGGAATGGTTTGGGTTGGAATGAACTTAAAGAGGAGTCCACAACCTTTCTAGCAATTGAATGTTGCCAAAATCCAAAATGTCTTGTGGTCATTATACAGATTTTTTTTTCTGGTTCTTTCCTTCTAGATTAGAAGGAAAAAAAAAAAAAAAAAAAAGGGGAAAAAAATTGAAGAATTAAAGTTGGTTAAAACCCTAAATTATTATTTGCTTATTTTCATACCTGAGCTCAGGTGATTCTCTGCACCTCCAGAAATGTGCTCACATTTCCTCCCCCTGCCACGTGTTTTGTCTTCACTCATCCCTCAGCCGATGGGAAAGGGTTTTCAGTCCCCAAAACGTGCAGCAGAAAGGGATTTTCCCCAAAGCCACATCTGCCCTGCATCTCCTGCTGACAGCAGCTTAGCACTGCCAAACCCTGAGATTTTTATCATCTGTTCAGAGAAAAAAAAATAAGAAAAAGTGTGATTTTCTCACAAGCATTCAGCCTGAATAATTAAAATTTGGGGGTGTGCACAACATGGAGGCCACAGGAGCACCCTGCCCTGGATTTTCTTATTTTAATTTAGAGAGATCCATTGCTTGGGGGTATCTGGGAGTAGCTTTGGAGGGGGCACAGACCCCAGGGGCCCCAGGCTCTGCATCAGAGATGTCCCAGAACTCTCTGTCCTCCACCCCCAGTGTTCAGCAGGTGCCCAGCAGGGTGAGAACACCCTGCAGAGAGTGGCACAAATTCATCAGTGGCCTGTTAATGAACTGACAGCCAGCCAAATTCATTCCCTTATCTCTCAGCACACAAATGAGGCTGGTGAGACAATTCTGCCTGGGACTGGGCTTCATTAATGCCCAGATCCGGAAGGAAAGGATCCATGGAAATAGAAAATATAAATTCATGGTCGTGTCTCCATCCTTTCCACCTGGGGTAACAAAATAAACCTCAGCCTGCGCCTGAAAGGTTTTATAGTAAAAAAAAAAAAAAAAATCAGAGATGGAGCAAAGTTTTTCTGTCCTGGGGATTGTCACCAACAAGTCCATGTGAAGAAAATGCCAATTAGGAAAATTGGGTGCTCTGAAAAAATCAGCAAGTCTTTGCTACCTCTCATCACCTATAACAAAAGGTTTCTGACCCTATAAATGGGCTCTTTCTGCACTGAATGTTCTATTTGCACCTGACACATGCACATTTTCTATTTTCTTTCTTTTTCATGTCTAGAAAGACAGAAGCAACATTTGGCTTTGTAACACTGAGATGTAAATAAAAGAGATTTAGGTAAGATATTGGGAAGGAATTCCTGGCTGGGAGGGTGGGGAGGGGCTGGGCTGGAATTCCCAGATTTGCTGTGGCTGCCCCTGGATCCCTGGCAGTGCC
>PYHW01010656.1:362653-432261 GCA_013186435.1 Turdus rufiventris | reverse complement strand
CATTTCTGCCTTTCTCAGCAGACACCTGTCCTCCAAACCAGGACAAATGGGACAGGCTGGTCAGGGTGAGACCCCTGCAGCATCCCAACACACATGGGCAAAGCTCATCCTGACTTTGGACAAATCCCAGAATGGCCATCCCAACCTTTCCAACACACTCCTAAAAGTCTGGACTCACCTGAAGTTTTAGGGACACCCCCAAGAAATCCTTGCAGAAGATCCATGGAGTTATTCTGCTCATCCTCAGCTTGGATGGAGACTCATGGAAACATGGATCATCTCCATGGAAACATCACCATTCTTGGGGCAGGAATTTTGGAGATGATGACCTTCCCCCTGCAGCTTGATTTTAATCTGTGGTGAGTGTCACTTACAAAGTGACAAATCCTCATTTTCACAGCAACTCCCATCTGATGTGGCTCCCTATGTAATTGCCTGGGATTCCTCAGCCCATGTTCAGCAAATAATGACTCTCATGGAAGTTATTTGTAGAACTTAATAATTTCCATTAACTGCATTTTGGGATAGAATTTTTTTTTTCTGTAATAATACATAATGGAATAATTGTGGAATTTCTAATAGGCAATTATCTTGCTGAGAACAGTTTAAAACACCAGTGAGTGTGGGTTGTTTTTAGCTGAGCGTGGGGAAAAGAGAAGGAGAACGAAACATCACCTGGAGCAAGGGGCAGAGAGAACAGCTTTTCGTGGCTCCAAACCTTCAGGTCAACAGGACTGCACAGAATGAATCCCAGAATCACTGGGGTTGGAAAAGACCTCCAGGATCACCAAGTCCAAGCCATGACCAATCCCCACTTTGTCACCAGCCCAGAGCACTGAGTGCCACTTGGACACCTCCAGGGATGGGGATTCCAAACCTCCCTGGGCAGCTCCAGTGTCTGACCATGCTTTCCACGAGGAAATTCTTCCTGATATCCACCCTGAGCCTGCCCTGGGGTCGTTCCCTCTCCTCCTGTCCCTGTTCCCTGTTCCCAGAGCCTGACCCTTTGTCTGTCCCCTCCTATCAGGGAGTTGTGCAGAGCCACAGGGTTTGAAAAGTCAGGGTAGGCACAAACTGGAACCAAGAGGCCTTTTGATTGTTAAATCACATACAAATTCTTGGAAGAGCTTTAAACTGGGATCAGATGGAATATTGGAATATGTCCTCAAGTAACAGGCCTGGGTAGGGGAATCACTCCATAAAATTATCTCCTCTGCAGGTCATCCCAGCAGGCTGCTGGAGAGAGCTGGGAACTGCAGTCTCTGGGCATCTCTGTAAGAAAAAACAGAGAGAAAAATAAGGGCAGGGGACGATGAAAAGCCAAACGTGAGCTCAGCCCTCCTTTGCTGGAGCTGGTGAAGCTCTGATGCTGTGGAGGAATCTCCCTTCCCTTTCCATCCATGACCACTTGGGATGCTGAGGGTTTTCCTGCTCCTTCCATGGTGTCCTCTCCTCTCACCCTGCAGGAATGAGGATTTTTTTCTTCCTTTCTCACCCTGAGCACTTCATTGAGACCCAATGTCCCTGAGAGCCCTCACTGGCAGCTCCTCCAGCCCCTCGTGCCAGAGAAGACTTTGAGCAGAGATTTTTTTAAACATCAGAGTCCATCAGGTTTCAGCTCTGCCTCCTTTCTCCAAACTCTCCCCTCCTCAAAGCAGGTAAATGAAGCACAAGGGCTAAATTTTAGAGATATAAAAGCTCGTTGGGAAAACATTTCTCCTCCCCAAATGGCCCATCTCCTATTTTTAGGCACATGTTTAACATTGAGCAGAGCACATATTTAAGCAATTTCTGAAATCAGGGCCATTGTGTGATACTCTGATTAGTAAACTGGGAATTAGGGTTCATAAATTATAGTTAATTGAACCAAATCACTTAAGCCCTTTTGTGCCTGACTTTTCCCATCTAAATTCACCAACAGTAGCAAAATAGCTCCGACATACCTGGGACACAATCCTCATTGTGTTCCCAAGCTGGGAAGGGAGACTCCCAGATAAAGCGTGGCCTCAAACATGCATGCTCCAGTTTTTCCAAATGAAAGGAGGAGGGGTGGAGCTGGTTTTCTGTGACTGTAGCTTTATAATGATTTTTCAGATGGAATCAGCACAACATTCATTTTACCCAGGCACCCTTTGTATGTCCTGGATTCTCCTAGGAGTATATGGATTTTTCCTGCAATTTATTTCAGCAAGAGAGCAAAGTGGGAGATAAAACAATCTCAGGCTGAGGGGAGTCATCTTCCTTATAGAAAATAAATGGACAGCAGACAAAGCACCTTGGAAAGCTTTTGACTGAGGGAGGTTATTACTTACCCAGAAATCAAACTGCTATAGTATTTCCAGGATGCCAAAATGGGCTGTGACAGAGCTTTTGAGCAGAGAGTGGCCTGTGCAAATAAAAAGGAACTGGAAATAGTTGAGAAGTCAATTCTGCATTTTGTGTAAAGCTCTCATGGTTCTTCTTCACCCCAGAACCTCAGAGCATCCCGAGGAGGGGACTTTACCTCTCACCCAAGGTCACCTCTGTGGCAAAAGCAGCCCTGGAGAAACTCCTTCCATGCTCAGGGCTCCAGGGAGCAACCCAGGCAAAAAAAAAAAAAATAAAAACAAACAACACAAAGTCTGTGACCTCAGAGGGAAAAGAGGAGATCAGGAGTGCAGCCAGTGCCTTCATCTGGGTGCCAGAGTGATAAATTGCAAAACACAGACTCTCACCCACTGTCATTAGCGGTGCCTCAAAAGCCTGAAGGGAAGAACGAGGGTAGAGAAGCATTTTGTTATTCTGTCCCCTCCCTGCCGCGGTTTTTGATGGCCAATGGACACGGAGATGGAGCCCAGAGGCAGCTTTGGGTCCTTGCTGGCTGCAAGAGCAGGGAGCTAACCTGCCTGGCACATCCCAGCCTCAGCATTCCTTGGAACCCCTTGGCTGGAGGAGATCTTGTCCCTCAGCTGCAAAATTCACTGGGAGACAGTGAAAAAAAAGTTTCCTTTTTCACCCCAAAACTGAGCTGAAAGGAGATTGTTCCATTGGAAGCAGGGAAAAAAAGATAAATGCAACTTTTTTCTGTTTTTCTTTGTGAATTTCTCACCTAGTGGAGGGAAAGAACTGTAATTCCTGGACCTAACCTGAGCCGCTTCACCACTGCAAGCAGCCCCAACAGCCAGCCCCATAGCAGAAATGGGCTTTAAAGAACAAATTGCAATCTCACAGTGGGAAAAAATAAACAACCCAGATGTCTACACCAAACCAGTTGTTGATCCAGAATTATGGTTGCATTGATCTAGACTGATGGGAGCAAGGTATCACCCCACAGGGTACACTTGAAAAATCTCAGTCCAAAAAGGCTTGAAATCTTCAGGGTAAAATCAGCCTATTTTTCTCTTTGACCACTGTGGATCAATTCCTGCTCTATTAAATTTGAGCAGCTCTCATTTGCTTCCAAACAATCAGCCAAGACTCCTCACACGAATCACCCTCTGATGGCACCTGGAGCTGGAACACCTTGAAAAGGGACCTGATTTTCAGGAAATACCTGTTGGACCCTGGAACCTTTTAATTTTTATCGTGGCCTGAGGCCGTTGGGGTTGGGAACTGCAGCAATGGAGGCATTCAGTCATGAAATGAAGACTTTATGTGATATTTATTTTGTATAGAAAGGCTGTCATTGGTGGCGTGCTGTCCATACAATAGCTGGGATGGGGAAAGGGAAGAGTTTAAACGAGGCTCTGAGAAATTAGAAACATGCCTCTACTTTAATGGTGGGTTTTTTTCCCCCCAAAAAAAAACAATTAATGCAACATACATTGACCTCCCACAGCCCTGAATGTGCTGACATGGGAACCCATGCCCAGCTTCACCTGGAAACCAGGAATCTCCAAGGGATGCCTTGAATTAACTCAATAAACCAAACAAATGTTTGTTTTAAACGTAGCAATTAATTATCTCCTTGGGTCTCCTTCCCCAGCGCTGGCTTCCCTATCACCTCATCGCTGGCTGTGCTGCATACAATGTTCTGTTCCTTTCTTTCTTCCTAAAGATCCTAATGGGATGCAGCCGGCCAGGCCAGCAGCTTCGGAAACAAGCACAGAGCGAATTTAATAACAAGCAAACCTGCACTTAATAAAGTCTGTCATCAGTAATGTCTCCACTGAACACTTGCCAGGAGAGAATTGTTTGCACTTACTGTGTGAGCCAAGTCACAGCTTTAACAGGCAAGGCACAAATAAAACCCAGCCTTTCCCATTCTTTTTGCATCTCTGTTTCAACCTACCAACAAAAACTCCGGGGCAAACAATGAAAAAATCCAGATTTAAGCAGGAAAAAAAAAAAAAAGCCACCAGAGTCCCCCCCATTATTCATTACATTATGAAACACATTTCATAATCTAATAATTAGCAAGGGGACAATTTTGTTCAGCATGAATCTGGAGTCTTTTGTCATTTCGTGTTAGCACCCAGAACAAATGGACATTGTGCAGAGCACGGGTGCCGAGGGCTCCTGCTGTGCCAGGGCTCCCTCCTGCCCTGGCTCCACAAAAGCGTGCTGAGGATGGCAGGGTGCAGAGCAGCCACACGCTGGACTGGGGACAATCCATCCCTGGGCACTGGGGAGAAAGGACAAGCTGGTCTGCACAGCCCCGAGGTTGGGGCACGCAGCTCGTCTCCGTGCCAGTGCCAGGCTCTGCAGGACTCTGAGTCTTGCTCCCTGTGGCTGTTTCCCCGTGGTTTTTGACATTAAAAAGGTGGGAAATATCATTTAATATAGTTTTTCTAGCCAGGCTGCCTCATGGAGCTGGTGAGGTGCTGAGGTCAGACAGCTTCATCGTCTTCAGGGCTTGTGAAACCTTTCCCTGTCCCTGTTCAGAATCAGCCAGATATCCCTTGTGCCCAGGAGCAGAGGGAAATCCCTTGAGAAGGCTCAGTGCCCCAAAACCTGGCTCCTTGTGCTGCAGAGCGGGGTTGTGAGGAGCAGGACAGAGGTTGGGGTGAAGCCAAGGGCATCAGGACACTTCTCCTCCACGGTGACCTCCCCATTTCTGCTGGGAAGGTGGGTCCAGGTTGGTTTTAAAGCCTGGAGGAGCAGATGGAGCTGCTGCTGGTGAGCGGTGATCCTGAGCAGGAGGAAAGAGCAAAAATCTTTGGGGAAGAGCCCCAGCACTGCTGCACCCCCAGCACCTCTCCTCTGGAGCTGCTGCTCTCCCCTCCTGCCTGGTCAGCACACACCCCAAGACAGAAGCTTGTGGGTTTCTGTGATTTGGGGAGGCCAAAATTTAGGAAAAAAAAATTAAATAACACTACTACTGATAATAATGGAGAAATTAAATTAATTCCTAAAGCATTAGGAATTAATTCCTAAAACATGGCAGTGATTTGGGATCTCCTACAAGCAAGGGACAGGGCTCACCTCCAGCTCTCCAAACTCCAGGACCCCCCAGATGGAGAGGATATTCCTGGGATGGTGATGCTGTCCCAGAACAAGTGACCATGGAGGTGACTCCTGTTTGACCACCCTGACTCCCAGGACAGCAGCTGGGTGTGCTTCTACCAGACCCATTGCCTAGGACCACACAACACAAAAAAATTTCCCCCCAAAAAATTCCTTTAATTTCCTTTCATTTTCTTTAATTTTCACCAAAAGGTGAGAGATTTTGGCATCAAGGAGAGCAGCCCAAAGGGGAACTTTGCTCCTGACTCTCCAGACATCCCAACCTTTCCTGGCCAGGTCTGAACTGGTTAATAAAGATTTAGATGCTGCTCTGAGCAAGAACTACCCGGGCAGCTCTGCCCTCTCCAGGGTTACTCCAGGGTTACTCCTGGTTCTCTGTGTTTATGCAGGATTTAGGAGGCACCACATCCAATTTCCTCACTCTTGTTTGGGACCCAGAATGGCTCTTCCCTTGGGGGCTGAGCCTGCAGGAGTGGGAGCAGATCCAGGAGCCAACCCTGTTCCCACTGTCACCTTCCACATGTCCCCAGTGTTGAGGTGGCCATCAGCTGCAGCAAGGACAAAGCCATCAGTGCCAGCTCACCTGCAGAGGCCCATCCTGGTCACCACCTGAGGACAGAAGTCGGTGTGAGTGCTCCCACATCTAAAAATTGGGAGAAGCAGCAAAATAAGGAGTTTGTGCATCTCTGTGACTGTTACCTGCTGCTCCTCCCATCCCAGGGAATCCCTTCCCCAGGGAATGAACGCAGCCCCTGGAGGACAGGAGGTGTTGCTGGATTAAAAATGGGAAGGGGATGTGCTCACCAGGGGCAAACTGGTCAAACTGGGAGCCAGCGCTGCTTTTCCTGGAGGTGAAGGATGCCTGACCTACCTCCCCGAGGTGAATTAAAAACCCCAGGGAAGCAAGCAAATACTCTCAAAACTGGAGGATGTTGAGGAGACAGGGACAAAACTCCCAGAATTTGGTCGTGGGGGGGAGTCAGGGTGTTACCCACAGAGCTTTTCTTCCCACAGGATTTCCAGATGCTCACGGGGGCCTCCGAGCCCGCTCGGAGATGCTGCCGCCGTTTAAATCAGCACCAACACATGGAAGGCTCCTAAAATTGTGCTTCTGTCAGAGGAAACCATTGTTCAGCTTCTCTACAGGAAGGATGTCTCACTGCTTATTACCAGCTTGAATAATTGTTTGGAATGTTTTATTTGACATTTATTCAAGGAACTTGGAAACCCGCGTGGTTTCTTTCTCTCGAGAGGATAACAACAACAACAAAAAAAAGAGTTTTTAAAGAAAAACCCAAGAAAGCCCCACACTGGAGCCAGCAGCTTGAGATGGCAGCAAGATTTTTAAAATGTAAATGTATAGAAAAGCAAGTAAAGCCTCCTTGCTCGGGTAGAGGAAAGGGGGAAGAAAGTAGAGATGCAGTATTTTATTATTTATATCTAAAATATCTTACAGGCTTTCAATAACAGGGATGGTGTATTGAGGATTGATATAAAAAGGATTGAAACAAAGAGAGGGAACAGGCAAAGAAGCAAAACATCACTGGATGGGGTTAAAAGACGCACAGAGGAAATACTGCTCCATACCTGCCCTGGGTTGATGTTTGAAGGGGGATTCTGGCTGCAATAGTGAAGGAAAAAACATTGGGTTATTTTTTTGGATGCTGCACCAAAGGTAGTGGGGGAACCTGGTTTCTTCAGGTCTGGCAATTTAAATTTGAGTTGTAGCAAAAGCTCAAGTCGGTTTGAACCTTTTCTGGGTGTTGTGGGCGGGCAAGGAAATAATTGATGCACACCAGGCATGAAACCTGCTGGGGCCACGCTGGTGTGTGGGATGATTCCCCTGAACAACCAAGTACAAAAATCACTTTCAGCCAGGGGAAGAGCTTGTACCAGTCAGGATCTGCTGAACTCCTGCCTGTGCTGCTGGAGTTGAATAAAAAAGATCCCCAGATCTTTCTCTTCTCAGCCATGTTCTCCCTATTCCATATCAGGCCATCCACTTGGGATAAGGGGAAGAGAATCACAGTGGGACTTTAGAGCCCTTAGGTGCATTTCAGAATCAGACTCACAGAATCATTTATTCCATCATTCCACTCAGATCATCCAGTCCAACCATTCCCCCAGCACTGCCACCACTGCCCCGTGTCCCCAAATGCCACATCCACAGGGTTTTTAAATCCCCCCAGGGATGGGGACTCCAGCACTGCCCTGGGCTGGGAATAACCCTAGACAAAAAAAAACCTCTGCTCCCTGCAAGGCTGAGCAGAAAATGCAGCCAGCCCTAAAAGAGCCTGGAAAACTGCTGGCAGTGGCTGCTGCCCCCCAGACTGCCCCCATCAGCATGAGCCTTCCTTTCCAAGGAGAAATGGAATTCTGCTCCTCCACAGTCCGGAGCTTCCCAGTTGTTCATGGTTCATTGGAGGGAAACTGTACCTGCAGACCCCACAGGCTCCCAAAAACTGCAGTTTCTCTTGTGTTTTGTGGAAGGGTTTCGTCTGGGAGAAGGAAAATGACTGGCACAGGGTGCCCTGGTTTGCTGTGGCTGCCCTGGAGCCCTGGCAGTGTCCAGGCCAGGCTGGACAGGCTCGGAGTGACCTGGGCTAGGGGAATTTGTCCCTGTATGGCAGGGGTGGCACTGAGTGCTCTCTGAGGTCTCTTCCAACCCATTCCATGACCTCAGTTCCCATTTCCATCTCCCTCTCCATGTCCTTTTCCTTCCTAATCCTTCCTTTCCCCTCAACTTCTGTCAGCTGTGCCGCCCAACCCTCTTGACCCTCTCCCTGTGCTTACACACACGATTTTAGCTAAAACTGTCCCATCTTTGCCCAAATTTCAGCAGGCAGGTCACGACCACACACCTCCAGGGAACAATCCCACTTCCAGCTCAGTGATTAATTCCTCTTTATCCATCATAATGAGGTCCAGATTAGAGTTACCTTGAATTGTGGTCCAAACAATTTATGTCAGAATACAATTACCTGGAGGTGCTGAGAACTTCAGTGACACTCCCACGGGGGATTTTTTACTTGAAGGATCTGAAGCCAGTCTACTCATATTTCCTCTCTGCACGTTCAGGGAGAGCATGTAACCTATTTTAAATGTCATCCTTATTTAGATTTACGCACCTCAAAGCCCCAGAGCTCGAGGAGCCTCCGCAATAAACACGAGCACCGAACTCTCCAAAAATAACAGCCCTGGGCTGAGCGTCACTGGTGCAACAAGAGTGAGAACAAACCCACACATCTCCGCTCCTGCTGCCCCCTCTGCCCAGCAGGACTCAATCAGGCACACAGAGATTGCAGCACATACCTGCAGCTATAAAACACACCTTGTTCTGAGCAACCTGGGTTCAAAAAGTCAGGAGGAGGCCTCCAGGCAGCGCATGGCCAAAACCTGGACAGGAATCACTCACCAGTTACTGCCATGGGTAAAACAGACTCAGCTGGGGGAATTAATTTAATTTAATTTATTCCAGAAGCCAATCCTGTAGCCCCTGGCTACCTAAACCTGGTCACACAAACCCAAACAAAGAAGTTTCACCCCACTCTGTGGTCCATGAGAGGCTCCCTGTGCTGCTCCCACAGCTTGGGGGTGATGGAATCACAGAATCCTTGAGGTTGGAAAAGACTTCCGAGGTCATCCAGTCCAATCATCAAGTGTAGGATACAACAGCAAGATCAGCTTTAAAAGACCAGACTAAATAAAAGCCTGCAGGTCATCAAAAAAGTTCCAAAATTATCGAGAACAGCACAAAAACTTTGGTCAATCAGGTCAGAGAACGCGCTGGGGAAAACAGGATTGCCCAAAGGATTTCAAAACACAGAAAGATGAAAAAAAAAAAAAAAAAGAGAGAGAAAAAAAAAGAAAAATAAAAAATCACCCACTTCAAGTTAAAATTCAAATAGGCTTCAAACTTCCCCTTGTTGGCCTGACAACTGGGATTTCGTGCAAAAATGCAAGGAAAAATAAAATTAAAAAAAAAACCATGAAAAATACATGTAAGGAGTTTATTTCTTCAAGCAGAGCAAAGCTCTTTTGTGCAGCCACCAGGGACCGTGCAAGTGAGAACAACCTTGTTCTGCAGGTTCCCAAAGGATCTGGATTGGGAAGACGAGTGGGAGGGAGGAAGGGTTAAAAATATTTTTTGGAGAAAGCTTGGCTGGGGCTGTGTCTCCAGAGGAGGGAGCACAGGAGGGACTGGAGATAAACAGGAGGTGCCATCCTCCTCAGCAGACACAACATTGGTGACACGGGAAAGAGGAATCTGGAGATTCCCTGCGGAGGAGAACGACAAGAACAGGTCACAGCTCTCCCAGGAGGAAAAGGGAGGGAATTATCAGCAGGAATTTCTGCACGGGGCAAAAGGAGAGAAAAGAAAGGAGAAGAAAAGAAGGAGAGATCTTTCAGAGCCAAAGGATGGGGGAAAGACACAAAAATAACAGAAAAAGGCCTGAAATTTGCATTAAATAACCCCAAAATGGTCCCAAAACCTTGCAAGATTCTAGGGATTTTTGGGGGAGGAAAAAGCAGGAAAAAGTTGGGAAACACTAGGAAAAGGTTCAGGGGAAATCAGACTCTAAATGGTGAAAAATACCTCAAAAATCATGCTAAAAATGGGCTTGGGAGCCCTAAAATCTGCACTGAAACACCTAAAATGTGCATTAAAACACCCAGAAAAAAGAAAAGAAAGGCTTCAAATCTAGCGAGATCCCAGAGATTCCTGCAGGCAAAAACCTGAAAGAAGGCTGGGGAAAAAATACAGAGGAAAATCCAACTTGATATGGCAAAAAACCTCAAAAATCACATTAAAAATGGCCGAATAAAATCCTAAAACCTGCACTTAAAACACACACAAAAAAAAATCCTTCATCGTGTTGGATTTGGGAGGTATTTTTGCCCAGTCTTCAGCCTACCCAGGACAGTCCCTGGGTTCTGTTATTTTCTAAGGATTTAAAGCACAACCCCCTTTCTGCAAAGCCATCCAACCATGGACACCTCGTTAGCATTTTCACTCAGAGCTTGTTTCATCTCCAGGAGCTGCAAAAAACAAAAATCTCCACGGGGTGTAAGCTGGGCAAGAACAAAGGGAGAAGGAACAACTTCTCATTGTGTCCAGGAGTGGAGTTCCTCAGCAGGGACTTCCAAGAGCACTGGAGTGATGAGAACCCCGTGACACCACAGGGACATTTTTCCAAAATCCTCCTTGCTGTGGGTACACGGGGTGTAAGGAAAGGATTTCTCTGTGAAAGGGGTCACCTCATCAGTGCCTTGTCTTCATTTTTTTCTGCATTCACTCAGGATTAAAAACACCAAGGAGGCGAGTTTCTTGTGTTCAGGCTTGGCTGTTTATTAAATCTTATTTAAAGGACAGAGAGTTCTGCAACACTTCTAGCTACCAGCTAAAAGTGAGCAAAATGGAGGAGAATTTAGCAAGTTATAAGGTCTTTTAAAGCTAAACAGTCCTATAGAGAATTAACACCTGTATTATTTATACTTTTGACTCAATAACCAAACTCCTGTGACCCTCAGTGCAGCACTGACTGTCCAACCAAAAACCACTGCCTGAAACCATGAAGAAGAAGGAAGAACACCCAAAATCCTCCATCTCGTCCCATACTTGTTATTATATTCTAAAACCTTCAAATTCCAAACCCTTCACCATGTGAAAGCACACATTTCTATTCTAACTACACACCCAGATTTTAACTCCATCACTCAAATTTGGAAACTTTCTCCAAGGCCTCAGGTCAAAAGCAGTGTTCTCCAGAGGGTCAGTGTAGAAATCACAGAAATTTTAGAACTCCCAGGTTTCTGGGGTCCAACACTTCTCCTCTCAGCCCTTCTGCTCACCACAAATGAAATTTGGTAACCAAGGCTACAGGGGTTCTGCTCCTGGGAGTTTTGTTCCCAGGGGAAGAAAAATTCCCCCTCCCTGTTTTTGGTGGTGCACTGATGGGATGGAACAGGGCTCTGCTGTGCCAAGCCCTGAGCACAGAAAAACAGGTCCCACCCCCACTAAAGGCAATAAATCCACAACCAGATCTTCCTCTCCTTACCCTTCCAGTTTGCTGCACACACCAAATTCACCTTTCCATTTTCCTTTACTGCCTCCTGAAGGAGTTCTTCTCCAATTCCTTTGCAGCACAGCAAGAATTCCTGGGCTGGACTGCAGGTTGCTCCTCCAAGGGACCCTGGTGTCTCAGCCCAGCCCTGCTGGGGAATATTGAGATATTTGATGCAGGTTATTCATCCCAGGGCAGCTCCTGCTGCAAGGAATGGGTAAAAACTCCCCCAGGTCTCCCGTGCAGTGATGGATTGGTGGCATTCCTGATCATCCAGCTGCAGAACAGGATGTTGGGCTCCTGTTCTGGGAATGACCACGGGCATCAAGCACCCCTGAACCTCCTGGGAAGAGGCTGCAGATCTCAAAAAGCAACAATGGAACCAGTGATCAACAAAATTCCTCATTTTACATTTCCTAGCCTCAAACTCCAAGGAGTGTCTGGTTTCCCCTTTCCAAGAGCTGAGAGGGATCATCCTGCTGTACCCAGAATTTTGTTCACCTGTGCTTTAGAGACACAACAGAATGGATTTTTAAAATTTTTTTTAGTTGCTTTAAGTGGTTTTGTCTCCAGAAATTCTCCTTTCCTTGGACAGCTTGGTTGCCTGTGGTCGAGGTGACATCACCAGATGGGACAGCCAGGCTGGGGGTCTGTTTCCAGGTCATGTTATTAACATTTAAATTCAGGTTTTACTTCAGCATCTTTACCAGAAGTGTGCTGAATCTCTTCTTTTCTTTTTCCCTGAGCCCTCCCCTGAGACATTCTGAACTGAACATTTCAGGTATCTCAAAAAGGGAACAAAACACAGCTCAGATCCCAAAATAACCAGCAGCAGAGGCAACACAGGAGCAGGGAAACAGCTCTGCTCTTGCTTTTCTTTCTCCTACCCTCTTTTTATCTTCACTTGGGAGCAAAAACAGAGGAATTTCTGCTCCTTGCTCTGCTGATTTGGGGCAAGGGCTCCATGCAGGGCTCTGCAGGAACTTCAAACTGGAGTCTTTTAAGCACTTGGACCTGGATTTAACCAGCTGAATCAAGGCTGTCCCCTTCCTTTGCATCATCTGTAGGGTCAACTGAAAAGCAGGAGCAGATGGGAGGATTTTGGTGTTCAGAGTCTTTAGCTGAGCTTTTCCTCCCAAGCATGAGAGAGGATTCACTCTGCTTCTCTTTCTCGTTATTTTGCTTTTTTCCCCACTTGAGGCAGCTGCACAACAGCACCGAGGCTGAGAATTGATTTTTAGCACAACAGAAAAGTCCAAAACCCCTCTGTGGATCAAGTGACTCCTTCAAGGAAAGAAGGACGAGAGGAATCCAGAGGGTTCACTCCGTACAAACCAGGTGTGACTGAGCAGCAAAAGCTGCTGGTGAAGCAAAGGCACAAACAACTCAGCACCAGGGCTGGGCTTTGAACCAAAAACCATTTCCCCCAAACACCAGCAGCTTTTCTTTCAGGACAGGGCTCACCAGCTCCCTTTTCTTCCACTGGGAATGAGAGGAAATCTGGCTTCATATGATACATAAATAACTGAAAGCCTCTGACTTAGAGACAAAAGAAAGGGGGTGGGGGGTGGGGAAGGCAATTAATTAATTAATTCACAATAATTTATCTGGTGTGATGGCCTGGTTGAGACAGGTTTTCCCCAAACTCTAAGCCTTGTGCAGGTGTCAGTGAACTCATCAAGGGCTGGCTGACACCTTGAGGGAGTTTCCAACCCATTAAGCAATTTGTTCCTCAGGAAAAGCAAAGAGCATCCTTCACCTTCTGCTTTAGAATCCTGGAATCCCAGAATGGAATTGGGCTGGGAGGGATTTAAAGGATCATCTCATCCCACCCCATCCATGGGCAGGGACATCTTCCACCATCCCAGCCTTGGACACTTCCAGGGATCCAGGGGCAGCCACATCTTCTCTGTGCTCACATTTGGGGGCTGGAACAGGAAGGAAAACAGGTCTGGGTGAGGTTGCACAGACAACTGCACACCCAGAGCAGAAAAAGAGATTTAAATTATCACAAAACCTCTCCAACGTCCAGATCACAAAGAAAATGTTGATTTGCTCCCTGCTGTGCTGTTGGTAGGACGGGGATGTGGATTGCTGGCCTGGACAGCAATGGGAAAACTGCAGGGAGAGGACTGAGAGTCCCAAACCAGTTCAGGGCTCTCTGCAACAGGGCAGGAATTGTGCTGGAAATGCTGGATGGGCAGGACTCCCAAAGGCACAAAAGGGATGAGAACACCTCTGCCACGGCAGGCTGGCTGCAGACAGTCACAGACATTCACTCCCAGCACCAGGCTGAGCCAGCACAGGGGGAAATTCCTCCCTGGCCACTCCAGCAGCCACAGGCTGTGCCAGAGGAATCCTCGGGGCTCTTTGTGCACACATTAGGCTTGGATTGAAAATGATTGTTGTTCTCCCCTCCGCTGCTGCCAAGACAGAGCAGATGGGTGAGCTCAGCACTGTCTGGGAGCCAGAGGCAGCAGGAGCTTCCCAGGAACTGAATTGTGCATCCCAAAGGGAGCAGGATGGAGTTCAGCAGATCCTGGATGAGGCTGGGCTGTCCCGCCTCGTGTCCCTCAGCACCAGCAGAGGGGCTGGATTCAAGAACTGGTGTGAGGAAGAAACTTTTTGCTCTAAAGGTGGGGACACCCTGGGACAGGTATTCCCAGATTTGCTGTGGCTGCCCCTGGATTCTGGAAGTGTCCAAGGCCAGGTTGGACAATGTTGGAGTAATCCCAGGTTGGGATTTTTCTCTCCAGGTTCAAACTGCACGTTTCTTTCCTTAAATTATAATGATGGAATTGTGGAATGGTTGGAAGGGACTTTAGAGATGATCCAGTTCCACCTCTGCCATGGTCAGGGACACCTTCCACTATCCCAGGCTGCTCCAAACCCCAATGTCCAGCCTGGTCTTGGACACTTCCAGGGATCCAGGAGCATCCATAACCACTCTGCATCCCTTCCTCTCTCACTCCACTGGTTTAATTAATCCCTTTAATGCCTGACCTTGGCAGGAGGGGCTGAAAGGACACAAAGCCATGACTCTGTCCCTGTGAGGTGGATGAGTGTCACACAGGAAGGAGCACATCCCAACTCTGCCCACCTTCCCCCAGGATCCCATCCCATGCCTGTTGCTGCTTTGTCCTTTTTCCCTGACCTCTCCAAGAGCCACCACGTTGCCAGGAAAGTTTATTGTTAGAACTTGCACCCACCTCACCTAGGCAAACAAACAGCCAGAGGAAGGGACACCCTTCCCAAAGCCAGCCAAGCCCAAAACATTTGTGTTTCATTTGCTTTGCAGCAGTGATTTTAATCTGCAGCACGCACCAAGCGAGCCCAGGCCTTGCCTTTGAGAAATCACTCATCAGCCCTGCTCTGTCATGAGCACATCCCCCTGCCAGGCGTAGGGCAGGGGACAGCAGGGCCTTGCTGATTTTTGGGGGACAGTTGCATAATTCAAGGAATTTTTTTTTTAATTTTTTTTTACTCCATCTTCAGCAGAAAGAAAAGAATGCAAGGAATCATGGAATGGGCTGGGGTGGAAGGGTCAGTAAAGCTCACCCGGTTCCACATCTCCCACCTCCTGCTCCAACCTGGCCTTGGACACTCCCAGGGATCCAGGGGCAGCCGCAGCTTCTCTGGGCACCCTGTGCCAGGGCTCAGCACCCTCACAGGGAAGGATTCCTTCCCAAAATCCCATCCAGCCCTGGCCTGTGGCAGTGGGAAGCCATTCCCATGTCCTGCATTCCCGAGGGTCCATTCAGGATGGAACACAGGGAATGGGACAGGTCAGCTCAATTCAGTCTTTGTGCCAGCAAAGGGAGAAGGGATGTGTCTGCTGTACAGGAGGAACTTCAGCACCCACCTCAAGAGGTTCCTCAGGGAAGTACAACAGAATTCCCTGTTGTTACAGAGAAAACATCTTCCAGCAGTGTTCAGCATCCAGCCTGCCTCTGGGACCTTCCCTGAGTGCTGGGGACATCCCTGCTGACCCAGGGCAGAGAATTTCCTCCTCATTTCCCTGGGATGGGCAAAGGCTGCAGAGAACCCCAGAGCATGGGGAGGGCAGCGATCCCAATCCAGCTCCACAACCAGGAGGGTGTGGGAAGCCTCTGGATCCTGGAGAAGGCTCTGGGGACACCTTCAAACATCTCCCAGTGCCCAAAGGGGCTCCAGGAGAGCTGGGGAGGGACTGGGGACAAGGGACAGAGGGACAGGACACAGGGAATGGCTTCACTGCCAGAGGGCAGGGCTGGATGGGATACTGGGGAGGAATTGTTCCCTGGATTTCCCAGATTTGCTGTGGCTGCCCTTGGATCCCTGGAAGTGTCCAAGGCCAGGCTGGATCCACCTGGGATGATGGAAGGAGTCCCTGCCCAGGATAAGGAGTGGAACTGGCTTGGTTTGATGCACTCAAACACTTTGGATATTCCACATCCCTGTCCCCAAAAATGCTGTGAGCCATCCCTAGAGCCCCTGCAGCCTCTCCTCCTTTCCCAGCTCCTCTGTTCTCCTCTCTCCAGAGCTTCCCAAAGCAAGCAGAGACCCCAGGCACGGCCTGGCCAGCCCCAGCTCTGAGGCTGACAAGATAAAGAGTTAAAGTAGGCAAAGCCCAAACCTTTGGAAGAAAAAGGGCTCAGCAATAAATCAGATATTAGAAGGCAGGAAGGTGCTGTATAGAGGAATCAAAGTCCGGAACAGGATGTATATAAAGCAAATATTGAACTAACTTTGATAACACAGAAAAATGGAAGATTTTTGGTGGGGTTGAGCGAAGGCTCAATTTGAACCATTAGAAATTTCCTGTTTCACTCGTGTGGGGAGGTTTTGCAGTGATCTATACAATGCATTGTGTGCCTGCTGATTTCCTAGCCATGAATGGGTCACCCACATTTTAATTTCCATGCTTTATTTTTTTTTTTTTCTGTTGTATTATTTTGTCTGTCCTGGAGCAATAAAGCTATTGAAATCCTCCAGGCCTTGCCCATTGGGTGTTTTCTTTCCTACCAAGACATCAAACTGCCCTGAAGGTTTATTTTAAGCCAATTCAATAGGAGGGATCACACAAGCACCTTGTGGAACGTGTACAATGGGAGCCAAACCCAGGGCTATTCAATTAACAAGTGCTCCCATTTCCATGCAATTCCTGTTGGGAGTTCATTACTTTAATTAGGCTGCTAATTTATGAAGCTAAAGAGGCACCATTTGGTGGTGGACACGTAGGCAAAAAGAAATTCCAGATGAGTTCACATGGAAGAAAGAGGAGCTGGTGAAAAGCTGAGGAGGGCTGGAAACCTCTCCAGAAACAACCGGACTGACCAAAATGAGATCACTGAGAGCAAGAAACAGGGCTAAAAACCCTGATTTGGGGTAGGTTCAGGAAAATCTACCTCACCTCTATTAGGAAATGAACTGACCCCCTGCTTTTGACCTGAGGCCTTGGAGAAATCCAAATTTGAGTGATGCAGTTAAAATCTGGGTGTGTAGTTAAATAGAAGTGTGTGATTGCACATGGTGAAGGGTTTGGAATTTGAGGTTTTTAGAATACAGTGATAGGTATGGGACAAGATGGAGGATTTTGAGTGTTGTCCCTTTCTGTCTTCTTCCTTCTTCTTCATGATTTCAGGCAGTAATTTCTGGTTGGACAATCAGGAGTTTGGTTATTGAGTCAAAAGTATAAATAATATTCTCTATAGGACTGTTTAGTTTTACAAGACCTTATAACTTGCTAAATTCAGCTCCATTTTGCTCACTTTTAGCTGGCAGCTAGAAGTGTTGCAGAACTCTCTGTACTTTAGATAAGATTTGATAAACAACCAAGCCCGAACACGAGAAATTCATCTCCTTGGTGTTTTTAATCCCGACTCTGAGTGAAGACAGAAGAAAATAAAAAGGCACTGATGAAGTGGTGTTACCACATTTACACCCCCTGATCCCTTCTCTCCAGGCTGAGCCCTTCCCCAGCCCCTCAATGTCTGTCCTGTACCCCAAAACCACCCCCAGCAGTTCCAGCACAGGGGACAGGCACCACAGAAATTCCTGATTTCCAGGAGCTGCTTTCCAAACCCCAGCAAGGGAAAACTCCTGGATTTCAGTTCAAAGTCCATGGCCCAGGAGCTGCTGTTTTATGTGCACACCTGGAATATGCAAAGCAGGCTGGATTTAACAGGCTGGTTTTACATAAACCCTTCATAAAAACCAAATTGAGCACAAAACCTCCCCCCAGCAAATGCAAAAGTGATGTAAAACAGACAGAAAATCAGTTGCAAAAATCTGATTTGTGCTCAGCCCCTCAGGGAAAGAAGGGTAAGGTGGGATTGCCCTCTCCATGGAGCCAGATTTCAGATCCATGGATCTTGAAGCTGCATCCTCATTTCTGTGAGCACACAGAGGAAGGTTTAGCACCTCCCTGTATTTCTAAATCTGTAAATATCAGCTTATGTTCACACACAGCTGCTGAAAAACAGAGACAGAAGCACAAAACAGACGAATCTTCTTCTAGTTTGAATTTTACCCAATTAAAAGCTCAAGCAAAAAGGTCTAAACTTAAAATAGCAGCTAAATAAACCGCACAAAACCTTAAATTTTTCTATTTTAATTTAAATATAAACAACTCACCTTTCTGCCAGCTTAAAAATTTTAAATGAAAACCACTCAAAGCTTAAAAATTCCAGTTTAGGAAGCTGTGAGTTTATTAAAGGAGTCAAAGCCAGGCAGTGGATGGATACTGTTTATTGGTTCTTTCCATCACATCTGAGTTACAGGTGTAAAAGTCACACAAACTGCAGGTATAAACATGTAAAACAATACAAAAATAAATGGAAAGGTAATTTTATATTTACTGACTCAAGTTGTGTAATAAATACGAGAGGCAAAAAGCTTCAATCACACCATTCAGCTGAACTGAAGTTACAGTAGTGTTTGTAAATAACACGTTTTTAACTTAGACTTGCAAATATTAAAGCATTGAGAACTAGTATAAAAGTGAATTTTGGCACATTGTAAAGTGAGAAGTGTTATGTCAGGATCTGGCTGTTGTAAAAATGAAGCAATTTCTCGTGAGCTCTCTGAGGTACATTTTAACAACCTAAGATTAGACCAACCTTGTGATTCTACCAACTCACAGTTCACAGTTCACAATTCACTATACTAGTCACAATTTATTTTTTTTTCCCTTTTCAAGAATACCAAAGTATTCCAGAGCTTAAATCTGTGCAAATTCAGACAAGTTTCAATTTAAAAATAACAATAATTTAAAAAAAAACACAAACAAACCTCAACTTATTAGGGAAGCCTCACATGCAGCTGAACTCCTCCCTGCAATCCAGTGTGTTCATTGCAAAGTGGAAAACTGAATTCATCCCAAATTGCACAGCTTCAAATTCAGATACTCCCAGATTGCAGAGCAGCTCCAGCTGCAAAGCTTCCCCTGCTAAGTTTGTCACATTTGAATCCCTATAACTTCAGTAACTTCTGATCACACTCATTCTTGGTGAGGAGAAAGAAATAAAAAAACACCACCACAAGCTGCTAACAAAGGTCAGCAAAGCGTGGAAACCCCTTGAGGACTCTTCAGCACTTCCCAAGCTCAGGAATGCCTGGACACAAATTTTTCCAAGTACAGTAAAAGAGAAAAGGAACAGTGTAATGGCACTTTTGCTGTATCCAAACATCAGTGGGTTAGAAATGGTGCTTTTTTTGGTTGTTGTTGTTTTTTCTTTTTTCAATTTTACAGTAGCAAAAAAAAGTTCAAACCTCAATCCTTCGGAGTGGTTCCATCCTCACCTCGACTTCCAAGGAGTGAGGACACCAAAATCCCCAGGGCTGGGGATTGCACACAGTACAAAAACAGTTCTGACCAGAGTACAAAAGTTAGACTCTTCTAAAAAAAAAAATAAAAATAAAAATTCAAAAAGCGCTGCTGATCGTTAGAATCGACTCCCAAAAAATCAGCAACTGCTCTTCAACAGCAGCAGCATCAGGCATTTACATATTTCAGTCCTCAAAGAGTTTTCTTTTAAACAGTTTAACCATTTGTGCTAATATTTGTCACTAGGTTAAATTTTTAAGTCCTTTCACCAAAACTGTTCTTTTCCTTTAAAAAAAAAGGGGGGGTGCAACCCCCTGACATCCATTTATTTGGGGAATAAATGGTGTCACCTGCAAGGCACTACTACATTTAAAGGATACCATTGTCACAGTTTCATTATTTCAGTATTTTTCTTTTTTTTTTTTCATTCTGGTTGAAAGTCACAGTTGAAAAATAAACGCTAAAAATTGAGGTAATCCATTTCTTTCAATACCAAAATACATGAATGGAGGCAGTAGCAGTCTGGTGAAAGGTCTTTGTAATACACAGCTATGACCATAGAGCACATGCAGCACAGCACAGGAGGGTTCTAGGCCTTTGTTCCAAGCTCTCCTGCTCCAGTTTTTAAGGAACAGCTCAATTTGCACAGTCACACCCCAATTATTTCCTTTTTTTGTTGTTGTTGTTGTTCACAGGGCTTGGATTTCCAGCTGGATCAGCCCCATCCATATTGATTTGAGAGCTGCACAAATTGGAGTTCTTAAAAAGAGTTCAGCAGAGCAAAAATCAGCTACAGCATCTTCATCTATTTTCAATCAATTGCACTTAAATCTACTCAGGAGTTGAGACAGAGCCTCCACCACGTGCCTGCTGTCCCAACCACTGGAATTTCTTCCCACATCACATCCCACTACTCTAAAAAAATATGGCTTTGCAGATGAGAGAACTGGGACTGGAACAGCTGGGTTTACACCGAGTTCATTGGCAAAACAATTCCAATTGGAGCTCCATTTCCTAATGCCCCTTTTGAATTCTGTTAGGAATTCTGGCATTCCTAACAATTCTGGGCTGTAAAATAAATTGGATTTAGTTGTAAACCCCTGGCAGCCCCCCTCCAAACCCACTGCTAGCTACCTTTGCTCTACAGGCACTACAGGATATTAAGACTAAAATTTAGCCATGCATAGATAAAACTCACGAGCTTTATCAGGATGCTCCACACTTGTGATCCAGGGAATACCCCAGGAAAGCCTAAAAACACAAACTAATTGCTGGCTTTTACTGGCCTCTAACAGGATACAAGTAGTTTTGATATAAAGTCTCGTGGTGTGCAAATAAAAAATAAAACAATAATATTAAAGTCTTCAATTCAAGACAGCTTGTTTTCAATCTAGGAGGAAAAGCAAGGAATGAAACCTTATCAGTATTTCTGTCCCAGCCTGCAGCACCTGGAATTCCACCTCTGCACTGTGGAACACTCACAGGACAGGCACCCAGCAATGAAGAGACCAAAGCCACCTAAAATGTGCTTCAGGTCACTGAAATTTCACTTATTTCATATTCCAAAGGTAAAAAATACATCTCTTTAGTAAAGCTTAAACTCTAATTTAGCCTCTGGTTTGATGGCAGGGGTTAAATCTCATTTTCCTGCCACAGGATGAGGCTGTGCAGATACATTTGAAGTATTTTAAGTGTCCTGCAAGAGATTTTTCATTCCATTTCTTGCTGTATCACAAACACCTGGTCATAAAGAAAAGCTGCAGTTGCAGTAAAAGACTGAGCTGTCCCTAAGGCAAAGGAATATGAAAATAAAAAAAATTCCTGCTGGGCTCTTCTCACCTAAATTCTGAACACATGCATGCTACAATAATCAGCTTATTCAAATAAACTCCAATAATTACCTGTAAGTAGCTGCTAAGGTACTTTATAATCCTTCAGTCAGGGATTTATAAAGCCTCCTTTCAAATGATACTGAATTAAGTCAGGACAGGCTGCCAGCATTCCTGTTCTATCATTTAGGAACAATAAAAATTCTGTTGCAAGTACTTAAAAGCTGATTTCTCAGCAGCACAGTGAAATGTTGCAGTGTGCAAACTCTTCTGGAAGCTCCACAAATAAGTTCCTGCCTCTTTCAAGTAATATCCTTTGCTATTTTTTACCTTTGGAAATCACTCATCTTTGTGAAAAGGAATTCTTCAGCTGAAGAATCTCCCCCTTGCCTTGCTTAGTTTTTAGAACTGAAATAGGAATCCTCCAGGGATAATCTAAGCAACAGCAAGGTGCACATTGCAGCCAGCCAGGAAATATTTTCCAGAATCCCAATGAGAGCACTGGGAAGAAATTAAGATTTCTCCACTGATTTCACCCTGAAATGTAGAAATAGCTTTTCTTTAAAGTCAGAATTTCGAGTGCAGACTCAAACTGTGCTGAGGTTTTGAGATGGGCTGTGCCCTGGCAAAGCTGGGGGTGGGAGTGTTCTGTCATCCCTCCCTTTGGGAATATCCTGACAGCTCTGGGATTGGGGACTTTTCTGAGTTCTTCCCACTGTTTCCACAATTTTCACTTTGGGAATGCCCCAGCAGCTGTGGGATCAGGGACTCTGATGAAGTGTTCCCCCATTTCTCACTTTGGGAACACCCTGGCAGCTGTGGGATCAGGGATTCCACTCTGAGCTTTTCCCACTGTTCCCCCATTTCTCGCTTTGGGAACAGCCCAGCAGCTGTGGGACCAGGGACCCAATTCTGAGTTCTTCCCATTGTTCCCCCATTTCTCGCTTTGGGAACAYCCCAACAGCTGCAGATTCAGCAATTCTAAGTTTTTGAATCATTCTCCCATTTCTTGTTTTAACAACACACCAACAGCTCTGGAATTAGGGATTCAATTCTGAGTTTTTCCCTCTGTTCCCCCATTTCTCGCTTTAGGAACACACCAAGAGCTGTGGGATCAAGGACCCAGTTCTGAGTTTTCCCCTCTGTTCCCCCATTTCTCACTTTGGGAACACACCAAGAGCTGTAGAATTAGGGGCCCAATTTTGAGCTTTTCCCACTGTTCCCCCATTTCTCGCTTTGGGAACATCCTGACAGCTCTGGGATTAGGGACACTTCAGTTTTTCCCACTGTTCCCCCATCTGTCACTCTGGGACTGTCCTAACAACTGTGGGATTTAGGTGCTCATCCAGGATTTTCCCATTCCCCCATTTCTTGCTTTGGGAATGCTCTAGCAGCTCTGGGATCAGGGACTCAACTCTGAGTTCTTCCCATTGTTCCCCCATTTCTCGCTTTGGGAACATCCCAACAGCTGCAGATTCAGCAATTCTAAGTTTTTGAATCATTCTCCCATTTCTTGCTTTGGGAACACACCAACAGCTCTGGGATTAGGGATTCCATTCTGAATTATTCCCTCTGTTCCCCCATTTCTCGTTTTAGGAACATCCCAGCAGCTGTGGGATTCAATGCTCATCTGAGCTTTTCTCTCTGTTCCCTCATTTCTCACTTTGGCAATACAACAACCATGGGATCAGGGACTCTGAGAAAGTGTTCCCTCATTTCTCGTTTTGGGAACACACCAAGAGCTTGGGATGAGGGACCCAACTGTGAGTTTTCCCTACTGTTCCCCCATTTCTCGCTTTGGGAACATCCCAACAGCTGCAGATTCAGCAATTCTAAGTTTTTGAATCATTCTCACATTTCTTGCTTTGGGAATACACCAACAGCTCTGGGATTAGGGGCTCTTCACAGTTTTCCCCACTGTTCCCCCATTTCTCACTTTGGGAACAGCTGTGGGATCAGGGTCTCAACTCTGAGTTCTTCCCATTGTTCCTCCATTTCTCGCTTTGGGAACATCCTGACAGCTCTGGGATTAGGGAGTCAGTTCTGAGTTCCTCCCACTCATTTCACATTTTTCACTTTGGGAATGCCCCAGCAAATG
Source organism: Turdus rufiventris (assembly GCA_013186435.1). Lineage (NCBI taxonomy): Eukaryota > Metazoa > Chordata > Aves > Passeriformes > Turdidae > Turdus > Turdus rufiventris. Next base: position 409,017 of record PYHW01010656.1, on the reverse strand, counting down.
TGGGATTAGGGACTCACCTCTGAGTTTTCCCCACTGTTCCCCCATTTCTCGCTTTGGGAACAGCTCAGCAGCTGTGGGATCAGGGACTCTGAGAAAGTGTTCCCTCATTTCTCACTTTGGGAACACACCAAGAGCTGTGGGATTAGGGACCCAATTCTGAGTTTTCCCCACTGTTCCCCCATTTCTCGCTTTGGGAACATCCCAACAGTTGCAGATTAAGGACCCAGTTCTGAGTTTTCCCCATTGTTCCCCCATTTCTCGCTTTGGGAACATCCCAGCAGCTGTGGGATTAGGGATTCTTCTAGGTTTTTTTTAATTATTCCCCCAGTTTTTGCTTCAGGAACACCCAAACAGTTCTGGGACTGGGGACTCTTCAGAGTGTGTTCCCCCATTTCTCCCTTTGGGAACACCCCAATCCCACATCCTGAATTCCCCCACTGCTCATCAATGCTCTTGTGATTTCCAAGGGACACCTAAGGATTGTTTGATATCTGCACCACGGCCCAATTCCACAATTACATTCTGACCTTTGAAATAAATCCAGTTTTGCTTCTTTTGCTCCTCCTTCTTCTTTTTTCCCACGTTTCCACCACAAGCCAGAGATTCCAGGTGATGCTTTGTACAGTCTGGAATTAAGGTGAAGTGGAAGCAAACCTGACAGTACAAACAGCTAAGCAGTTACTGTGTTAAATGCCAACCTTAGGGGAACAATCCCTTAGTTTGGGAAGGAGTGCTGAAAACAGACGTTTCACTCAATTTCTCATGAGCCAGAAGGAAAAAAAAAACACCATTTTTGGTTCCTGACACAAGGTCAGAAACACCCAGGAGCCATGTGCTTAAGTCTTCTGCTCAAAGAGGTCGTGGTACTCCTGCTCCTCCAGCTCCCTGTTATACTTCTCAATTTCCCTGTTGGCTTCTTCCAAGTAATCATTCATGAACTGGTCCATTACTGGTTGGGAAAGGTGAAGGAAGAACATTTGTGCAAATGGAATTTAATAAAAAAGAACATCCAGGTTTGAAGGAAGGGCCAGTGAAAGCAGAAATTCAATATATTGCTTTCTGGAAGTCTACAGTCAGAGCTACCCCAGCTCAGTGTTCCCAGGAATAAAAGAGCTGAACAAGGGATATTTCCCAGCCAGGAGGAAAGATTTAAAAACAGCTGAAGAAATTCTTCCCTGGGAGGGTGATGAGGCCCTGGCACAGGTTGCCCAAGGAGGTTTTGGACTCCCCATGCCTGGAAGGTGCTGGAACAAGATCAGCTTCAAGGTCCCTTCCAACCCAAACCATTCTGTGACTCTGTGAACAAGTTTACAGCTGATCTGCTGATTCACAACTCTGAAACTCTGCCCAAAATTCAAATCCCCCAGAAAGGAACAACCAGGCCTGCAGCTTTCACTGCCAAACACCGAGGGGGAGATGGAGTGAAGAATCCTGGAAAGGTTTGGGTTGGAAGGAGCTTAAAGTCCATCTCATTCCACCCCCTGCCCTGGGCAGGGACACCTTCCACCATCCCAGGCTGCTCCAAGCTCTGTCCAGCCTGGCCTTGGACACTTTCAGGGATTCAGGGGCTTCAATAATTTTCCAGTGAATACTGAAGTCCAAGTTTGCTGTTGGGTTTTGTGCCCTGCAGACAAAAGTCTGCAAAAAACAACTCTGTTCTTATTCCAAAGCAGCATCACAGAATCCACCTGGATTTTTACCAAGTTTGGTGAAAAGTAAACTGGGAATGTCAAACCAATTTGGAAGTTGGTGACCCAAGACAAAAGCAACAGGAAGTTATGAAAATGAGAGAATCACAGAATCATTAAAGCTGGAAAAGCCCTCTGAGATCATCAAGTCCAGCTGTTAACCCAGCACTGCCACTGAGCCATGTCCCCAGGTGGTGACCAAGGGCAAGAGGAACACACTGGTAATAATAAGGACAAAAATATGATTGCTTTCACTTGAGTGTGTGCACACATGAAATGACATCCATTTGGAAGTTGTATCAGTCATGCCCAGGCATTCAGTGCTATTACAGCAATATCTGGTTTGAAAAGTGTTTCTTTGGCAAGCTGTGGTCCATAAATTATTCCCTGCATGAGCTCATGGGCAGTTTGAGGTTTGTTTTTTGGTTCTATTCTGTTTCTGAGATCTCATCTCTCAGAAAAGGCTCGAACATTAATCTTTAGCTTTATCATAGCTGCTTTTGCACTTTACATTTCAGAGCTGCACACTTCACTGCCTACCTAAAACCTTCACCAAACCTCCCCCATTTGAAAGGATACATGGATGATAATCCATTTTGTCACCAAAAAAATTCACAAATTGAGTCCCATTGTAAAAATAACCAGCTGGAAGCGGATCCAAGTGGCGTTTCACCTGCAAGTAGGAAAGAATTTTAATTAAACACCTGTAGGGACAGTCTTTACAAACTCAAATAGATAAAGAAAATGGAAGGGACATGACCAAATTTTACACCTTCTCCTACTTTCCAGAGGGAATTTGGAGCTCTGAGATCAGATTTGGATCTCGAATCCCTCCTGAACAGCTCCAAAAGTGCTGCAATAATTTAGTGCTCAGCATACTTGTTGTGGCAGGTGCTCTGTCATCCAGATGGATATTTAAAGGAAATCAGCCCAAATGATTGCTTTTACTCACATGAATGTTTTTGATTTCCTGAAGGGTTAACATTCCTCTGGTTTTCAGGGCTTTCCTCTGAGGTTTCTGTGTGAAGAAGGAGATTCCAGTTATGTGACTACAGAGTGACAATGTGATATCACAGCTCTGTTAAAAAATAAATTAAAAGCAAAAAAAAAAAAAAAACCAACCCAAACCATACAACAGAAGCATGTATTTCAAAAATTCATTTCTAAAATTATTCAGTTCTATGAAGGCACTCACAGCTATGTTCTGAAAACAAAAGTGAAAATTCACAGATCTTACAGAAAACACTCAGAAATTAAAAATTCTCTAAATATTTTAAACAAGATAATTTAAATACAGCTTTACTGTAAGAAAGCTGGCACAGGAACAGAAAAACAACTTAGTTTTGAGCCTGAGAAATTCTGTAATCCCTTTCTTTTCTGCAGCATGTGGTAACTCTTAGAGCTATCTGAAACCCTCAATTAGCCATGACTGTACAAAAAGTGTTTATAATCTTGAATTGCTCAAAGAGGAAACACTTCACACTTGAGATAAGCATTTAAGTTCCAAGTTTTCATAAAATTTAAGTAGTATTATACAAAGAGCTTTCTTCTTACATGGTAAAGCATTTTTCTCCAGGTATAACCCCTGTGATAAGCACAGAGCATGAGATAACCGGCAGAGAAAATTGATTAATTACTTAAATTAACACAGGAACAGGAGATGAGAACCTGAGCATCTCAGAAACCTCAGGAATCTTAGAACCTCAGCAACTCCAGCCACAGCCTGCAAAAAACACTTTTCCCTTCCTACACAATTTTTTTGGAGGGAGACACTGCAAATCCTAATCCATGCAGAAGTAACATGGAGTATTTTTAACTTACAGATGTTCCCAAAAGTTCCACAAGCACCAGAGAAGCTGTGGCTGCCCCACCCTGAAGTGTCCAAGGCCAGGCTGGACAGGGTTTGGAACAATCTGGGATAGTGGAAGGTGCTGATGGCAGAGGGGTGGATGGGATTTAAGGTCCCTTCCAACCCAAACCATTCCAGGATTTTATGGATGTGTGACTCTATCAGTCAGCTGTGGCAATCCCTCTGTGCAAATTCTGCCTCCTGAGCTTCCTGCAACAGCCACATTCCCTGTTCCCTGCTCCTTATTGCATGGATGCATCAGCCATGCAGAAATACACTTGACTAATTAAGGATGACAAAATGAACAGGACTCTCCCCCTCCATTTCAGTGGATTACTTCCAAGGAGGTTTAATTTAGTGAATCAAAACAAATGTTCAGCTTTGCCAGCATTCAGGTATTTGAAGAAGATTTATTTCATAGCACACTTCAGCCCTTGGCAATCACAGCTCAGCTAAATCATCCTGTGTTTATCCTGGACATAATCCATTTGCTCAAGCATTCAAGAGCAGAGCAATCCATGAAAAAGCTGTAGCAAGCACTAAAACAATACAGAGATTACAACACACATTTGTAAACTCTTAGTCCCCTTCCTGAAATCCATTTGCACTCTAGAATGTCAATACCTTGGTAGAAAAAAATAATTAAGAAAAAAAAAAGAGATTAATTAAGAAACCCAAATGTTTTCCCAGAGACACTTGGATTCTTCCTTTGGTTGTTAAGAAATGCCAAGCACTGAACAAAAGGAAACCTGCTCACAAACCTGCTTTGCAGTTTCTCTGAGCCAATCTTTAATATCCTCTTCCTTCAGGGAGCAGCCAATGAACACAAGGAAATATTCCTGCTGACTGCTGCAGTCTCTGGGATCATTTCTGCACTCAGGAGGAGTTGGCCCCTCCGGGACAGGCACCAGGCTCAGGGAATTTGCTGCTGTGTTGTGACAGACTTCAATGACTTTATCAGCATCTAACAAGGAGAAGACAGAAGGAAGAGCCTGATAATTGCTAATCTGATCTAACATAACACTGGTGCAGACAGCCAGGACAGAAATATTTTTTTTAAATACCCATAACATGCAGTGTGATCACAACACCTCAGGAGTAATTTGCCCTTACCTGAAAACTTCACTTTGCCCATGATGTGATAAATGTTTCCAGAAAATGGACTGGGCTTGAGCAACGACTTAATTGCTGTTTGAAACACAAGACAAACAGATTATCTCAACTTATTTTTCTTCTCCTTGATGGAGCTTCTGGTAAAACCTGTGCAACAGATCTCTAACCCACATCCCAGTGCTTCCAAAGGAAAAGCTGCCGTGTCCCTTGGAGTCCCGCTAAAGAACATTGATTCCCTCATTCTTTGCCAGGGAGTTTGGGAAATAAGATGTGTTTGGCATAAGGAACTCTCAAAGTGTGTGTGGGAGGTAAAACCCTCTTCTTTAACACTACTTGGCAAAGGAGAGAAGGAGAGGCTTGATAATGTATCTTCTAAAGCTGAGGGTGTTTTCTAGTAGCTGCAAAGAATTACTTGGCATAAAAAATAGAAGCTGATGGTCACTTATAAAAATGCGTTATCAACACTACAACGTTGTGTTGAAACACAATGAAATATAAATATAATGAAACATAAAATAAAAATCAAACAGAGGGAGTTGTCTCAGTCACAGAAACCAAAAATTCAATCAGTTTTTCATCTGAACAAAAATCATGGGACAATTTTCCAGAGCAGACACTAAGGAACAGAATTTACTGTACTTTTAGGAAGGAAAGCTGAGTTTTCAATTAAAAGTGAACTTCAGCAGTGGTTTCCTTCCCCTCTATCCCTCAGCATCCCAAACTTGGATTTCTATCAAGTCAGGCAAAGTTCACTGGTACCTTTGCATTTGGTGACAAATCTTGTTTTCTCCAGAGGGCGACTGAACCACACACAGATCTGAACCATGGGAGGGAACACGGGCCCAGCCCCGTACTGACCCTCGTACCTGGGGACAAAAACAAACGCCTTCAACAGACAGAACTCACAGCAGCCTCTGCTCCTCACCCAGCCAAGAACAGCTGTTCCTTCAGCGCACATGACAGGAAGGCAAATACAGAGTTTTCTCCTCCATGAAAATGTGCTGCCAACAGCATGGGGTTGGTCAAAGCACTCAGGATTCTTTTCATGGAGTCAGGAAATGGTTTGAGACAGAAGGGACCTTAAAAATCATCTTATTCCACCCCTGCCATGGCAGGGACACCTTCCACTATTCCCAAGGTGCTCTAAGCCCTGTCCAGCCTGGCCTTGGACACTTCCAAGGATCCAGGGGCAGCCACATCTTCTCTGGGCCTCTCCACCCTAACAGGAAAGAATTTTCAAATTTTCCTTAACATCTAATCTAAATCTCTCTTATATTAGCTTAAAACCCTTCACTCCCTTGTCCTGTCACCACCTACCCATTACAATTCATTCTACTCCTTTTATATGAGCCCTCTTTAGGTAGTGCAAGGCTGCAATCAGATATCCCTGGATGCTTTTAATGCTCTTCCTGCTGCTCTTTCTTTCTCTTCCACACTATCCAGATCCAATGCTTGCACACTGTCATCAAACAGATTAACAGCTGTCCAAAAGTTTGAAATACTCTCTTTTCCTGCTCTCTCTCTTTGGCTCCATGCAATCCACAAGCAGCTCTGATGATATGAATTCAATATCCTCAAAAGCTTTGTGCTGGTTCACTCCAGTAGCTTTACTGGCTACTCACATCCAATTCAGAACCAAATTTATGAATAAAGAGATAGAAAGGACTGCAAGGTATGATAAATAAATGATGTTTCCAGCACAGAGCTCACTCAGCCAGGAGTTCTGATGGCTGAAAGCCGCAGATTTCTGCCAAAAAGGTGCAGCACAGATAACTGCAACAAGATGTGTGAGGAGCCCTGAGCCAGGAGAAAACTCCCTTGGTGCCACGTGGGTTTGTGCCTGAGCTGTGCCAAGGCTGTCACTGAGGTTCCTGGGTTTTGTGAATAATCGTTCTGCTAATGGCCAGACTGACAGAGCAAGTTCATTCCAGTAATGCTGAATAGCTGTCAGGATGAAATTACTCCAGTCATTATTGACCTCACCCATCCCAATCCTTCCCAGTTTATTCCCACAGGGTTCTTGCCTATTCTTCTGCAAAGCAACAGTCATCTTGCCATTGATTTAAATGGTGGCCAGAAAGGAGATTTTTTCCCCCATGAAAGGGCAGCAATCTTGTATCCACTAAGAATAATCATCAGCTCTCTTAAAAATGATTTACAAAGCTGCTGCCTGTTCCAAATGAGTAGTCTTAGGGAGAAAAAAATATAAATGAAGTTAGTGAAACATTTTAATCTTCAAGTTAATTAGAAAAATAGTTTTAATACTTCTCAGTCTAGATACTTGCCAGCCAGGGTACATTAAATATCGAGCTCTCATCATCTGAGGATTTGAAAAACTGCTTTCTGAGAGAATTAATTCAATATCCTCGTTCCTGTAAAGAGATAAAAATGAAGATTTTTAATTTCCTAAGTTAAATAAAATGGCTCCTATCTACTTACATAAAACATAATGTGCTAGTGACAGTAAAATTAAGAGCACTATTCCTTTAGTATGGCAGTAACAGTAACATCAATCACACTCTGCAAACAAAACACATTTCCTTATCCCTGCATTTATATGCCCATAAATGTAAAGGGAAAATCCCTTTTGCACGAGAAGCAATTAAGAAAAATCTGCATTTCCTTCCTATAAATCACCAGAGTAAAAACAAGAGAGGAGAAGTTTCTGAGTGTGCCAAGAGCCATAAATCCTGCTGGAAGTTACCTCGTTACAATTCCATTTTCTGCCAGCACAAAGGAGACTCCAGGGTTTGCAGCTCTGATCAGGCTCTGCAGCTGCACAAGGAGTGGGTGCCTCTGCTCTGTGGCATGGCTTGTGAAAACCACGTTGCTCACCAGTCCTAGGGAAGGAAATCAGGGGGGATTTATACAGTTCAGGTATGTAAAAGTGACTGATCAACCATTCAGGGATATTCCAGTTCTTATTTTCATTTCCTCTCACTGCGTTCTTTTAATAAAGACAAAAAGGAAATCTACAATAAAAAAGCCAAGCAGTGAATCTAACAGAATCAATTTAGATTCAATCCACAGAATCAATTAATGAAAGTAACAAATCCATACAAGAATCAAGAAGATCTACAACAACAAAAAAATGCAGAGAATCTTTCATCTACCAGAATAAATTTAGACTCAGTCCATAAAATCAATTAATGAAAACAACAAATCTATACAAGATTCAATTTGTGCAGGACTAATTTTAAAAAACCAGAACAATAAGGTGTAAAGTCTCAGTGAATTGAACATACAGAAAGAGACTAAACTCAATCCTTGGGACTTTTGGTTCTTTAGTGCCCATTTTTGGACTTTTCTGGACATTTCTCATGTGATTTTGGGGGGATTGTTGCATTCCTTGGTGCAAATATTGAGGGATTTTTATGGGGTTTTAGGACAAATTTCTCCTGGATTTTTCCTGATGTTTTTCCCAATAATCCCTGGAATTTTGACAGGTTTTGGGTGTTTTTAGTGCTGATTTTTGGATTTTTGGGCCATTTTTCATGCAATGTTTGGGGGTTTTTAGGCCATTTTAAGTCGGATTTCCTTCGGAATTTTGCCCACCCATTTTGCCATTTTTTTTTCTTCAGAAATCCCTGGAATCTCACAGGATTTTGGGGCAATTTTTGGTTCTTTTCTGGCCATTTCTCATGTGATTTCTGGGGGGTTTTTGCATTTTTTGGTGCGAATATTGAGGGATTTTTCTGGGGCTGATTTTTTTTCCAAGTTTTTCCCGATTTTTTTCCCCGATAATCCCTGGGATTTTGGCAGGTTTGGGGTGTTTCAGGGCTAAGTTTTCTATTTTTTTGCCACATGGATGTGGCTCTTGGGGGAACGGGGTTGGTGACTGGATTTGATGATCTTAAAGCTCTTTTCCAACCTAAACAATCCTGTCATTTTACACTAAATGTTCTTTCTTTGCTCAAGATTTGCAGCTCTGTTCTGACACTTTCCTGTGACTACAAGGGGAGTGGAAGGAAGAACAGAAAATCTCCAATATCCACAAACAACTGAGGCAGGATGCATTTCCTCTGCCTCCAAAGTAATTCCTGGTCTTTAACACAAGTCTTAAACCACATTCATCCGTGCACAACCTGCTTGACACACAAATTCTTGCACCAAATATTTCTGGAGCACTTCCACCACACCACACACTGCTCTTTGCATCACTGACCCTTCCAAGGCAGAATTTTATTGACAGCACAATTCTCCATCACTGTATTTCTCTTTTCTTTTAACCTTGCACAGAAGTTTCACTCCAATTTCAGGAACATCCATTTCTTCTCCAATATGCACTTCCTCTTGGAGGAAAGGAAAAAGGGAAGGAGAACAGCAAGCACCCTTTGAAATTTAAGCCCCATGCAGGTTTGAAATTATATCAAGTTTGGGGATATTAATGATGAAATTAGGATAAAAATATTAATAAGATACTCATGCCATGATAAAGATAAAAATTCCACCCTTGGAATATTCCAGGCCAGCAGCCTGGGATAGTGGAAGGTGTCCTGCAGGTGTTGGGGTCACAGGCACCAGTTCATGGCCCCAGATTGATGGACAGGGACTTTCATCCAACAGCAAAACAAATTCCTGACAACTGGAAGGTGCCTCCACACAGTAATGAACAAATTTAACCTTTTCTATTTAAACTGCCACTGCCATCTCTGTTTCTAAGAGATGCATTTTGAAGACCACCCAGTTTTGTTTAAATCTTTATTTATACGCTCCTCTAAAGAAAAGAACCCTTGCAGCCTGGGGAATAGCATGTTCAATGGAAGCAGGAAAGGAACAGGAGGGATGGATTAAAAATACATATGCTGCATGAAAATAATGGCTCCTCTTTGCTTCCAAACGTACAATGGGAATATTTAACAATGGTGATGTCTTAATTTGTGTTCTATATGGAATTGTTTCACAAGGAATGCCAGGGTGCCCTTAGACTAGGAAGGTATCATCTTACAGCTTCTGTGCAAGAAAGAAAGAAAGGAAAGAAAGACAGAAGAAAAAAAAAAGAGAGAGAGATAGGAGGGAATTACAGCACACTGATGGTGGCAGGATTTTTTGGAGAAGTTTAAGCAAGTATGCACAGGGAATTCATGTTGGTCATTCTGCTCAAGGCTTTGTCTCTGCCTCTGTGAGTCTTGGGGCTCTCCAAACAGAAATTTTGGAAAATATCATATTGATATCATGCTCACACAGCAAAAGGCAAACCCAGCTCACTCCCACATTTGGCAGATAGTTCTGAGGAGAAGGTACAAATCCAAAGTGCAATTAATTCCTAATTGCCTGTGGCTGCACTTGGCTTTTCTTACACCCACAATATTCTGTTTTCAGATCTGTACAATGCCAGTAGAACACAGTCCCTGGAAGTGTCCAGGGCCAGGCTGGACAGGGCTTGGAGCACCTGGGATAACGCAAAGTGTCCCTGCCCATGGCAGGGGTGGCACAAGTTGATCTTTAAGGTCCCTTCCAACCCAGTCTGTGAATTATGCAGATGTAATTTCTCTGCTACACATGACACAATTCTGCATCTGTCTGGAAAGTTTAAGTGTGCCACATCTCACTTCAAAGCAAAAGTTTTCCTCCTGAAAATTTGTTGTATCAGAGAATTTGTGACAACACTTTGCAACGTGCAGAAATCATTCCCTGCCACAAGAACATTCCTCTAACCTCCAGCATTTGGGGTTCCTGCAGTATTTTGACTGCAAGAAAATTAGCTCCTCTTGTCCTGCAGTTTTGCAGTTCTCCTTCAACAATGACAAATTCTCACCCAATCTAGTCTGCAAAAATTCACTCTAAGGAAAACAAAGTTTTGAGTATTTATTTTATTTATTCTTTCACAAAACAGAAAGGGATTTTTCCACTTCAACTTCTCTGGAGTTATTAATAATTTTTTATATTCTTAACATTCTCCTGCTCTCTTAAAACTGTGGCTGTACACAATAGTTTCCCAATTTGAAACACCAACATTTTTCTCTAAATAAAATACTGATTATGTAACAGCACCCACTTTCTGTCCAGTTTGTTCACAACTTCATTATTTTGGGCTCTCTTCACACATAAAAAAGAGGTGGCACCACTGTGGCAGCCAAGCAGAGCAATCAAGAGTTTAAGCAGCCACAAGAAGAGCACTCTGACTTTCCTACAACTGCATTTAAATATGAAAATAAATAAACAAAATAACTCCAACCTGGCCTGGAACACTTGCAGGGATGGGGCAGGGATCATATCCCATTCATGCTCTGAATCTGCCTGACAAGGAGGACAATGCAGGCAAGTGATTTCATTTCAGGATATAAAACTAAACCTGAGCTGAGCTGAGCCCTGCAAGGACCCTCCCTAGGCCACCCCAAGAGGAGGTTTGGGGACCAAGGTCACCCCTCATTTCTCCCTTTCTAATAGAGCAGAAATCACATCCCCAGAGGAGGTGGAACTCCAATCCAATCCATTTCTCCCCCAGTCACACCAGTTCAAAGTGAGCAGTTTAATTCATGGTCTTAAGAAAATCATCCTGCAGATGAGGATTTCCAAGTGGATCATGCTCCAGAACTTTTTCCTTTCCTGCCTATGATGTTTGACTGAGATTGTCTGTTCTTACCTCCAAGAGTTTATCATGGCTATGTGTATTAATAGCAAAAAATTATAAATACAGGTATTTATCTGGTCACATGGCTCAGTTATTGTTCTGCAGAGCTCAAAGTCAGGAAAAGTGACACATACCTTGTGAACACTGGTCCAAAAACTTGGGAAAAAGAAGCCTAAAAAAGCAGAAAGGTCATATATCAAGAAAGGATATTATTATTTAATTAAAACATTTACATTCACTTGGATGCTGACAGAGTCTCATGAACCAAACCATTTTCATGCTTCTTTCCCTTGATCCATAAAAATGCAACATTCTCACAGGTTATTTCTTTTAGGACTTTTCCCCCAAAAATCACTTTTGGAGATGGTTTTAATTCTCCAACAGATTTAAGAGCTAATTCCCACCATGTAATTTATTCTGTATTCTAAAGAGTTAGAAATGCTTCAATGTTATTTGAATTCTTATTTCAACAATAGGAATTTAAAGTTTGCCCTAAAGAATTGTGCCTTTCAAAGAGTGGGAGCTTTCCACAAAAGACTGGATGTACAGAATAACAATTTCTGCTGCTGTGTCAGACAAGTGAATTATTTTATTATTTTTTTTTAAAGGAGCTTTATCATGGACACAAAACTTTGAGAGAATTTTACCTGTTCCTTTCAACTCCCTCTCCCCTGCCCTGGTCTGCTAATTCAGAATGGGGAAAAGCTCCATCCCATGGCCATGGAAGAGCTGGATCTCTACACTGATGAACTCTGAGGCAGGAAAGGGGTTTGATTTTCTTGAGTGCAAATTCCAAGCCACACATGAAATCCACTCTGTTCCATTCTCCCAGTGAAATTACTAAAGTTTCCCAACTGCAAGGTTTGCCAAGGTGGCTACTTGGTCAATTCTTATCAGAACAAACTCCAAAGCAGAACAAAAATAATCTACAGCACAGGCTGAGCCTCTCCCTTCAATTGCTTCTGCATTTCAGGAGACAAACAGTGTTAAAGGACTGCAGGCTGCTGCTGCAACACCGAGCAGTACCATGACTAGTAACACGTTAGTAAGTTAAAAATCCAACAGAAATGGAACTTGTCCTTCCTATAACTATGGAAGGACAAGTTTAAACAGTACTCCAGCATCAATTCACCAATATTTTATGTATTCTTGGATATTTATTTGGTATCTTTGTCACAGAGACAAGAAGCAGCAGCAAGGTAAGGTCTATTTATTGACTACAAAGCACGAGCAGCACGTTGTTAGTGTTTGAGAACAGCCAGGAAATGGCAGGAATGCACTTTGAGAAACTGCTTGGGCAGTTCATCTCTAAGCTGTGATGCACAGTTTGATCACAAACAGAAGCAGTGCTACCAACTCCAAAAACTCTAACTGCTGGAACTTACTTTTATCAAATCAGCTGCAAGGCATAATTGAAAAATTGGAGTGTTACAATTTTACAGATAGGTGTGAGCAATGATTCCCATGTTTGTTGAAGTCTGGAGCACACACATTTACTATGAAACCAAAGGTCAGTGACTTGGCTCTGAGAACATTTCCTCCCCACCCTGGCTCTGCAGTAACCCAGGATATCAGATTTTAACACTTGCAATGCTTTGGCTTCCGTGCTTTGTCATTCTCTTCCCCATTTAAGGGGTTGTTTCCCTTCAATTCCATATTTTAAACCTGCAAAGTCTTTTTAAACATCCAAAAGCAGTGGCAGAATTGATAACCCAAAGTGAGATGCACGTCTCCATTTTTAGTCTAACTTACAAAGAGAGAAATTATTCAGAAAATAATTCAAAATTATTCAAAAAAGAGAATTATTCAGAGCACAACTGACTGTCCAAATGTTACAAAGCCCTTAACCAGAGGGATCTGTACTTAAACAACTTTTGTTTATTCTTCTAGGAGCTGAAATTTTATTGATATTCTATATAATTATATATCCAGTGGAAACCAAGTGCCATCCTGATAAACCAAACAGCACTTCCAAGCTCCTCCAAGATGGATTATTAAACAGTTTTTTGGAATTTAAGTCACTTCATTGGTTTTTAACCATCACAAACCACTAATTATTATAAAAGTGATACCAAAAATAGACACAAGTGTTCTTAAACTTGTAAGAATATTTCCAAGCACACCTGTGTTCCATGTAGCAGCTCAGAGGCTCCACACAGGTGTTGACTGCTCCAATGATGAAAGAAGATTTCACATCTGGGTCAGGGTGAGTCTGCAGAGCTTGCACAACATCAATGACATCAGTGTACCTGCAAGAAAATGAAAAATGGCTTCAGAGAACCAGAAGGACACAGAAGGAAAACTGGATTTCTAAAAGAGCAACCAAAAGGGATGGAAAGCAGCTCAAGACTTGGCAAATCCAGACAAATCAAGCTGACTGGAAGTTACATTAAAAATAAATTATTAACAGTGCAGACTGTGCACTGAGCAACTGGAAAGTTCAGCTGGCAGGAGGCACAAAAAACACCACATAAACACAAATATTTTATGCCTAATGCCAAGCAAATTAAGCACAATTTGAGTTTAAAAGGGAATAAAGTAACAGCATCTCTCACTTAGCAGCATCCCAATTCAAACATCTTTCCATCATTAATGCATCCATTTTTTTATCAGGACTTAACCACTGTTGTATTTTATCCCTCTATGACATCAATGCTTAGGTGAACCTGAGTTTTAATTTTAGGTATTTACTTTTCAGCCAGTTACAAACTTTCTTCTACTGTCAGTTATCAACTGAATGGGAAATTTAGAGAACTCCAGTTACTCTAAAGCTGTCCAGCTATCCAGAAAGAATGAAACACCTCCAATTATCTGTTCCTGAAGCCAGTGCTGCTACCAGAGTACCAGGTTCTTTTGCCTATCACTGGACTTTACACCATCCCTGCTAACTACAAAAAATAAATCAATCTGGCTCCAACATGGAAAAAATGATTTTAACACTATCAGAATGGAGCATCATGAAGAAAATGCTGAGCTCCATTTCTATATCCTTGTGAAAAGGAAAAACTGGAAATTGTTGCAGCCAGGTCAGGGTAGTGCCTCATTCACACTGGTTTATGTCACCTCCTAATGACTCAGAACCAGAGGTGAAAAACATCCTGCAGATGATCCTGGTTCTCAAATGCTACACTGGAGATGAAATGTCAAACAGAGGTGGCTCAGTCTTCACCTTTATCCCACAAGGAAAATGGCATTTATCCAAAACATGTCACTAAGCCTTACTCTGGTATCACCTCTACCAGGAAATTGGAGATTTTTGACAGTCTGAGTTCTGCTGGCAGTTCTGGAGTCAGAATCACAGAATCCCAGAATTGTTTGGGTTGGAAGGGACCTGTAAAGGTCATCTTAGTTCAACCTTCTGCAACCACCAGGGACATCTTCCACTATCCCAGGTTGCTCCAAGCTGGCCTTGGACATTCCCAGGGATCCAGGGGCAGCCACAGCAAATCTGGGCACGCTCACAGCCAGGGATTCCTTCCCAATTTCCCAACCAAATATCCCCTTTTTCAATTTGAAGCCATTCCCTGTGTCCTGTCCCTCCATCTCATGTCCCAAATCCCTATCCAGCTCTCCTGGAGCTTCTTTAAGCAGGACACAGGGGCAGAATCCCCCTCCCCTGCTGCCCACGCTGGGATCAGCCCAGGGACAGAAAAGCTGAGTTTGGCCCTAATGTTCACCAGAATCCCTTTATTCTACACAACAATTCCAAGAGTTTCGAGCTTTACCCTTGCAGCACCACCAGGAGCCTCCTGCTCTTCCCATTTTGAGGGCCCTGACGGACCCCAAGGTTCTGCTGAGCCTCCAGGAGCCCGGCCAGGAAACGTTGGAAGTGGGAGGCACTGAAACACTCAGGGCTATCCATGGTCTGTCTGTAAACAACCCACCTGAAACAGAAAACAAGGAAAGCAGCTCATGTGCTGTGACACAAACAGCTCTGCTTCCTTCCCATTTTGAACCAAGAAACCAAAATGAAGTTTGACAAACCCAAAGATCCCACATCTCATCGCGATCTCGTTCCACTTGGCCATGTGGGGAAGGGGAATTTACTTGGCTTTCTATCTTTTTTTTTCAATCTATTTTATCAACCTCTTTTTTTCTATCATTTCCAGCATAAGCACATTTTTTATATGACTGCCAAAGGGGTTTGTGGGTGTTTTATGTTGTTTTTCAATACAACAATGTTCACCAGCTTTTTGAAAGCTGTACATCACATGAGTAATTCTGATCACTGGCAGCAGTGCAGTAAACAAAAATGAGACAAATCCAATTCAAGACTCTGGGCATGAAAATATTTCACTGCAAAAATGGAAAGTGACAATGACATTTGCAGGAAAACATGAGATGTGTTATTACACAACCTTCAAAAGTCACCTTACGTGTTTGCCCTATAACAGAACCACAAAACTGTTCTGATTCAACTTGATAAAATCAAGACGCTCACTTAAGAGTAAAAAAACAGTGCAGAATGTGGCTAAGATTAAATGCTAAGGTGTTTGCTGTAAGAATTAAAAGGATAAGATTGGTTTTTTTATTATTTTCCAGAAACTATCAACACACAGAGTGGCAAATTCCTACAGCAGATTTATTTTACTGCCATACAACAGCTGTCTTGAATGTACCTCAAATCAGGCTAAATTGAAAACAATGCTGTGGCAAGGACTGTTAGTACAGTCTTTTCTCAAAAAAAATTTAGAATCACTATAAATCAATAAATGGAAGCTCTTCACCATGTAGAATAGGCAACAAAGAAATCTCCTGTGCTGTTTTTCTGTCTAAATGTAACCTGTCAGTCTGAAATTAGGTTTAAAAAACCACCAAATGAAACAGGGATTCTTTTTTTCCTTCATGCCAAGCTGGTTTTTGGTGATCAGAGTGAGAAAAGCTGCACCAACCTCCCGTGCTCCTTGGTAAAAGTGACAAGGAAAGAACAGAGGTCGCTGGAACGGCATCCTGGCAGCCCAGTGATGATGGTGATGATTACCTGCAACACACAACAGGGGACAAGGGAGGTGGAAACACAAAATAACCCCTGGTGCAGACACCAAAAAGGCTGTTTTCCATGATTCACACTGATTTTTCTTTTTTAAAAATCCACAGTTAAACCAAACTTAAAATCGGATTTTAAAACGTTCCTAAGGGTTTATTAATTGTCAGGATGGTCTCTGAACAGATCCCAGCAATATTCCAAGGAAATATTATATTCCTGCTGCTTTGGCTTTGTTTTCAGCAGATTTCAAAAGCTGGGAGGCTCCAATGAAATATTTTCTCTGAAAATGCTATTTAAAGCATGCCTTAAGTTGGACAATTGTTATTGCCCCTATAGAGAAAGGAATGTTGTACAGATAATATCAGCAAATGTTAAATATCATGTGCTACCCCTATGCTATTTAAAGGACTTTTATGTTCCAGAGAACAATTCAGTTAAATTATTCAGCAATTCATAAAAAACAAGCCGCTGCTTTAGGGCAAAGTCTCTCTGGACATTAGAGAAAACAATTCACTTAAAGATCTACACCTCATTTTCTGCCTCAGTCTCATCAGGCTGAAAGGCCATTTGCACTTCCAAAAGATTGTTTAAATGGAAAAAAAATTAAGGACATAACCAGGAAAATAAGGCAAAAAATCCTGGTGGTAGTGGAGGAGGAGGCAGAGCATGGCTGAACATGATGAGTAATTTATTACACTTCAACAGAACCACTGACAGAATATTCCAAATATTCTTTATGAGGGCTAGGAATTACTGTGGGGTTGTTTCCTTACCTTATCACCTTCTGCTCTGCTGTCAGAAATGGTTTCTGACTCTTTGAGAAGGACAGGAAGATGTGCTCTCATCACTGGCTTGGTGCTGACACTGCTGACTGTGAAGTGCTGCATAAACCTTCCAAAAATAAAATTGACAATTGATAGCAAAAAGATTTCATCCCCATAAATAGCTGGGAAATTACTAAAAGAAGAGTATTAAAAAGTCGATCTAGAGAGGAAATAATTAATCTCAGAATATAAACACCCTAGTGCAAAGACAGAATTATTTAAGAAACATTTTTAGATGGCCATCACATCTACCACAACATTTTTGTATCATTTCTGACAGAATGAATCCCTTGAACACAAAAGGAATTTCTCACCTCTCCATTTCTGGAATGGCAGCAGACAGTTTCAGCTCCCTGCATCTTTCCCCAGAAGGAAAAGACAAAGCATTGAAGAGCTTCTGAACACTGCAATGCCTAAAAGAAGTAGATTAATTATTCAATTAAAGATGAAACCTAAAAATTTCTCTTCTTTCAGCCACATGGCTACACACTAAATGGTACAAAAAAAAAATAAAGTCAGTGTTACACTAAGAATGCAGCAATTATTTCATTATTCTTAATAATTAACTAATTATTAATCAGCATTTTTCTAATTGCAATGCACTGGCAGGAACTTACATCTTCTTTTGTTCCTCAGACAGGAATTCTTCCTGGACAACCCTTAAAGATAATCCTGAGTTTGTCTGGCTTTGCCATGAAGAGAAAACCTGGAATAAACCAGATGCAGCAGTGTCATTATTTTCCTTATTTTGCTTTGACTTTGTTTAGGAATTGGTTTTGCTCACCTAAAAGAATAAGACAGGTTTTAACCTTTCCTTTGGCTAGACTGGAAGTGCTTTAGGAATTTATTGAATTTATTTATTATTTTCCCTGATAAAAATGTAGCTGTTTACGGCCCAACTGCTCTATAGCAGGAACTGAATTAATTCTTTGCTCTTTGAAGCACTGCTGTAATTTTCATGCATGCAATCACGACTCCAAATTTAAGGAAAACTCTGTTCCCTCCCAAAAGAAAAGGAAACTCTTCATTTCTCTAGGGAATGTTTTGGCTCACATCCAGTTGCTCCAGCCAAGACACATTAATCTGAATGGCACTGGGAACCTAGAAATCAGATTCAGATGAATCACAAAGTCCTGTCAGTGTTTGGAATTTCCCTTCTTTTCATAAGTAAAGGCAAGAGCCATTGTCATTTTTCACAATAACTGCAAGACAAAACAACTGGGGGGGACACGACTGCTTTCCATTAAAAACTCAGCATCCCAAACATGAGGGTAGGAGATAAAAAACCATCAAAATAAAATATACTTTTGATATTAACAAAGGCAATATTGCTCAGGCAGAAGGATCCACACAACTAAAGAAACAACCACTTCAAAACACACAGAAAGGGACTCCAAGGAATGCCTGGGAGGGATGGAAAAAAGGAATGGTCAAGGGAAAATTGTGTTCTGTAAGAGTCAAAGGCTTGGGGATAAAGTGAAAACATAGGTCGGGCTAAAAAGTGGAAATACATCTTAGTACAACTTAAGGAAAGCTTAAAAAGAGCTGCTGTGGCATCAAAGAAAAAAAATCCCAAACCTCAACAAATTCTCCTCCTGTTCCCTTCAGAGTGAGGATGGGAATGGAACACCCCATCCTCCTCACAGCACAGCACATTTCACACAATCAGGTACAAACAATTTGATGAAGAGTTTTGTTCATGATAGAACATCCTGAAGACAAAGGATTTGTTTTATCTGCTTGAGAAAAGCAACTGGTGTGGTGCCAGATGAGAAACTTAAAACTGCCCAAACTGAACCTCAGAGTGGAACTGTTCAGCCAAAAAAAAAAATACTCAAAAGAGGAAAGGAATAAATAGCCCTGAGAAAAAGCACCAGGGGAAACAAACACCCTCATCTCAGATACTACACACACTTTGGATATCTACAGCCAAAAAACAGATCAAAAGAAAAGCATTACAAATATCAGAAGAAATAAAAGAACTTTTTATAGACATGGATGAAAAAGAATCTGGTTTCGTTTTATTAGGCCAAATAAAGCAGAGAGAATAGGTCTGAGATTTGTGAGTATCTCGAGGATGTGTTCTGGTAGAGAGAAGCAAAATAAAACAGATATAAAAGCAGAATTAATAAAATAGGCTGAAAATTCAAATACAAACAAACAAGAGATTGCCAACCATTCACAGAGTGGAACAGTGGGAGGAATTTAAACACTTAAGATAAAAGGAGAAGACATTTTATGGTACCATTAACATGACCAGTAGGGACTGCTCACTGAGCTAGGTGGTCTTTCCCAACCCAGTGTGATGAGCACATCCTAAAACCCTTGTGAAGCCCTAAAATCTCCAGGCTCATTTCCTCAAAAGCACTATTGTTGTAAAGTTGGGTTTATTAAAAGCCTCTGCAGCACAATGCATGAAGCCAATCTACTTTAGGGAATAATACAATGCCATATGGGAGATTAAAAACTTGAACTCCACTTCCCCACGGATCATGATCCAAATGCGTCTGACCACAAAAACACACAATGGAACCTCTGCCACTCCATACAATCCCTGCAGCAAATTAAGACACCAGAGCTACATTGAAATGCAGCTCAGAAATGGAGTTTTTAGAGCCCTTGCTGCCTTCAGAAGGCAAAGTGAAAGCACATGGGGAGCATTAAACACCATCACTGGAAATTCAGACAGAAATTCGAGTTTCTCACACATCCTAAACACACAGAGCAATTATGTGGTTTCTCTCCCACCCCAACCAAACTTTTTTTTTTACTTTACCTGTGAATAAAAAGCTTTATAAATCTTTCTTTTGGGGAAAAGTGCAATCATCAGGAAGTTGTTCTGGGTGTGGAATTCAATGGGGAGATGAGGAAGCAGGGAACTTTTGAAGTCAATAAAGAGAGCAGCAACAATGCTGTTGGAATCCTGGAAAAGGAAGAAACAGGACAAGTTAAAATTCAAATTTTCTCCTTTACATGGCACAGGGATGGAGAACCCCTCAGTTTTTACTCTGCAGCTACTGGAGATATCACAAGCTTAAAATAAAGGGTCTGAGACTGATGAAAGCACTAAACTTTTGTCCTGATTTTAACATCTTCTCTTGGCCACACCAAAATCTAGACCCTTCCTCTGCTACTGCTTCAAACAACAAACTCTTTGTCCACACCCACATCTCCAACACAGCAGATGAAAAATGAATTAAATGCCTGCTAAAAAGGTTCAATTTTTGTTCTTAGAAAACACTGACTTGTTTTTCTCAGGTTGTTTTTTTTTAGTTTGTTTTGGAGTTTTTTTCCAGAATGGTGGGAGATTCCCCATTCCTGGAAGTCCATGACTCACTCCATGACTCTGGAATCCAGGACAGGATTTTATACCCAAATCTACAGGAAGCTGAAGTGTTTTATGCTCAAGCTCTCACTTGTAACCCTTTTCACATCAAACTTTTAGAAAATCAGAACAATTCAGAAGCATGAAAACATTTCTGGGAAATGAGAATTCAGTTATTTGGGCTCAAATCAGAATTTTAATGGCATCCACTTCACTTTCAGCATAAATGGGCAAAGAACTGCCTGTACTCATTGTTGAGAAGAAAAAGCTGAAGTTGGGGAACTGTTACATAAGAATTGGTATCAACTCAGAGACATTTGCAAACAGAATCTCTCTGCTTTGCTGACTGAGGGATTAATTATAAAAATAATCCTCTCAAAGTCACTGAGATCACTGAAGAACATACAAAAACATTCTCCTCAGAGAGAACAATTTCTTTTAAGAGCAAATGGCTTTTGGAACAGAATCCACAGATCCTGGATTCTGCAGGATGACTTCAAGATTTCCTGAGAAGTGACTCCAAGGCCAACTCATCCACGCTGCTGTCAGCAGGAGAAGTGTCCAACAAATCAGCTCCTGGAAAACATTTTTGGGCTCCACAAATTGAAAAAAGCTGAAAAGTAACAGCAGCAACAAAAATCCCCACGGACACGAGGTTGGAAGGAGGCAGCTCCAAGTTTTACAAGATGTTAATGTCATTGTGGAATCTAAATATTGCTTGGTAATATTTGTTCTCTTGATGAATGGCCAGAATCTCCCCTGCTCTCTGTAGATCCAAGGATTTTGAGTGCCCAGCTCCTCACAGCATGTGCTGGAGCACAAGTACAGATATTTTCAAGTTAAAAAGAGTATTTCACAGGCATCATGTTAAAGCTGCTAAAAAAATCATTTTGCATCACTTCAAGGCTTGGTATCTTTTATTTTAATCAGAACATTAAATTTTCCTTTCTCTTTTCCATCCACATTGCTGCAATAACTTTTGCAAAGAGCAACCAATGTTTTGCTTGCTTCTCCTGTCACTTCTTAACACTTTAAAACCTCTCCACCCTCATATTCTGCCAAGTCAGTAGAACAATAATACACTCCCTATCAAGGCTCAGCTTCACACAAAAATCTGGCATCGTTTCAAGAATGATGGCCAGGTCCCAGAAATAGCAACTTTTATGAAAGTGAGTGTCTTGACACAAACAATCAAAGGAAGGTCAGTGTTAAAATAGCTTCATAAACATCAATGTGATGTCCAAGAAAAGGCAGCTAAGGTAAGAGGCTCTGAGCTGCTGGGGTTTCATCTCAATTGAATCACACACTTTTATTGTATTTTACTGCTTTCCTGTATTGTGTGATGAAATCACCCAGCACAATGCTGCAGGAGGCCACTGGACAAATGGGGAATACTGTACTTGAACAAAAGGGAAATCAAAGGAAACTGATTTTTTTTTTTTCTTCCCCAGTGTTTAGGACACAGTAACCAACACAAATAATCTCTTTTGCAGCCTGAAGAAGTGATGTTAACCCAGTGTCCCTGCCTCGAGGTGCACAGAGCTGAGTTGCCATCATTAACCCCTCAATTCCCACAGAGCCTCAACACTGCTCTGGTGCCCAACTGAGAGATTCAAATTCATTTTTAATAAAAAGCAGCATTTCACCCTCCAAAACACCCTATGCCTTCACCACGCCTTGAACTCTTCTCTATCCCTTCACACAGTGAGACGTTTGATGAATGTCCTGTTCTGAAATTTTTCTTTTAATAAAAAGCAGTTTTCACACTATTAACACCACATTGCCAACTCCAACACAAAATCCTCTCCTCCTTGCTCATTAATTTCAGTTAATCAGCACCAAAACTGCAGAGATTTGCATCAGTTATTACAGCTGGACAGACACTTAAAACTGAAGCTGAAATCTAAATTTTGCACCAGGACCCAACAGAATCACTGCTAAAAACTGATGTAAACTTAGTGACAGAAAGAAGAGACAAAATACTCACCCCATCATAGAGAGAAATGGAACTCATGTGGCTCTTGGAAATGGAAATGCTGCCATGGTGGGGATCACAGAACAGAATTCCATCAGAAAAGAAATATAGTTTGCCTAGAATTTGAAGGAAAAATAATCGTATGAGGTGTAAATCAACATTTCAGCTTCTCATGATGACTGTCCCTTCCACCTGAGGAAGAAATTCCTGTTCCTGCAGGGTTTTGTTGTATTTAACAAGCAGTAAATTTGATTTGGGATAATATTTAGTGAGCACAACCACTCAGTCTTTACTGGATCTCACTACCAAGGAATCATGACTACAGCTGCATCTGAGTTCATCTGACCCCACAGAAACACTTATCATAAATACTCTGAGGCACTTCTTGAAAATGAAAAGCATAAAAAGTCCATCCTGTCAAATTTCAAACATCCAGAAATACAAATTGACAACACAAGAACTTAAATTAGTTCAAACAGTTGAAAATTTAAACATTGTAAAGAAGTGAAGTGTAAAAACGTTTAAGTGGAAAATTTAAACACTAAGTTTAATTTAAAATTTTAAAAACAAACTTAAAGTTTACCTTTTAAATTAAAATCTAATTTAGTAATTAAATTCTAAATTAAAATTTAACTTAATAATTAAATGGTTTGGAGCAAGCTGGGCTAGTGGAAGTGTCTCTGCCCATGGCAAGGGGTTGGAACTAAATGTTCCTTAAGGTCCTTTCCAACCCAAACTATTCCATGAGTTTTATGCAACTTTTGCACCTCTCAGGGCCAGATTACAGGGCTGCAACCTCAGCAGAGGCCAAATTTGAGTACAACAAACTGGGGAACAAATCAGCCTCACTGTCACTTGACAGAAAACCTCAACAAAATCTCACGCTCCTTGCAGTGTTCTATAATGAACTTTCCAGCACCGATTTGTAACTCTCCAGCTCAAGAGTTAGTAAAATGCTGAATTTCACAGATCTCAAAAAAAAAAACAATTAAAAAATGGAAAAAGTAAATTGTTCCTTTAGGGCACACAGAGCCAGTTTTAACAAAGCTAAAAAAAAAAAAAATGCAGCATTCTCCAATTATTTACTGAGTGAACAAGTGCCCTCAGCAGTGCATTGCAAAAGAACTGAATATCACAGTCTGCATTAACCTCTCCTCTTTGAAATCTGATCAATTAGAGCCAAAGCAGCTTCCCTTATGTCAGGCTTGCTGTTTAATTGCCTTGCACATCATTATTTATCCTCCACACTCCAGGGCAAAGACAATAAAGCTGAAGGTTCTCTTGTAAAGGTTGTCAGCAGCAAGCACTTAATGTCACATTCACCACCTCCTGCACATCAGCACTGTGACAGCAACACCTCCTCTGCACAAAATAGATATATAGAACAGAAAATATTATGCCTTTTAAAGTAGCTATTAATCCAAGGCATGAGGAGGGAGGGAAATCTAACAGTCCTATCAAACTGTCTGCAGTCTTATTCCTGGGATATTCACATTATTTAAGTTCCTGAAGGAAAAGGCACCAAAAGAGGAGGAATAATCCAAGAGTGCTGCCAGGGGTCTTGTGTTAAAAAGCTGTAACTGGATTGGATCTGAGGAGGACCAAAATCAGGCAGTTTTTCTGTACCACAGCGAGCACCTGTGCTGACAAACTGAATTCCTGAGGGAAAATGCCAGTGGCAGGAGACTGAAACACAGCAGCAGGAGGAGGCTTTGAGAGGAACATTTGCCTTTTCCTCCTGAGCTGGGAGCCCACAGCACTGCTGCAATGGCCAAGCTTTCCAACCTCATGTTCAGAAGAGAGAGAGAAGGCAGAAAACATCTGGCACCTCATCTGTTAAGGACAGGAAGAGACAGTGTGTGCAAGTTCTGAATGGGAATTACAGGGAAAAGCCACCTCCCACCTCCCAGGTCTGCAAAGCCTCGGGGCCCAAAGCTCAGCAGGAATTCTCCTTCCAGGACACTCAGGGAGAGGTTGGGGACAAAAGAATCACAACCAAGAGACTTGCAAAGGCAAATTGAAAGCTTAAGGTGATGGCACAGAGTGTGAATGCAAGAACTTCTCTCTCATGTTTAGAAGCAAAATAAAAGCCACCAAAACAAGAAAAAAAAAAAACCCAACTACATCTCACCTTCTTTAGGCATGGCCTGTGGATTGCTGGAACAGATATAAACTCCATCACCCCCAGTGAGTAAAGTGCCCAGGAAAGATTTGTCCTCCTACACAGGAAAAAAACAAACAGCAACATCACAGACTGGATCAAGAACTGAGCCAGGCAGGAACATTTTCTCCTGCTTTTGCTCCAAGAGAAAATATTTTATTTTCAAACAGCATCTGTCAGGAACTTCAGAAGAGTTTTATCCTGCATGGAAACAGAAGGAGCAGGGAAAGAGAGCAAGGCAAGAGGATAATTTTTAAAAGCCTTCCCCCCATTTTGGTTTAGCCAGCAGCTATGAAGTTACAAGTTATTGTCACAACCACAAGGCTGAGCTTTTTGTTTTTAGTTTGCCAATCCACTGAGCTAAAAGTATATTACATGAAAATAAATCTATTTATAATGAACATTCCTGGGAACCACAAATTACACCACAAATGTGAAACTCATGTGATTTAAGATGTTTCCAGATTCCAAACTCTTTTTTTTTTCCTAGTGCTTAGAGTGTTTTCCTTTAGCCATTAGCATGCTAATTAAGTTAAAAGAAAGTTGCATCAAGTTTTAGGGGCTTTGGAAACACATGAGCTCCATGAGTAATGTTTAGTGAGACTTCCATGAAATCATAGTTTTATTAGGACTCTTTTTGCTCTTGGCTTGTGTGATTCTTTGAAATAAAGAAACCCTCAAAATTTACACAGAATATATTATTTTGTATGTCAAAATTTGAAAAAGGGCAGAACAGGCAAGTGCTGTTGAAGAGGAGTAACACACATAATAAAAACAGAGTTTGGTAGTAGCTCAAAGCTTTTTAAATACTGGTACATCAAAGTACAAATTCTTTAGTTTAACAAAAATATTTAATTTTACCTTCAATACTTGCTGTGCCTTTTCAGAGAGTTTCACATCACTGTCTTCAACCTGCAGCCAGAAACAGCTTCCATTTGAATTGTGATTCATATAAATAGAGCAAATCTAACATTAAATAAAAAGCACTAAAGAAGTTTTGAAGCCAACAAGAACCTCAGGTACCACTGACAGAAAAACCCTGAGGCCAGAGTGTCTCAAAAAAACATTTTGTGCTCTTAGTACTGTGTTACCGCAGGACCAAAATTAATTCTTGCACCCCATTCTCTCCATTAAATTGTTTTATAGACTAAAATAATATTATATAGATAGAGAGCATGCAGGTTTATTTTTTATTACTGTTCAAGCATGCATCGCCAGAGGGCCAAGCCCAGCTTTGTCACATTCTTTGGAATTCTATCTCTCACACAGTGTAGTGCATTAGAGGTCTTGAATCTTTGCTTTTTTTTGGGGTGATCTAAAATGCCCCAGAATGAACAGAATTTTCAAAAGTCACATTTGAAAAGCACCCAGAACCTTTAAACAGCTAAAAACATGCTGAGGTGAAAATGAAACCATTTCAAACTCGTGCTAGGGATGGAACCATCAGCTTATTGTCCAAGTCTAAAAAACCAGGCTATGTTAATATGCCAACATTCTGTTTCCAGGCTCAGGTTCCATCTTTTCCCTGAGACATGCAGAGTCCCAGAGCAAGCCTGGCTCTGTGGCTGGGGCTGGGTGCTCTCACTCACCAGCCAGGAGGCAAATCTGGGGATGGCTGCAGTCAGGATGACGTGCCTGGAGTCTGAGTGGATGCTGCCATCTGCAGGGAAAACAGCAAAACACTGCAAATCAGGGAATTCTTCAAGTTGGAAAAGACCTCCCAAGTCAGCAAATCCAACTTTTGACCTGGTGTTACCGTGGTCACTGAATTAATAGCACCCATATAGTTCAGAATGCCCAGTGAAGACTTGAAATTGTTTTAGCAATTAAGAAAATCTCAGTATTTTAAGGATTTCTTGTGGGTAAGTGTTTGAAAAAATCCTGACTGGATTCTTCCTAAGCTGTTATTAGTTCTGATTTTTTTCCTTAAGAGAAAGTTTCTTCAGAAAGCTTTAGCTTTGACTTTCTCAGGAGAAAGATTTCAGAGAATTTAATAACATAGATAAACACCTGCTAGAGGACATGGTGTCTTTTCTAAAGAGGTGTTTTTCCTCTGACTAATGAACTTTCTTTATTTTGTTTTGCACAAAGTATATTATTTAAACTTGTAATTTCCTTGAATAAATTGTTTTTTCTTGCTCTGGCAAGAAAGTTGCCATGTTACATCCTTCACCGTGATTTATTCTGATCTTTTCACAGCTTCTTCCTTTGCTCTGTGCTCCAAACCCATCAGGGTAACAACAAAAACATCCACTGGAATTCCTTTTAGCAAAACCAACAGAAGGACAAGAGTGGGCTTAGAATTTAAAGCACTCACCTTTTTCTTTGACCTGTATCTGTGATGTCAGGAAGGACTCTGAAAACACAACAGATCCCAAGCATCCTCTTCCTGTGAGCAGGTCTGGAATGTCAAACACCATCATGGATGCCTGCAGCAATCCAGCAGTTGGAGGGAGGGAAGAGAAAACAAAACTTGAAATATTTCAATTGAAACAGCAAAATCTGTATTTTCCAAACATCCTAAACCACTGTTGCTATCATGAAATATATAAATATTTCAATATTTTAATTTTTGGTTAAAGACTGAGATCATAAATCTGTGGTAATGTTTTATTCTGAATTTTGACTTCTGGTTAAACCTGTTCCTGCATGTGAAATCTCTCTCATCTCTCCCCTTACATTTGTATTCACAAAAAAAATCTCAGCATGCCCCAGAAAAACAGACACTTGAGCTCTGTTTTTTTTGATTAAATAAATAAATATTATTATTTCTTACCGTTTTGATCAAACTCAGGCTGTCCTCATTCTCTAATGGAGTAATTCTAGAACAACAATGGTAATTATATATTAGATCATCTTTCTGTGACTCCACAGCAGCCAAAAAAAGCTGTTTTATTCTAAAATAAACTCTTATTTGTGCAGGTCACTGCAGTCAATTAGAGTGGGGATTAAATAAGCACAAGTTTGTGATATCAACTAAGTTAAAAGCATTTTTAAAAGGAAACTCTTAACGAGCTCATGCTGCTCCTACTCATTAACAGTTAATAAAACTACTCTGCCCAACTGCTTTTTATTCCTTTTAATGTTTTTAAGATTCCACAGAATTACAGATATGAAATGACTGAACTACCTCATACACAAAAGCATTTAGCACATCTTGTATGAAATAATCAGAGTTTGAACAGGAGTTCCAAGAGGAGAAAAATTCATTTTATTAGTGTATGAAATGCACGAATTAATAACAAGAAATTGTAAGACAGTGATACAAACCTGCCATGGTTGTTCACAGCCTGAATATGAAAAGCAATTTTGGAGCTGTAGGACAGAAATTGTACAGGTGAAATGTGTGGATTTTACTTTTAAATGGAAAAAAATAAATAAGAATAGACTTAGAGCAAAAGAAATTATTAAGAAAACTGGAAAATGGAATAATTATACTGATTTTTAAAGATTGAATGCATTAAGAAGTCCTGCAGTCTGGCAGTCAGGCAAGTTCAGTTTAAAATTAACATTTTTCAGTTTAGAATTGATATTTTTTCCCCCCAAAGAAGCCAATCCAGTGAGACAACGAGCCCTGGGTCACTCAGGGAATACACACCGTAAAGCAGATTTCAGCTGTGCCAAGCCAAGGCTGTCCAACACAGACAGCAGCACCTGCTCTGCCACCTCCTTTGCCTGAAAAAATGGAAATAAAGAATAAAATCATCCTTTCCCACCCTTCCAAATGCCAGCAGCTCCAAGAGCACCCCTGAGATCAACAAGAGACAGTAACACACTGATGCACCAGGCTAAAATTTGTCCTTTCACAGATCTCATTTTCCTCACTATGAGGTCAGGAAAATTCATGAGAAGATGGAAAACCAACTGGAGATGGGTAAAATTACACACGGTCTGACATCTCTCTTTTATTTTATTTTTTTTTTAACCAGAATT
This sequence comes from Turdus rufiventris, assembly GCA_013186435.1. NCBI lineage: Eukaryota > Metazoa > Chordata > Aves > Passeriformes > Turdidae > Turdus > Turdus rufiventris. The sequence goes on along the minus strand of PYHW01010656.1, from coordinate 380,588 downwards.
CAGAGTCTGGTTGGAGGCCAGGGTATGAACCTTGTGTTACTCCATGGAGCAGAATGTCAGAATTGGAATTATTTTGCTTTTCTTTTTGGTTTGCACAGAAATCTCACACTGCAAGCAATCCAAATCAACAATTACAGAGAGAGAACAATTACAGGGGGCTTCATTTACCTTGGATTCAGTGGAAGTTTTAGCATAGCACTCAATGCCAGCAAGCACAGCCTCTACAACAGCAGAATATATTTGGGACAACAGCGTACTGAAGAGAAATACAAACACAACATTTACTGGACAGGCAGAGTTTTCTTCCTCCTCTCTTTAAAGGAGTTTTTCCTCCCTTAATAATTAAGGAAGGATTTCTTTGTTGAAATAAGTGGAAAAGTAGTTTGATAGTAGTTTAAGAAAATTAAATTAGAGCAAGGAAATTGCTCAGATTACAGGGTATTTTGGGGAAGTAACTCTTGACATAAATGCATCTGGTGCTTTTGTTAGTCAGGAATAAAAAAAAAAAAAAATCTGCTTTACTGTTGAATTTTGCTGCAGTTGGGTTTAAGAATCACATCCTAAATGCAGGGTGACAGAGGGAATGGCTTCACATGGACAGGGAGGAGGGACAGATGGGATCTGGGGACGGAATTGTTCCCTGGGAGGGTGAGGAGGCCCTGCAAGGGAATTCCCAGAGAATCTTTGGCTGCCCCATCCCTGGAAGTGCTCAAGGCTGGACAGAGTTTGGAGCAGCCTGGGACAGGGGAAGGTGTCCCTGCTGTCCCTGGCAGGAGATTGGAATGAGATGATCTTTAAAGATCTCTTCCAACCCAAACCATTCCACAACTCCAGGAAATCTCCATCCCAGCTTAGTCCAACTCCCTTCTTAAAAGGGAACTGAAAAAAACTGGAGAGAAATAAAGCAAAAAGCCAGGAGTGACTCTCAGTCATTGACACAATTACAGCTCCAGACCCACTGGGAAAAACCCAGCAAAAACCAAGAACATCAGCCTCTGCTTTCCTAAATTACAACAAAAAGATGAGCAGATCAATAAATTAGTCCCTAAATTTTCAGTTTTCTCATTACTCCACTGCCAATACTGAGGGAGGGAAGAGGGGGGAGGAAAGAGGATTTAAGCCATTTAAGCCAAATGCAAAGCACTCCTGAAGGGAGGAAAAAAAAGCATCTGAAGATCCCAAACAGAGGAACCTCACAATGCACCAAAGCTTCTCCTTGATCATCCCCAACAGCAGCAAGAGATTGTAAAATTCAGCTTTCTCACTATTTTTTCAGTTTTCTGGGTTGAAATTTCCTGTGTTTTCCAAAGCACCTAGTATGTTTTCACTGCACCCAATAAAGCAATGTAATTCCTTTGTATTGGAATTCTTCCACACTTTGTAACCATGCCTCAAATTTTCCTCATCTTTCCTCAAACTTCCTCATATTTTCCCTCAAATTCACATCTATATTTGCAAGAAAACACCTCAGTGAGCTGTCCTTTATCTTATTCTTCTTCCCATTTTAAAGAAAAAAAAAAAAAAAAACCAAAACACAAGATTTCTGTTGTGCTGCTTTCAAAGCATTTGCCCAAAATAAAAACAAAACCACAACATTTATCCCAGTTTATCCTTCAATTTGCAGATTTAGTTTAAGCACTCCAGGCAATCAGTACAGCCAAATTTGGGATGAAAACTGTTCATAAAATACTTTTTATTTCACTTTTTATAAAATATTGACAACTGTAAGAAGCAATTACAGGACTCAGCTGCAAATTAAGTTGAAAATCGTAAGTTCAGGTTTGTTAAAAAAAGCCAATTATGAAATTAGATTATTTGAACCAATACAGGGATGCTTCCAAGAAAAAGATATTCTTTTTGAATTACTGCCTTTATCAACCCCTGCTTTGCTTAGAGCTGCTCAACTCATCTTGATTAAATTGCATTTAGCACAAAGGATTTTTGAAGGAGGACAAAAATGCCTGAGCAAAATGTAGATTCAAGAAAAAATACCTGCTGGAAATCAGTTTTCTCTAAAAAAAAGGAAAATCTGCTCAGTGCAGTAACTCCGTTTTTATGTCTCACAATTACCAAGAGTTAACAGTATTTATTGTGACAGTACTGGCACATTTTTAATATCTTTAATAACTTTAATATCTTTAATAAATCTTTAATAAGTCTAATAAATCTTTAATAAATCTTTAATATCTTGCTACCAGGTCATGCAACTTTACGGAAGCAAAACCAAGCTTTTGAAATGATCCCAGCTAACAAGGAGGATAAAATCTCTAAGGAAAGGTCTGGTTTATCAAGAGAGAGAGCAGGACCAAAGCAGATTATTTACTGTGTTCTCCAAGCTGGACAGGGATCTAAAACATGCAGAGCAAGTGGACATCAACATGGATAAATAAAGTGTGATTTTGAGAAGGTTAAAAGGGTAAAAGCTTTGCAGCTTCCCAACTTCTGGGAAAAATTAACTTTGATCTAACATGAACACAGTGAATTTCTTCACAGCTTTGAGTGCTCTCAAGCATTTTCACTAAACATCAGAAATCTTACACATTGTTAATGAAACTGGTCAAAAATTACTTTTTCTTCTATCTGTGCAAGATTCTAAAGCATGAGAGATTTTCCCCTTGGTTTACATGAAGCAGCTTTAAAAATTATTCAAGTATTATTTTTTTTACTACAATTTGAGCCAAAATTTACTGCTATTTCCTTTCCTGCTCTGCTGCTGTCACACTAACAACTCCTCATGTACCCAGAGAAACTCCCCACAAGCATTTTGCTTTTGAAACCCTGTCCCATGCACATTGTTCAGAATAAAAATGTCTCTGCAAATGCCAGCAGCCACTAAAAGCAGGTTTCACCTACAGCCACGAGGTAGAAAGAGAGAAGAGTAAAGGAATAGTATCAAAAATTGGCAGCTTACACTTGCTCAGTTGGTTTGTGCACCTCATTGTCATTTCCTGTATTAAAACAAAAAAAAGGTTTGGTTTAAACTCTGAGAACATTTCTGCTGCACATGTTACATTGAATTTATCCAGTATTTTATGCTATTAGGGCAAACAGAGTAATTCCAATCCTGCAGCCATCCTCTCTTCAGCTTTTCTGAGCCCAGCAGTTTCAAGATAACTCTAAGGACTGACTTTATCCATGGACTCTTCCAGCCATTTAAAATATTAAATATTTTAATATTCATATTTTTATATTATAAAATATAAAATTTTTCTAAATATGTAAGAAATTTTTTTTTTTAATTTTATGCGGGTTTTTTTATTTGGGGAATACAGCTACTGTAACTCCTTATACTAAGGATAAAATATAGAAGTGAAAGAATTTTTTTCATCCTTCTAAAAATCCTCATCACTTGACAAGCACCAGTTTGAATTACTATATTTTGGAGATTTTTTTTTAAATCCATACGGACCACGGACTTAAATATTTGTTTACTACTTTAAAAAGGGGTCTGCACACTGAGATCTGACAGATTTTATGTTTAACACTCAAATCTGACAGGTTTCACCCACAAAATCTTCTGTGGTTTCACAGAGTGCACCACTCCATGGCCTGATGCTTCTGAAGGAAACAAAGCTTTTAATTGGCAGAAATTCTCAGGGAATCAGAGCTAATAATTGCCTTGGTGTATTTAATGCACTTACCCAGGAAAGGAATGTGAGTGGCTCCAAAAAAATAGGTCCTTGAACAAGCCAGAGGTCCCTTTGGAGACACACACTGCACTACCTAGCAGTCAGTATTAATGAGATACAAAAGACATCAGTAAAAGGAATTGCTGCACTAATTAACAATTAACTACGTTCCCCTTAAGTCTTCTAAGCACTGACAGACTACAGAAGTTGACAACACAGAAGGAACTGGATTGTGAAAAAGCAACTTACGTTTTTCAAAGGTCTAGTTCACTTTTGACTTGACCTGAATGGTTGAAAGACTTTGCAAAGGAGATGAGCTCTGACTTGTGTTTTCAATTTCCTATGTCAACTGCTCTTTTCATGAAGAGGAAAGTGTGTCAGGTTCCCATAACTATGCTGGTCTTATTTACTATTTTCATGACACCCTATTAAAACAGTATCACCTGTACCTGTAAATAAACCACCTTTTTAAGAACAGCATCAGAATCTGAGCACAACAGAAGGAGCAAGTACATCAGAATAACACAGTACTTGCATTTTCAAAGGGACTCATTGCAAACAAGGGAAGGAAAAGACAAAAACTGAGAAGTGTTTTTACAGAAATAGCAGCAAATGGAGGATGAGATTTCACCAAGATGCAAAACCACTCTTTTGCCAGGCTCTGGACACCTGGATTGTGCCCAGAAGCCCCACGTCCATCCATCCCTGACAGCTGCACATGGAATGTTCAACTCATGGCCTCACTCATGCGCTCACTCCAGCACTGCCTGTCCAGCCACATCCACCTGCTCAGGGCTCACACCACTCCCAGAGCCCCTGAGGGCAGCAGGGAGCTCTCTCCACACTCTACCTCTTCTCCAGGTGCCTTCTGGAGCCACCCAGGCCCTGCAGGCAGAGGGTCCCAAATCGCTGGGGTGGCCCCCGCGCCGCGGTGCAAGGAGCCACGGAGCTCAGCCCATGTTTAATAACCCAGCTTTTACTTGGAAATGGAAACAAGTTAATGTCTGCAGCTTCATCACAACAGTCCTGGAACTGGGAAAGGCTTTTTCAGAGTTTCAGCAAGAGTTGTTGAAGTACACACACTGGAATTTGGGTATGCCAGGTTTATTCGCAATGGTATTATTAAAAAAAAAAAACAGTTAAAAATAAAAAAGGGGCTTTTCGTTTCTTTTTTTTAAGAAATGGCTAAATAAATGTGATTAAAATAGAATCTGTGTCACAGTTAAGTGTATCACAGAAGGTTTTCACTTTGGGGCCAGGACACACACCCTCACAAACAGCATTTCCTTCTCCCCCCACCCACTTACAGCAAAAGTTGTCTTTTTCCAGAGAATAAATTATTTTAACTCATTCAGCAGTCCCTGATCAAGAATCCACTGTGGTTTAACTTGCAAAGAACAAAATCAAATTTATTCCTTAAACTGATGCATTGCTAAGGAGCTTTATGCTAAGAACTAAATATTTAACTCATAGAAGACAAGTACAAATAAAATACACAAATAAAAATCTCAGATAACTTCTCCAAATCCTTACCATATGCTTGGCAGTGCTTCCACCAAGGCCAGTGTTTCGGACGAGATGTCCTTCAGATGGAAAATTAAAGTTGCCAGAGTTCAGGTTGTCCTTTGTGGAGTGGCTGCCGAACAGGACAAAGGGCTGGCGGCTGGGGCTGAGGAGGAGAGAAGCAATCACCACCAAAAAACTTGCAGGAAGTTTACAACCAACAAATGAGATCAAAGCTTTCAAGCGTGATGCTGAATTTCTCACTCTAAGAAAAAAAAAATCCCTAAAGCTGCGCAAAGCTTCACAGTGAAACAATCCAGTTCTAAAGGAAAAATCTACTTGCATTAAAAAGATAATTTCTTTCAAATATAATAAACTTATCTCAAGGTTACTCTTAGAAGATTCTTTTATCTTAAACTGCCTTAAAAAGCTGCTTAGTTTAAAATTCACCATCTTGAAAAACCCTGAAATGACTGTGTTGGAAATAAACAAAACTATGTTGGGTTTAGTCCTGGCTTTAGGCCCAAGTTTCAGCTGGAGTCTTTTATCTTTTATTTATTCCTTATTCTTTATTTTTTTATTTCTTTATTGCATCCAGAGGATGCTTCCAGCAATAAAGGGCACTGAACTGCACTGGTTTATTCCAAATACAGGAGAATGTGCAGAAAGATTGAAGTAGCTAAAAAAAAAAAAACTTGATTAGCTGAAAACAGCAAAATGTGGATTTTGTAACAGAACCTTCAGCTAAACAACAACTTTTGGTTAAAACTGAGAATGAGTTTGGTTAAAAATGAGAATAGAATCACAGGATGGTTTGGTTTATATCACACCTTCCACTATCCCAGGTTGTTCCAAGCCTTATCCAACCTTTTCCAGGGATGGAACAAGGAAAGAATTGATCATAATGCACAAAATTTCATGGTATTTGTAAGAACTACAGCATCAAACCCTATGAAAACACAGCTTATCCTTCCAGGATAGGAAGGAACTTTGCATTTTATTTTTTTTCAGTATGAGATTTGGTGATACCAAAAAGAATTTTAAGCATTGTGGCATCAAGGATATAGGAATAAAATATTGAGGGAGTAGTGAGAGCAGAGGAAATAATGAATAATAATTACCTGTTATCTGTTATATGGCTTGAGATCATGCCATGGCTGAAATAACTTCTGAAGGGCTGTGAGGAATAAAAAAAAACAAAAATATTAACAACTACATGAAGAGAAGTGTGAAATAGCCTTAATTAAATTAAACCTGAATTATCCTTCTTAGAGAAAACTCAAAAAATATTTCCACCCTCCACAAACAAACACAAATCTCTAATATTATTAAATCATTGAATGGTTTAGGTTGGGAGGGACCTTAAATCCCATTTAGGTCCAACCCCCTGCCATGGGCAGGGACATCTTCCAGAATCCCGGAGGAAGCAACAAAAAACTTCAAAAAAGCACCAAAAGGCTTCAAAATGCATTTTTAAAAAGCATCAAAATGCATTAAAAAAACAACAAAATGCTTCCAAAGAAAGAAACCCTGTGCTGTTTTCAAACCCCAGAAATCCGGTGCTCTTTTCTGCCATGCTCTGTGCTACCCCCTCAGTTATGTTTGAAGTTTGAGATGTGCAAATTCAACTTGTTAAGCCCTGCACACAGCAGATTCCATCCATCTGCAAGTTAATCTACCTCCAAATATCTCCTGTGCAGAAATAAATTGAATTATCAGTGAGCAAACACTCGACTGAATGACCCCAGCAGTCCTAAGCCATCATACCATGGATTTTTAAGGTGGGTGGTGACTTTAAAAAACCCAAAATCATCGTTTTTACTTCTCAAATATGAAAAGTGAGATGGAATAGGGGAGAAAAAACCCAAAATAATGCTGAATAATTCTTCCTTCTGCAGGATTTTTTGAGGATTGCTGAAGCAGGCCTACCTCCCCCGCCTGAGATTCCGAGAGTTCCAGAATGAAGGGAATTTCAGTGTCAAAATTAGCAAAAAAGTTGGTCCACTGGTGCTCAAAAATCATTAAATCCTAGAAGGAAAAATATTTGACATTACTTCCCAAGGCAAGAGAAATGAAGGCAAAGGTGACATTTCAATGGAATAAAAAATCCCCAATATTTTATATATTTTAGAAGGTAACAGGACATTCTGCTGGGTTTCAGGGTGGGTTTTTTGTGGGTGTGTGGTTGATGGTTTTTTTTGTTTTTTTTTTCACAAAATTTAAATCAACAACAAATTTCAGGCTGAAAATTTTAAATTATGATAAATAGGTCAGCTCAGAGTGCAGACAAGTCCCAAACATTAATCTCACTTCCACACAGACAGGGGAAGTGAAATATCAGAGGGTGATTACTCAGACTGAGAGCCTTGCAAAAACACAATGGTATTTTAATTTTTATTACAGCAGTTGATTGAACAAACAAATTGGTGTGAACCACCAATATTTTATTAATAAAGGATAATTACTGTTGAATTTTGTACATATTAAATTGCTGTCAAGCTAGAAAACAGATAAAAAATTATATATACCAATAATTATAAAAAATATATTATTAAATATAATACTAATAAATTAAAAATTATACATAATAATATTTATACAATGCTTTCTCCTCTAGCACTGAGATCAGAGCAAGATTTTAATGTGAAAATCCCTTCCCATTGTTTTTATTTCCCAAAGCATCAGGGCAGCCACTGAGTGTCACTGTTCCCCACTTAAAAGAGCTAAAAACATCTCAAAAGTGCTTTTTTTTTTTTTTCTCCTGGAAGAATGGTTGTGTGTTAAAGGGGATTTTTTTAACCCTCCTCGCTGCAAAAGGAGGATTAACACACAGAACCACAACAACTTCATTTACTTTGTATGTGGTTTAATGATATGAAGGAAGATTTTTAGGAGATTTTCTACACAGCAATAAATTCAAGGAAACCAAGACAAGTTATTTTAGTGTTTTGCAAAGTTTGTGGTAGATTTAAGGAATGGGAGGAGACAACCTGCAAGCAACAGCAGGCAGAGCTTGTAGATGAAGCCCATAAACTTAATTAACACCAAACAAAATCACACCACTTTTACTCTGTGGTTTTACATTTCACCTGCATTACCTCAAAAAGCAAATCCTCCAAGGACACAGGATCCATTTTGCTGTAGGTCTTCCACAAGTCAGCACTGACATCCATTAACTGAAATAGATTTTAAGCACATTTCTGTGAAAAACACCACGAAAAAGATTGAGGTTTAGGCTGATACAGCATTGGGGAACACTGCCCTAACAGATTTTAACTCTGATTTCACAAGATTTTTACTCTGATTTCACCAATATTTTTACTCTGTTACAAAAGACCTGACCAGAGAGGGTCTGAACTCTGTGCAAAGCTTTCTTTGCATCCTCCATAATATCATTTCACAACATTTTTTTAATTTAACAGCAAAGAACTGCATGAGCTGGTGCAGGCAAAAGGGCAAGATGAGTTTTCTGAGTTTCTCTCTGCTCTTTCTCAGCCAAGAGCCAATTCCAGGATTACTCATCCTGAGCAGCAGCCAACACTTGCTCCAAGCTGATGTAAATTTAGGCTGAGACAGTTTAACTTTGCAATACTTTCTTCCAAGCAGCAGCATGATGCATGTGAGAACAATATTTTAAAATATATTGTTAAGGGATACTTGTGTCTGAACAATTCTGCATTTACAGGGTTCCTCATCACCCACTTAGTTAAAAATGCAACACTGGCTGGAATTTTCTTAACCCACTGCTTCACAGTTATTCCAGGTATTCATGTAATTAGGAATGTTAATCATGATTTCCCAAACCTCACTTCCATTCTATTCTATGAATACAGTAAATTTTCTAAAATACATCTTGAGCAACTCTGATTTCTGCAGTAAAAACCTTTAAAAGACTGAAAAATCCTGAATTATCATCCTTTGATTATATTCAAATCTAAGAGAACACACAGCAGAGGGAAAATCTCAGAGGGAAAATCCAAGCTAAAAATGCACCAAAAAACTCCCCTTTTAATAATGGCAGAAGAATTAATTTATAGATCACTTACGGTGATCCCAAATGCATTTCCAGCCTGGTTTCCTCCCCCACCAGTGACACAGAGCAGCTGACTGACACAGAACCACACAAATATGTAAAAAATGAAGAATGTCACTTCCCATTTGAAATCCCCTCATGATTTCAAGGAGGAAGCAAGCAAGAACTGCAGCTGGAGCTGGCTGGAGTGCCAGAGCCAACATGATTGCTCTTAAAAAAGGAATTCAAGCATTTTCCCTGCTCCTTTTGAAGTATTCAGGAGTGCTTGGAGACACTATCAGCTCCCTGATCACACAGGAGAGGTTCTGTCTGTGCCACGTGTCTGAACATTTTTTTCAGAGCCTCTACAGGTTTGTGAAATGAACTGGGGTAATTAAAAGGCAATTAAAGACCCAAACAGCTCCTGAATTGCCAGCCAAATTTTCATTGATTCATTTCAGACATCAAGAAGGGTGATTGATTGGCCTCCCCAAAGATGCTCATCTGTGTTTAATGGTTTGGGCAGGTGTTACAGTGATGGAATGAAAAAAAAAACCCTGAAAAAAGGAACCAGTGGAAAGAAAAGTGCTCAGAAAGGTACAGGAACTCACAAAGGATATTTCTGAGCAAGCATATACAATTCTAGATATGATGAGACTTTACCAATGGCACTATTAATTCTCTTTTTCAGTTTTCCAGTTATCAGGAGTCAGACAAAAGCCCATTGTGGCTGTAAAAATAGAGGAGTGATAAGAAAAAATGGGACATCTGCATTGCTGTGGCAGAGATTCAAAAATAAAAGCTAAGAAGCTTTAAGCAAGCACAGAAATTCAAAGCTGGCATCGGAAAATGCTGTTCAGAGCATAATTAATAAATGGGCAAATCAATGACATAAGCTGCTCAGAGTGAAACAGCAAATCATTATTAAATATAGGAGCAATTAACTCCTGACTGCTGCCCTATTCAGCAGGGCATGATGACCCATGAATACACAATGTCAGTGAGAAGAGATGCATCTCTTCAGCCAAAACCCAAGAAACAGGCTTTTCTTATTTTCTGAGCTCATCTCAATGTGTTTGTCACAAGCAGCTCCTCGTGCTCTGCTCATGAAGATCTAGAACCCATCTAAAAAATTATGGGTGAAAAAAAATCCATCCAGGGATAAAAAAATTGGTTATTGGTAGAGGTGGCTCTAGAAGGAAAGGAAAGAAGTTCTAAATCACAGCAGAGGGATGGGGAGAATGTCCAAATAATGGTTGATGCAGGAAAAAGTGCAGTGTAGCCCAGAACAGAATCTCAGCAACACCACAGGGGTCTCAATCCTGCCATAATTTACAAGATCCCAAAAACTTCATCCAATTTAGCAGCTCGCTTGAGCAGCGAGTCAGGACCAGATCATGTCAAAAAGTGCTTTCCAAACAAAACAATTTCATGAGAAACTTCTGCTTCAGACAGGAACCAACAAAGGGAAGGACTCACTTCGTATTTCATGGTGAAGAAGCCGTCGCCGCCGATGCCCTCGAGCGCGAAGGCCTGGACGATCGGCCACTTCTCCACGATGAACATGTCAAAGATCTGCAGGTGGCCTGCCAAACAAGCACAGCAACATCCCCCCATCAATCCTGGCACTTCAGAGTTCCTGGGGTTCACACAAGGTCTCAATTATCTCATCTTTGTACAGCTGAGAATCTCAAAGAGAAAAATATTCTTTTGTGCAGGTGGCGAATTTAGAAGCTCCTCCACGCCCTAAATTTTGCGCCTTTCTCTCAGGATATTCCACATCTGCTTGCAAACTTCATTACAAGCTGACTAACAATTAAAATTCAAGATAATAAACAGGGAGCTTTGCTTACTCCAGCTGCTCAAATACTTTGAACATGTCAACATCAGAGAACCCCAGAATGGTTTCCATGGGAAAGAACCTTCAAGTTCATCGCATTCCACCCCTGCCATGGCAGGGACACCTCCCACTGTCCCAGGCTGCTCCAAGCCCTGTCCAGCCTGGCCTTGGACACTTCCAGAGATCCAGGGGCAGCCACAGGAAATCTGGGCACCCTGTGCCAGGGCCTCCCCACCTCACAGGGATTAATTTCTTTCATCATCCCCATTTAATCAAAATTTTAACTTAGGAGAGAGGAAAACTCTTCCTCTTGGCACTTCTATTCATGACTGTTCAGGCAGTCAGAGCATATCACCCTTCCCTAAGGGAAGCAATAAAGCATTAGGAATAAAAAAAGAATGCATGATTACATGGCTGAGGCTCAAGGTTGGCTCCAGATCCCAACAGGAAGCCATGCAGGGCAGTTTTTTTCAGTTCTAAAAAAGGAAACTTGCATAAAGAAATGTTTATTCTTCCCTTCCATAAAGAAGGATTTATCTGGAGCTCCCATGGAAACAGAGAACTTCTCTAACAGCTCCAGACACTGCTCTGAATGCAAATCGTTTCTCTGCATTCACTCCCCAGATGAACTCTGCGGGCTTGCAGTTCTCAGAAAGAAATTCAACTCTTCAGGAAAAAAGAGGCTAAAAAGAAACTAATGACTTACTAATCTTTACTTCTCTCCTAAGGCAAAAAAATCTTCATTCCCTGAAGGTGCAGGGTGCAAAACACTTGCACTGTGTGCAGAAGCCACCCTACCTTGGCAGCTGTAGGGGATCCCGATGCGGCTGCAGTCCCGGACCATGTCCACAAAGCTGGAAATCTTAAATTCCTCTGCAGCTTCTTCATCTTCATACTGAAAGGAGGCATTTCAAATCAAACTGGATTAGGCATGCCCTAATTTGATTGGTAAGAAAGAAAAGATGCAGCATGTAAAGCACTAAAGGATCATCTACAGCCTGCTGGAGTTCAAGCAGCTCTTTCTGGATTTTGGAAATCCCATCATGGCAGGGATGTTCTCAAGCCAATGGAAATTAAAAAAAAAATTCAAACTTCAAAGCAAGGTTTTTAATCATGACATATGAAGGCATAATTACAGACTTTATTTTCAACTTCCAGTGAAGTCTTTCAACATCTAGATTTGAAAGATAAAAAGTAATTTTGAGGATACCAACTGATGTGCCATGAAAAACGTGCCACTGAGGGGGAAAAAAATTACAATAAGACACTGTATTACCAGCTAAACAACAGTGAGCAAGGAAAATCAATGCCACAATAAGCCCCAGGTCAGAAATTAGGCAATGAGAACCAGTTTTGGTCTGAGGGAGAGGTGAAGTGCAGGAAAAGGAGGAGGCAAGAAGAGAAACCCGCACGAACTGAAGACTTCAGCAGAGTGAAGAGCAAATATCCTAACTCAGAAAAGCACAAAAACCAGACTGAAGGGACAAATCACACTGAAGTCATTTTTATAACAGAACACAAACCTGAGAACACACTGACTTTGACCTGAAAAGCAGTTTAGCAGCAAGTCTGGAACCAACAGGTTTAGCCCTGCTGGCTTCTTCAAGAGCCACTTGTTTTCTGGAGCAACACCAAAAGGCAGAGGGGTTTTGCCTATGTTATTTTATTTTTTATGTGCAGTGCTCTGAGCTTCTTATCAAGGCAAATGACATGATTATGATTTTTTTGTGAGCTTCAGGGTACACCCAACGCATTTATTTTGAGAACAAGCTCTTTTAAACCAAGCCTGAATTTAAGATGCAGCCCCAGCTCCTCTGTGGTGAGTTCCTTCTTCAATCCCAGGAAACCAGATCAAAGTTGCAGTTCAAAGCCAAGCCCCAAACAACTGCCAGTTTCTCAGGACTTAAAAATGTCATTGGAATAAGAACTTGGGTTTTGGCAGGGTGCTAAAAGCTTGCTCACAATCTGCTGTTGCAGGAAAAAATACAGCCAGCTCAACCCCAAAATTTACTGCAGCAAATTTCTGTATTTTATCCTATTTGCACACTTTGAATATGAGCATTTTTTAAGTAATATGGGATTTTTCTCCCCAATAACTCAGATATTCTCTAAAATTCCCGTGGGAGAAAAAAAAGGAAGGAGAAGCTCTGTGTTTTGCCAGAGCCAGGTACAGTACTGCTTTATTTATTTCTAAAATTCTTGCATTTTTTTTATTTCATTTTTAGTAAGTTATTTCTATCACTAAAATAAGCATTTCAAAGCCACTGCAGGCAATTCTCCTGTAAACAGGATGCACTTAAAGCCTGACACAGCAAGGTTTTGTTTGTCTTTCAGCAGCAATCTAGGAAACTTGCAATTCTTATACACTGGAAGCGTGACTGGAAGTGCTCAGCTCACTCACACCAAACAGCAATGAAGTAGAAATGTATTTTCAATTTCCAAAATCAAATCTTTCCCCTCACTTCCATGGAAAACAAGGTTTACCTTGCCAGTTACATCATTATTTCAAGGCAACACTGTGTGATTATGGTTCCTGCTTACCATAATAAATCATATCAAAGCCCATAAGCAGATGAAGCTTAAAATTCAATAGCTGAGATTGCAGTTGCACTGTGTGTGTGTGCTAAGAACTTCTCTGTTCCTGATTCCAAAGTGCACGTGCTCTCCCAGCATCAGATTTGCCCTTGAGCAGGGATTTTGGCAGCAGAAAAGCCTTGTGAAGCCAGGCTTTAGGTTTTGCTGGGGCATGTTTTAACCTAGAGCTCAGCTGTTCTGTCCTAACTAGAAATAGCCCTCTCTGCTGCACTCCTGGAATTGTATCCACAATGAGTTTTGGGATCCATGGACAAGGGATTTATAAACTGGAGCAAGAGTACTTGTTTCAGAAGGAGAAATCCAGGCTTGCTCAATACCCACCAAAATATCACTGAGATGGTGAAGTCAGGTTCTCCACAGTGACACAAGCCATGATTTAAAACAGGTTTGGGTTTGACAAAAGGAAACTTATCACTAGGAGGAGAGAGGGGAAATGCAGCAGCCAGCCAGCAGAAGTTCTGCACTCATCATCCTTGGATGCTTTCAACACCCAGCTGCAAAAAGACCTTGAGTAACCTGATCTGATCTCACCACTGAAGCAGAAGTTTGGACAGGATGATCTCCAGAGGTGCCCTGTAATCAGAATTATTTCCCAGTTCTGTGTCCTAAGCTATCAACCAGACACATAAAAACACAATCAGTCTATTGTAAGCCCTATCACTTCCAAGCTGGAAACTCAAGGGAACAGAAGGTTTCTCTCCCTGACTTTCCCATTCGTTTTTCCACTGGCTTCACTCACCATCACAGGCTCCAAACCCACTCCCTGAAGAATTCAGCAGAATTCTAACTTACAAAAAGAACTACACAGAACTCAGTGTAGGAATAAGCATTTCCAGTCTCCACTGGAATGAAAAGGTCCTTATTCTGCACCCAGACAAAGAGTATTTTCATTTTTTACTCCTCTGAAAATACTTCACAACAATAAATGGACTTTTTCTAGAATACTTTGACTTTTAAGTTCAAGATGAAACTCACATCAGTCATGGGATGTAATGGAAGTGAGGTTAGTAGCTCTTGACAAAAGGATTTAATAGTTAAAATGAAAATACATAATGAAGTTTCTTGATTTTAAAGGACTTACTAAGCCCATCTTTTCTAATGTTGTAAAACTACTGGCAACCAATGCAAATGTTTTGGCAACAAACAAGACTGATGTGGGAAATCTCAGCATTGACTGTGATACTTGATTCACACTTTGCATTTTTCACAACCCACATTTTTTTTCCTCATTAAAAGATCACTGACTCAGGTCAAAACAACAGCAATTAGTGGGAGAGAGGAGCAACTTGTCTTCATGCTTCAACAATAAAATAAAAGTGTTGAGAATATATTCTTCTTGCAATTCACTTTAGCAAATGATTAATACCCAGATATATACACATATCACTCCCCTGCTGAGGAGGAGAGAAAAAAAAGGTTTCTGGAAAGAATGTTTTTAAAAGTTTCACTTGAAGGATCAATTCATTAACAGGTTTATTAACAAATCTTGTCTGCATTCATTTTTCACTTACCTCATTTTCAGTCAGACAGTGGAAATGCAAGTTCCTCCAGTGTGCCACATAGGGCAGAAGATGATTGTAATTCACAGGGTTGCAGTACAGATGAACACTGTCAGGTTTTATTAATATGATTATATCTGCAACAAGCAAAGCAAATATTCCAGCATCAGGACTCCACACACGAGAGAAAGTGAACAGAAAACATTTTTTCCATCGTGCACCTCATTAAACAAGAAAATTGTTCAGCTATCTGAATGCACTGCAATTCCTGATTTCTTTTAAACAAGCTGCAGAAACAGTTGGCAGCCACAGACAGTTCCAAGTACAAGAGCACTTGTTAGTGTTCCAGACAACTGGTGGGGTCATTCCCAAGTCTTGCACAGAACTTGCATCAGCCTGTCCTTTGTGCAGCCAAGAGGGTCAGGATGAGTCTTCCCAGAGCACTCTCAACTCCAGCTGCTCCTGCCTGACACAACATCAGAGCTGCTTCAACTAAAAACCATCAGCACCACAGCCTGCAGGGAGATATCCAGAAGCTCCATGCAAATAAAGGAATAATGAGCTGTGATCACAGGGCCTGGCTGCTTTCCAAGTACGGCAAAGGTGAGTTCATGGGCTGAAGTAAAAAAGAGCTCAAGTATTTCAGAAGTGCAGAGGTGTGATCACACAATGATTAATAATAACATGTACATACACACACTGACTGCACTAATGGACTGTAATTGTCTAAGTTTACAACATTTGAGATAAATTATGGAGCATCAAACATATAAAATACATCTTTTTATGTTTAAAAATTAATCCAGCAGCATTTCTAAGAAGGTATTTTCAGGCATATTCAGACAACTTGAGACTTAATGACTTTTATTTCTTTTTTGTATGTCCTTTTTCTGCTCATCCTCTGTCCACAACAGGTAAAACTGTTGAGAACATTACTCACCATCCAGAACTTCCTCAGGAAAGCCTGTCCTTTCAAAGTCGTTGTTGTTCTGGTTGTACAAACCAAAGAGCAGATAATTTGCCAGCTCCCTGCACCCTTCATTGTATCGACTGTCTATCCCTGCAAAAGCAAAACCACAGGAGAATTGTTGTGTGTCCTAGCACTGCACACATGAAAAGTTTGTTTTATTGTCCAGTTTATTAAATTTTAAAGTAGGAGTATGAAATCAACTCCTCAAGTGAGAAAAGGAAGGGAAAAAGGAGATTTTCTAAGAGCACTGCCACATGCTGACATCCCCCTTTCAACCTGAATCCACAAATATTCCTTTAAATGTCTTGTTTTCTGTAGTGCTCTGCATCCAAAATTCTGGTTTTTTCTAGTAATTCAAACATCTGTCTGGATACAGGATGCATTCTAATTAATATGTTCTTGATTGAAGCTTCCTAACAAACTAATCCTGTGACCCAAATCTCCTGCTTTAGAAAACATGATTAAACATTATCTTATCAGTGTTATAGCTCAAGCAATCCCTGAGTCACCAGAGAGCCACTGCAGACTTGTGACAAATTGTGAAAAGGTGTTCTGACAAAACATATGGGGCACAAAGAGCTTCCAAGGAAACCTTTCCTGGTCCTTGGGAAATTTAAACGAAAACAAATGAAGATCTGGAGCATGAAGAGATAGAAGATAAATACAAGAAGAAAGGAATGAGGGCACAGATTTAGAAACTATTTTCATCAATCTTCATGTCTCTGGATGACAGCCACAGTCATAATTCTACTGTAATAAATCCAGTTTTCTCCAACAAGTACAACTGCACATAAAGCAGCATCTTTGCCATCCATATTTCACAAGAGGTCACCAGTCCTGACTGCCAAAAAAATTCCTCTAATGGCAAATTTTCCTATCAAGTTATATTAGGATTGAGTGGAATGGCTGCCAACAAAGTAGGATTTGTTACATTAGGATACAGTGGAACGGCTGCCAACAAATTAGGGTTTGTTACCACTGCTGAAGGAGTGATCAGGACATTGATAATGTAATAACACGGCCTGAACATCTGAGTCTCAGCACCTGAACTGGAAACCAAACCAGTCAAGAGTCACCTGAACTTGGCAAAAATTGGAACAAACCTCAGCTTCTCCTATTTATGCTCCTTTTTCATGTTATGCTTCAGCTTTAAAGTGCTAATCAGATGATGAGTCTGCATCCAGCTACTGAATCCCACATCTCAATAAACTCCTTGTTTGCTCAGTAACTTTGGGCAGCTCACAAAGGAATCTGATATTTGGTGGAAAGCTGCCTCACATCTGTCCCAGCTTTCTCACCCCTCAAAAAAATTTTCCAGCCATTATCTGTGAATCCTCATTCTCCTGCTGTTTCTGACCTCTCATTCATACGTGTTCCTCTATTTTATTTACATTTTCAGCCCCATGAAAGCAGGCACACCAATGTAACCTGGAATTAAATCGGACTCAACACAAATATTGCTGCCAAAGCCTCGTGTCTAGGTGGGATTTTAGTTACAAACAAGTGGAAACTCCCTTCTCTCAGGAAGAAACTGTCCCATTGTTTTAGAGAACTCGATTTAAATGTAATCAGTCTCCCTGGAACCAGCTGCAGCCTTGGAAAGTGAGCACACACATGTCCTGAAGATAATCTGTTCCACTGATTACCTGCCTAACTAAAGCACCTTCTGAAGGCTCAGAGGAGCAATAATCTGGCACAGCCAGCCTGAGAGAGATGGAGGTGCTCAGCCTGTGGAAGAGAAGGCTCCAGAAAGATCTCAGAGCCTCTTAGAGAGCCTGAAGGGGCTCCAGGAGCTGGAGAGGCTCTGGGGACAAGGGATGGAATGACAGGACACAGGGAATGGCTTCACTGCCAGAGGGCAGGGATGGATGGGATATTGGGGAGGAA
>PYHW01010656.1:349230-362239 GCA_013186435.1 Turdus rufiventris | reverse complement strand
TTCCACAGCAAGGCTTTAGTGCTATTCTCCAGCAACATATGGAGTTAAAGGAACAGATATAGTTAGCAGAAAACAAACAGGAAATGAAACAATGACCAAGATAAGATACCCTCGAGAGCATATCAGGAGTCCTCCCCAGAACAATGGGCAAGGCCATTAATTAGGAAAGCCCGACGCCTGTCTCCAGCTGAGCTGGGAGCTTGGCAACTCCCCCCTCCTGTTCCCATCCCATCACCGGGGTGTGGGCACACAGTGAGTCAGGCTGAGCCCCGAGGAGCTGCTCCTGCTCCCCATTCAGTTTGCTCAATTGGCAGAAAACATTCTGGCCAAATCCGGGGGGAAAATGTGTCAGCTCGCTCAGATAAAGTGATGCAAGGTGCCGGGCAGAAGCAGCAGTGCTGCAAAATGCACCTGGGGACAGCAGGAGAGGCTGCAGGGAATGGACACATCACCTGCAGGTGCTGGCCCAAAAGCCACACACAGTTCTGGAACTGTCATAATAATCCTTAAAATAGTCTCTGTTTGGAAAGGGAATGGGATGTACAATCTGTACTAAATGTTCTCAGAATGTGGGAGAAACCCCAGCAGGGAGAGCTCTGTGTGGGATGGATATAATGGAGGAAAAAAATAAACTAAAAAAGTAGCAATGTGTGAACAGAACCAAGATTTACTGGAACAGCCTTGAAAGTATCCCCAACTCTTCGAGGAGAATAAAAAACAAAATCAGTATTTGCAAAAGTTCGGCTCAGCTGTGCTGAATGGTGAAAACAGAGCAGCTACAACTCCAGTTACAGATACACCCCACTCCCATCCTCAGAAATCACAGCAACTCAACCAGCAGCTGAAAATCTCTGCTGCAAGGTAAGATGCCAAGAAACAAGACTATCATAAAAAATAGTTTACACTATAATTTAACTGGAGCAGTTGGAACAGCACTCAGCTGAGACACCACAGCTTTTTAAAGACACTTGACATGCCAATCCCAAATTCCTTTTCCCTGTCAGTTGGGAGGCCTTTTCTCCCCAGCAAAGAATGTAGGAATGTTACCCTGCAACCACTTCAACATCAGATTAGAGAATTCCTTAAAGAAAAAAAAAAAGCTGTAACTACATTTAAATACCTATATCAACAGTGGGTCAGTTCTCATCTCTCTCTGGGATCTCACAGTGCTGGGGTTAATTTCAGTACAAATATTAATGAACTTGAAGGAAAGCTGTGGAAGTTTATACTGGTTTTATCTCACAGCCCAGTATGAAACTAAAGGTGAGGTGAGGGAACTGCATTAACTCCAGGCCATTAAAAGCAGCCAAGTGAACCAGAACATGCAGTGACTGTAAAAAACTGTATTTATGAGTATCTACTTTCCACACAAATAAGAGGACTCAGGATGTAAAACTACATGGTTTTTGTCATCTGAAGCTTGTATCTGATGACAGATTTAATGCATTTATAACAGTGACATGCCTGTTTCATAGAAGTTATGCCAGAAATTCTGCAGGCTACACGAGCCAGGGCAGAGCACACAAGAGACCCATTGTGGGTGCTGAGAGATCAGGGCAAAGCACAATCCCCCAACAAAACACACCTCCTGTATTTCCATACCACAAGTGCTTGTTTATTACAAGGTATGTTCTTATGAAGAGAATTCAATCCTCCACACAACACTGAGGATTACACAAAGCAATTCCTTTGCTTTCCTCAAAGCTGGGCCATGTTTTCAGTGACTCTTCTTTTACTTTCTGCAGTCTCAGAGTTAACAATAATTAAGAAATAGTTGCAGTGTCATCAGTTCAGATGTTTTATGAAATTAAATCTGCAGCAAAGGCAAAACCTAAGGAGTTCATCCTGTATGATTAAGTTTCACTGGAGGGCTGACACAGTGACCTCACAGAGCTTCTGGCTGTACAGTTACTGCTTAGCCAGAGACTTAACCTCTTACCCCAGAGAATGCAGGGTAGGAAGAGTCATGCTGGACAGTTAGCATTGACTAAAAGAGAATGAGGTTATATAGATTTATAAATTTACATATATATGATATTTATAGATACATTACAGATTTTTATACTTTATATATATAGATATATGTATATCTCTACATACATATATATTATATTTTTATATAAATATATTTTTTATATATTTTTTATTTTGTGGTCCAGTAAATGAGCTTCAAGCTCTCTTGCTACATCATTAAAAAAACAGAATAAAGCCCTTAAAAAGTAGACTGTGATATCACTTCCTACAAAGAGCTTCTTTAGGGCTACATCAGACTTCTTCTCTTTTACTGCAATATATTATTTAAATAATCATTCCTCAGTCCTTTTCTCTAAGGACTCAAGTTTTCAATAGTAATGTCTGCATTTTTCCTTCCATATCTTGACACTGATTATATAATATGACCAAGAGTCAGTGAAATGACATTAAAGCAAAGCCCTGTTACTTTATTTTCCCACAGCACACCTGCACGTGCACCTTTATTTCCTGCTGCCCTTTTCTCCCAATCCCAGAAGAAATAAAGCACTGAACCCACATGCTGTTTATGTGCCAGCATTTAACTCCTAACTGCTGGCCAGCTTTCTTAGGCCCCTCTTTAAAATTCTATACCCAAAATTAGTAAATAGAATTGTTTAGGGAGAAGGGAGTGTAACAATCAGCTGTGGATTCCCTGAGGAACCAGGCTGGAAGATGATTTTCTTCTTTCTGAAACTCATGGTATCTTTTTCAGTATAATGAGAACAAAAAGTGTAACACTAACCTAAAATGCAGAGGATTCCATCAGGCTGAGATTTGCTGCTCTGTGTCAGGATGCTCTGAATGTTCCGGAGGCGACTGCAGCTGCAAAAGAAAAGAGAATTTGTCCTCAAGATCACTGCTGGGAAAAGTCAAAGTGAGAGGCTGAAGAGCTGACCCAGCTTTGTTTTCTTTCTTACAGAAAGTAAATGGATACACTTCAATTTGGGGATTTTTTTTCTTGAGACAGAGACCTTAAATCACACCACTCCTGATTATTTTTGCCCACTAAAAGATGAAGTCCACAGCACAGAGAAGACAGGAAATTCAAACTATTCCCAAGAGCTCTGTAATCTCCAACCTGGCAAAAATTGCTGCTCAGGTTTGCTCTCACCAGGCCAGCAGAAATTCCCTTTTCTAGCAGAGAAGCAAAAAGCAAAATTACATCAGAAGGGACCACAGGAGCATCTACATCCCAACAGGAGTTTGGGAAAGAGTTTTGGTACCTCCAGCACCATCAGGAGAATCATTAAGGTTGGAAAATATCTCCAAGATCATCAATTCAAACATTAAAGAGAAATTAAACAATGCCAAGTCTAGCTGAGATTTTTTTACCATAAAAATTAATAGTTTATTATATCAATTTTAATTCAGCTATCCAATATTTATCTTCAAGCCAGGCAAAAATTCCATCTGCAACAGCCAGATAGATTTTTTTTAATAAACCAAGTGAATAGTTTATTATATAAATTTTAATTCAGTTGCCCAACATGCATCTTTCAGCTACAACAGCCACACAGAGAGCAACACAATTTCTGCTTCCAGGCAACATTCTGTGAGTTTGTTTAAATACAGATAAAAGACATGAAATTTCACTGTTGATATTACTGAATGGGATTTCTTGTTTATAGACTTGTTTATACAACTATGAGCTGCTCAGCTCCAGGAAACAAATGCCTCTCACAGAAAAACTCAAACAAAGCTAAATTTATGAGCAGTTCAAACGATAAAGTAAGGTCAAATATTTCTATTTTCAGCATTACTTTAGCCAAGTAAAAAAAAGCAAATAGGTCTTTTCAGCAATACTACAATTATTGTGCTCTACTTTCTCTGAAAGGAAGAATGAACATGAAAGGTTTGCATTATGGAGAACCTAAGGGAAATTCAGACACCAGTGATAAAGGACAAACAACACTTCATCTGGAGACACTTTCATGGGAAGCACAAAGTCACTGCAGTCTCCAGCATTAATTTTTTCCCCTTTTTAGGTCACATGTTTAAATTCTGAATCCCTCAATGATTCTTTTTACCTGGAACATTTCAATTTATATTGGATGGATGGATGGATGGATGGATGGATGGATGGATATTTTGATCCACTCTTAGATATGGAAACAGAAATTACAGCCACTGATGACAGCAAAGACTTCATCAGGTACCATCAGATGTTTGCCCACGTGGGTGATGCCAGGAAATCCAGGAAAACCACACTGAACATTAGGCTGCACATTTAAACAACTACTAATTATTCATTCTTTCAAACCTCACTTAAACCTGAATCTCACTGCTATAAAAAATTAAAAATCATCTTATTCTGGAAGATTTTCATCCCATCATCAAAAAAGAGCCCAGACCAGCTGGGTGACAGATGATTCACTATATGCTATTCTGAGTTCATATTTTTATACTTCCTATATCACGAGACAGAGAGCTGAAAAAAATCCCCAGACTCCTCACTGTGGGCACAAACTGAACTTTATTTCATTTGTTGGTATGGAAACAGCAACACAAGTTGCACAAGCCCACAGTTAAATGAGGAGCTGCAGGATTGCTGGAGCCTCTGTGAAAAAAAAAAAAAAATCAAGATCATGAAAGCAATTTTTTTGTACAAAACTGTCCAAAAGTGAAATCCTTGTCAAAATGAGACCTGAGTGCAAAGGAATTGTTTCCATGATTCCTGAAAGGATCTGAAGGATAAATTGGAAGGACTGGGAGAAAAATCCTGCCCAAGGACTTCTGCACTGACACAGCAAACAGATCCCAGAGTGACATTTCATCAAACATTTTCCATATCAGAGGATGCCTGCTCCTGTTCCCGCTCAAAGTGAGGAAAGAAACAGTCAACAGAAAAAATGCTGAGGGCACAAGGAGGAGATTTTCCTTCAGCTCCTCAGAAACAAGATGCAATAATCCCTCTGCCGCTCATGGTCAACTCAGAGGGGAAATTTTATTCTCCAGACAAAACCAGGTTTTTAAGGTCTGTGTAACATTTTTTAAACCTCTTGGGCATTATAAACACAGCTGGAATACACACCTTGATTTTACTGTCATTTTTTCCCTTCCTGTAGTGATCACTTCTAGAAAAATGATCAGAACTCAAACTGACAAAGAACAAGTATGGAAACTCAGGGGGAAAAACCTTTTCCATTTATTAAAAAACATTACCATATGAAACAAGGTAAGCTGTTCCTAAGATCTTTAAATTTTCATTTCAAAGGCTTCCACAAAAGAGTGACCCAATAAAACACATTTATCATTTAAAAGAAGTAGTGTTATAAGCCTGTGCAAGAAGATCAGAGCAGAGAAAAGCAAAACAAATGTGGTTTTTGTCTTCTTGAGTTTTTTTGTATTTTCTGATCAGTTCAAGTGCTGGGTAGAAAAGAGGAAGAAGATTTGGGGGAAGAGATTCCTCACAGCTTGGGTGGACTTTCCTTCTTTAAATTTTCAGGTTAGGAATTTTACCTTCCTAGAATTACTTTCATTCTTTCTCAAGTAAATTATAACTTTGGTGCAGCCCTCAAAAATATCTGAAGATCTCAGATTAAGCTGCTAAAACATTTCTGCCAGGTAAATCTGGATGTCAGTGAAGCACAGAGCAAATGATATGTTCCTTATTTCACAATAGGATGCTATGTCAAATAAAGATATTTATTTCATTCCTAGTGTTAAACAGACCTTTAGCAGAATATTTTCCTTGTCTTTGTTAAGAAGTGGTTTCTATGAGAGAATTCTTTGAAAAAGCTCGTTCACAGAAAAATTTCCAATGTCATTTCAAGTGTGGATAAATCATTACACTCAAAGGCTGACACTAAACACAGAAGACTTGTGTGCCTGAAGAAAGATGCCATTCAGAAATAGGGAAGAGAATAATTAGAATTCTTACAACATGCTTTTAAACAATACAGCCTAAACTGTGTATAAAGTCAGAGGGGGGAAAATAAAGGCATTTTCTTGGATTTCACATTAAAGTCATCTGACAAAAACAAAGAGACTGTCCTGGGAACAAAAATCCATGACTTTTCCCATCTCCAAAACAAGCACTGACTTTTTTATTCCTTTTCATTTCACCCCAGCAGCACAAATTCAAACGGAAACAACAAATCCACACAAACCTGCGGGCCTGGAGATGTCTCCCTGGAAATTGTGGCTCTGCACCCACCATCTACACAACCACAGCTAAACCTACAGTAACCTGCTGCTGAGAAAAGAAAATTAGCTGTGTCTGGAAATATGGTCCTAAGAAAGCTCCAAAATTCTGGGTTTCAATGAGATTGGGGCAAGACAAGAGCTGGAAGCTCCACCTAGGAGACAACTTCTGCAGAGGGTGAGGAGTTGAAACAGGTGAAGGGGGAATTTTTGCAGCACTTTAGAGCACAAGCTGGGATTTCTCTGTTGGTTCAAGGCAGGATAAAACCTCCTGGTGCTGTAAGGAACCGTCTCACCCTTCCTGCTGCCTTTCTGTGAGCACTAACGATCTTGAAGCCATGTGTCAGGTCGGATCAGCTTATGGATCCAAACGACCTCCAGCCCAGGAATTAAAAAGAAAACAACGCTTTCAAACAGCAGCAAGCTGAGCTGACTGCTGATGAAGGTAGGTCAAAAGGCAAAGCCACGTTTTGGGGTGACATCTGGCAATAAAGCGTGCTTGGGCCAATTAAGGAACTATACCTTGAGGTACTTGATATTCTGCTAAGCTTGGACTAAATCCAGGAAAAAAAAAATAAAAAAAGAAGAAGTTGGGGGGGGGGAAGATAATTGACAATCATTAACTTCTAAGAATTAGTGCTCATCTGTTCACGTCTTCACACTAATTATGCAAAGCACCTCGCTTTACAACAGCCAGCCTGTCACAGCTTGGTAACAGGCACGGCGCTGCAAGGCACGTCTGTTGGCAAATAAAGAGAATATTAACAACTGTGCCTTTCTCAATCACAAAGAACAAACCCATTTCCTCGAGAAAGCCACGCGGGTGCTTGAATTTCCATCCGATCTCTTTTCTTTTCCTCACAATGCCGTGCTTTTTTTCCCCCCTCATCCCCGTTTGCTGGCTGGATTGAACCTGCAGAACTGCAGCAGCGCTGATCTCAGCACTGATCCCCGCTGGATTCCCAATTCCTGGTGGACTCCCAGAGCCTGGGACACCCCATTCAGCTGACAAAGGCTGGGATTTCGCCGGGTTCCGTGTGGTTCTCGCCTCGTCTTGGCAGATGTTGCGCTCCTCCCCCACAAAGCCTTGGGCAGCACTAAAAAACCAGCACGGGGTTGAGCTGGGATGGATGGATGGGGGGAAAAAATCAAAGATATCCCAGAAAAAACAGGGAGAATCCTCACATCATCTGGATGGGTGGATGGATGGATGGATGGATGGATGGATGGGTGGATGGGTGGATGGATAATCAGAGACATCCCTGAAAAAACAGGGAGAATCCTCATATCATCATCTACTTGGATGGATGATAGATGGATGGATGGATGGATGGATGGATGGATGGATGGATGGATGGATGGATGGATGGATGGATGGGAAATCAGAGATATCCCTAAAAAACCAGGGAGAATCCTCTCATCATCGTCTACTTGAATAGATCCCTGCTGCCTATCAAAATCAATGGTTTCACCAAAAGCTGCCTGATTTAAATAAATAAATTAAATAGAATTCTAAATCACAGGGTGGTTTATTTTTCCTCCCCCAAGTCTCATTTCTTGTTAACTCGCTGTTGTGAACATCTGTTTCCACTTTAGTCCCCGAAAAATCAAGTTTATATTTCGTGGGTCTTTTTGTTGACCTCATGTTGTCTGCTTGTGTTAAGAGCCCAGGATTTTCCTGGATTTGCCACACTCTGACATGATCCCCACCTTACTGTAGCTGTGAAAACAGACACCAGAAATCAGACTGAGCTAAAAACTCTCCGAATTTCATTGATTTTCAAAATAACCCTTTCATTGCATGGCACTCATAAAAAACAACATTCACCCACCTTAAAATATATGCTAATTTTCCAGCTATTTTGTAAACTTCTCTACAGTGAGCATTAAGGATCTTGACTGTAAATAGGAGATCAAGTAATTTTTTAGGAACAGTGAGAAAAAACTGGACACAGATACATAAATTTTAACTCTGTGTGCATTTTCAGGACCACATTTTGACCTTGAGTGGACAGGAATATTCAATTTTGTAACCTCAAAGCACACAGCCTGAATCTCTCCTTACTAAACATCTGGAATTTCCTGATGGCATTCTGCACAAACTTTTTTAGGATATTTATCAAATGATGGGCTGCCCATCACTTACACACCAGTCAGACCCTCACAGGCTTGAAGTTCTCTCTCCTTTAACAGGCTGATTTACAAAAAAACCCTATCTATATTTTCATTTTCTTATGTTGCAGCACATTAGGGAGAGCATCACCTATTCTCTTCCAAAAATATTATCAGCTGAGAAAATGAAAAATAATCAAATGTGAAAAATAATTGAAAAAGTGACAAAGGCCAGCAGCTCGAGGGTGATTATTCTGCCATCACTCACTGTGATTAAAAGGACAGGGCACTGCCTGGCACTTGGACAGAAATCAGAAGTTGATTTTTGGTGCCTCTCAAGACTAAATTCACCTTCAGGGCTTGTTCCTGGGCCGGAATCTCTGCAGCCACGTGGCCACAAAGCTTCAAATCAGATGCTGTGATGATCACAAAGGGAGAATTCCAGCTGAAGGTCCACACCATAGCTCAGATCCTCTCCTTAGCAAATTTTCCTTTTACCTCTCTGTTCCCATCAATCAAATGGTTCCACACCCCTCAATTTTCACTGTAGCAGACCCTAAGCGTTCTTATTTCCCTAAGGTGACAGAAAATCATCCATATTCATGGAATGGGGGTTGTTTCTCTTTTTTTTCCTCCTGTACTTCCAAGTTAAATCAGCTCTGTCTTTACATTGCTAAAATACAGCATATTCCTTAAAAAAAAAAAAAAAGAAAATCCAGTGAAACTGTGCTCTTAAAAAACCCTGAATCTCAGCATAATTACGTAAGGAACACACGGCACAGAAAAATTTGTTAATCTTTCATCACAGACAAGTCCCCTACAAAAACTGGTTGGGAAACCACAACAACCCTTTGGTCCCGTGCTCCCAAATTCCCCATTCATGGAAAAAAAGCCACATATTTAACCACGATGTGATTAACAACAGATCAGTTCAGAGCAGGAGAATCTTAAACACAGAGGAAGAGACATAAAAAAAATTAACCCAAGGACTCATTTTGCATTTCCCCACATGGACACATGGTAAGAACTCATCTGTATTTATGTTACCACCATGGATCACGAATAATGAGGAGTTGCTTCCTCTGCTTTACATAAAGGTAATTCAGATTGGGTGAGTGCAGGGCGCTCTGAAACAGAACAAACCTGCATTGATTTTCTGATGCAGATTATTTAAAACAAGCACTTCACAGGAATTTTGTTCAGAAATGCCTGTATTCACAAGGAAAACACTCATTCACCACTAAACACAAGCACATGAAACATGACATCATCTCCCAAAAAGACTTCCCCTTTTTTGGGCAGCACTCCTCTCTTACTTCAGGGATTTTTTTTTTGCTTTCTATTTACAAATCCATTCTTTACTTGTTACAATGCTGAGGGTCGCCAGCTCCCAAGGTGCCACATGGCAGACCAAAACTCTCCAGTATGTGGAAGAACTCCAAGAATTATCTCTGGCCCTTTCTCTAGTCTTTATATAGTCTGAAGAATTTTTCCATTCCTGTTTGGGAACTCGGGAGCAGGGGGAGGAGGGTAATGGATTGTTTTGTTTAAAGTTATTTTTATTAACTGCCTTCTATCTGCTGACTGCCTGGGAAATTTATTGCAAACACTGGCCTCCATCTGGCCTGACAATAAAAAATTTTAAAAAAAGAACTGCACAAGAATGAATGTTAAGGAGGAAAAAAATTTAACAGATGACATGGCTCCTACAAAAGCACTAAATTACAGTTGCTGGCTGCATCTCCCAGTGGAGCTCAAAAGCTTGCAGATGTTCAGAGAGTCTGAATGTTCTCATGACAACTCTAAAACAGGGTCTCAGATTACAAAAATCACTCAGGAAGAGGAAGGCTTGAGTGGAAACCATTTTCTCTTTCAGCATTTTTTTTTTACCATCTTGGCATTTCGTTACTCACCATGAATTTCTAAGTACTTTGCGTCTCTAAAGAAATATTAAGCTCTTTCTAAATAATTCATTTATTCAGTGGAAAAAAAAAAAGAAAAGGTCACTTTTCTTTCTGTCTTATTTTCAATTCAATTTCTAACTGCAGGCAGAGAGGGAACAGAACCAGCACAGAACAGCCGTGTTCACACATTTCAAGCGAGCAGAACAACCTCCATTTCTCTCTCTCTCACTGCAGAATTCCTCGTTTCACTGGCAAATTGTCCAAAAAGTGAAAATGCTTTTGTTCCCTTCTTGTGCTTAACATAAAAAGCTGTTTGGTTTTGGTGTTTGTTTGTTTTTTAATTGAAAATCTGCAGCAAACACAAACCCAGGTAGCTTGGCCAAGTGTTTGTCTGGGATTCACGTGCAAGGTCTCTATTCCCTGATTATCTGGCTTCCCACTGGTGAATACTTCCATGTATTGTGCTGTAACTATTGAAAGCATCAAGCACTTCAGTTCCTGGGTTGTCCTTTGTGGTAGCATAAAACAGAATAATGGAATAATTTGGGTTGGAAAAGCTCTCTAAGACCATCGAGTCCAACTGTTACCCCAGCACTGCCATTAAACTCGTCCCTAAGCACCACAAAAATGTTTTTTAACTGCCTTTTAAATACCTGGAGACTCCAGCACTGCCCTGGGCAGCCTGTTCTAGTGCTGGACAATCCCTCCAGCAGAGAAATGTCTCCTAACATCCAACCTAAATCTCTCCTGGCACAACTTGAGGCCTTTTCCTTTATTCAAACCTTTCAAATAATGAGCTGCAGCCTCATACACATGGGTGCACCTTAAATGTCTAAAAGGAAACAGAGCTCTGGCAAGCTGAGGATACCTGAGCTGCCACCTGAGTTGCCACAGAGCCAATGCCACCATCTCACATGTCCCCACGCCCCAGCTCCTGTCAAGCCCTACCCAACATTATTTCCAGAGCTCGGGACATTTTATTACCTTTGTATCCACAAGCAGCTGCCCACAATAACAAATACAGCTTCTTCTCCATAATCCCTCAGCCATCCCTACCTTAATTCACTTTTCCTGCCTTTCACAAGCCTTTTTTTTTATTATTTTCAAGATAGCCCATGCCTCCCAAACCAATCCCAGGTTTATCCCCTACAAAAAGAAACCCCAAACCCACTCCGTGCACTCAAGGCCCCTTGATGTCCTGCTGCTCCTCGTCCACTGCAGCCTCCCACACAGCCTCCTTCAGCAGGATTCAGCCTTGGACAATCCCTCCATCCACAGGGTCACATCAGGTCCCTGTCTGCCCTCCTGCCAGGGCCACCAACACCTCTCTGCCGGCAGCCACCTGCCAAACCTACCTGTCCCCATCATGGCCAAACCTACCTGTCCCCATCACTGCCAAACCTGCCTGCACCCATCATGGCCAAACCTACCTGTCCCCATCATGGCCAAACCTATCCGTCCCCATCACTGCCAAACCTATCCGTCCCCATCATGGCCAAATCTACCTGTCCCCATCACGACCAAATCTACCTGTCCCCATCACTGCCAAACCTATCTGTCCCCATCACGGCCAAACCTATCCGTCCCCATCATGGCCAAACCTATCCGTCCCCATCATGGCCAAACCTATCCGTCCCCATCATGGCCAAACCTACCTGTCCCCATCATGGCCAAACCTACCTGTCCCCATCACTGCCAAATCTACTGTCCCCATCATGGCCAAACCTGCCTGCACCCATCATGGCCAAATCTACCTGTCCCCATCATGGCCAAACCTACCTATTCCCATCAGTCTTTTCCATCCCGTTCCCAGCCCCTCAAAACCTCCTTTGACCCCAAATCCGCAACGCCCCCCACAAAAAGAGAGAAAACCTCTCCTTGATATCCCTTCTGTGCCACCCCACAGCCGAGCATCCCCCTCCCTCCCACCCCATGGCCTTCAATCAGCTGTCAAAGCCCATTTTATCCCAAATCAGCTCTGTGCCCACCCCACATCAAACCCTTAACCCATCCTACGGCTAAAATCCTCTCCCCAGCCCCTCGATTCCAGCGCACCTCAGCACCTCCAAAGCTCTGCGCCCTCATCCTTCCCACCCCAACGCCTCCAAACCGGCCTTTAACGCTATTTCCTACCGGAGCAGCTGTGAAAAGCTCAGTTTCTCATAAATCAAACTCCTTCTCAATGCATCTTATCCACATCTCCCCTTCAACAGACCCCCACACGCCGCACACCCCTTCCCCACCCCGCAACGCCTTCAGCGCAGCCCTGCCGCTCGCTGTCACCCCGCTCCTCGCCTTCCCCGCTGCTCCCTCCGGTACCTGACGAAGGGTCCCGGGGCTCGGGGCCGGGGCCGGGGCCGGTGCCGCGGGGGCGGCGGGAGGAGCGCGGAGCGGCCGCACAGCGCCATGGCGACCGCGATGCGCCCGAGGAACGGGGCGGCTCCGCCACTGCGGCCCTGCGCCCCGCCCCGCGCCGCGCGCACCACTCGCCTCGGGGGGGAGAGGGATATGGCACAGCCGCACCGCTCCCTCTGCTCCCAGCCTTTCTGCTCGCGCAGGATTTATCTTGAGTTTTTTTCACTTCTCGCAGGAAGTGCGGTCGGGAATTCTTGGATGGACGCCAGAGTTTGGAGTAAACATAGCGGGGATGTGGGTGGTCACCCCTCCGGAAGGAATGGGCTCGTCCAAGTCCAGCCCCTGCTGACACACCCCTCACTCCCCCCCCCGCTTGCTCATGGGCGCGTCCAGCCCCCGCCACTGCTGATGTCCCCCCCCACGACGGGGCATGGGCTCGCCCGATGGCAGGGTGTCCCCAGGGATTGGGGGACAAGGGACCC
>PYHW01010656.1:334966-349223 GCA_013186435.1 Turdus rufiventris | reverse complement strand
GGGGGACAAGGGACCCCCTGGGACCCCTGGAACCCACTGGAACCCCCGGGCAGGGGTGACACGAAGTCCTCTGGAACTCCCTCATACCCTGGGAAGGGGTGACACGGAGCCCCAGGAGAAGGGGTGACATAAAACCCTGCGGGGAGGGGTGACACAGAGCCCCGAGAGGCGGGGGGACACGGAGTCCCCCGACATCCCATCCAGAGCCCCGAGGGATGGTGTGTCCTGAAGCTCCACAGAGTGATGGACCCTGGTCTCCCCAAAATATTGCCCCCCAAACACCCTACAGCAGAGACATGCCCTGGCTCTCCAGCATTGCACCCCCATGGGACCCCTCCCCAGCTGTCATTTCTCACCCCAAAACCATCACAGCCCCATCTGGGTACTCCTCTGAGTGTCACCAGCACCCCACATGTTCCTTTTCTTGTTATCCCCAAAAAAATATCCCCCCTTACCACTTTTCCAACCAGCACCCTTCTGTGCTGGCTGTGTGCTAGTACCAGCACAACCATCCTTACAGACACCCTTTATTCTCTTTACACCAGAAATTCAGGGCGTTTTGCCTCCTCTGCCTTTTCCTACTCAGCTGGAAGATTCCAGCCTTGTCTGGCGTCTGACACCCCTTTCCCAGTCTTCCCAGTCTTTTTTTACTGATGTGTCACATTGCCAAAAAACTGAGGCAGCACCCCCAGCTTCCAGGGAGCGGGAGCAGGGATTTTGGGTCCTGCACAGAAAACCTCCAAGGATCTCTAAAGGACTGAGGTCATCACAAGGCAGGGAAGGATCTGGAGCCAGGCTTTAATGAACCGTGAGGGGCACATGGCTGGAAACCCATTAATCACTCATCCCTCAGCTGAGGGGAACACATCCTGCTCCTCCTCAACATCTAACCCCGGGGGAATGGAAGATCTGCCATGACAAGAGGTTGAGTAAGCATTAAGGCAAACTGAATTTGCTGTGGAGGCTCTCATCCCCCCCTCCCAGAACAATAATCCCCATCCCCCAGTGCTAATCTGTGACGAGCTCCCTGCATCGTGTCCATCCCCGTTAATCACCCCGGCTCCTCATCCCTGGTGCAGAGTGGGATAAGACCCCTTGTCTGCATCTTATTTTAATTACACCAGTGTTTCCCAAGAGCAGGGTAAAGCCCAAAACCTGCAGCTTTGGGGTGTGATGGAGACACGGGGCTGCTCACAGCAAATTTTCCCATCCCAAAGGACCCCAATCCCATGGGAGCACTCAGGGGTCCTCACTTCCACCTCGCTTTTAACCTGGTGCAGGTGAGAACAC
This sequence comes from Turdus rufiventris, assembly GCA_013186435.1. NCBI lineage: Eukaryota > Metazoa > Chordata > Aves > Passeriformes > Turdidae > Turdus > Turdus rufiventris. The sequence continues at coordinate 347,933 of PYHW01010656.1, read as the reverse complement.
TTTCCAAAGTGCTCTTTCCTTTTTTCCCCAAAAACCAAGTTGGACTTTGCTCGCTGCCACAGAGCAAAGACAAGATAAATAAATATGCTGGGCCATGGCCCAGCTGCCCTGCAGCCACTGGGAAGTGTTTTAGCTGGCCTTGGTAAAATTCTGATGGTTCCATGCATGGACACGTCCCCATGGCACAGGTTGTGCTGACAAAGTGTTGGCCCCATCCCAATCCCAAACTCTCTGTTTTCTGAGCCCCTGGACATGCTTTGAGCTTGCTAAGACAGCATCAGCAATGAGAAGCTGAAGGCCTGGAAGGAAAAGTGGATACATTGCAGAAAACATTGGCTTCCCTGTAGAAGGCTCCTAAAATGCATCCCTCCTGCTTCTCTTGTCATTTGCTGAGTGGGACAGTGTCCTGCAGAGCTCCTGCTGGTTGTCCCATCCCAGCCCACGAACCACCAGCCTCCAAAAGGCTTTGCCAAGCCCCTCTACATCCAACACTCACAGAGGGAAGGAGACATGTCCTGACAGCACATCCCTTCCCTGGAAAAGGCACAATCCTTAACATCTGGGGGCTGTGTTGGCTCCTTCCATCTCGTCTTCATCTCCATGAGCCTGCCCAGGGACTCCAAAGCACAAGGAACACAGCAAGGCTGAGAGGAGAGAGAAAAGGGATCTTCCCAGGATGGGATTTAGGGACACTTTGCCCCCCAAGACTCTTTCAGCCAATCAGGGAGACATTTCACACCACTGGTGCATCACACCAGGCTGTGACCTGCAGCTTGTATTTCCCTTGGGATGAAAACTCAGGTCAACAACCTGGAAAACACCCAACAGAGAGGTCAGGCTTCCTGGAGAAGGAATGATGTGGAAGGGGAAAGAACGTGACTTCAGCTATTGTTCCTGCTCTCCAGCTTCCTGAGCTTTGCTATCCCACTATTGTTGCTGCAACAGCTGAATGAAATCCACAACAATTCCCAAAGCGAGGAGGAGGGGAGCAGAGTGGTTTGGGAAGAGGGGAGCACAGTGGTTTGGGAAGAGGGGGAAAAGCTGCTGCTGAGGTTCCTGAGTGGGTCCTCCTGACCTAGATCTTGTCCAAAAGCAAACCAGATTTGGGTTGAGTCTTCTCGTGCAACCAAGCTGTGTTTTCAGCTTGGGTACCTCAGCATTGGCATCTGCTCATGGAACCAGCTGCTTTCACACCCTCTTCCCTGGATACCTGTTTATTTTTAGCAAATCCCTGCTGGAGAAAACAATGCTGTACACACAGAGAGGCCAAAATTAGCTGTTCACCCTGAGATGTGCACCTGGAGCGGTCCTGTATTCCCCCATCCATGAGGAATGCCTGAACTTCCCACCCTAAGCTGATGGTTGCTCACTGAGGCTGGGGGCTGAATTTGATTTAAAAATCGATGGATACATCCCATGGTACATCCCTGCACAGCCCTTCTTCATGGAAAACGTTGGGAATGTGGGCTGTGGGAGGGCTCTGACCAAAGCATCCTGCAGGATTTCCCAGGATGATGGAACCCCAGGAAGACCTTCTCTCCATCCCTGGTGTTCAACTGGGCAAAGGCAACCCCAGAAACAAACCCAGAGTCAGCAGCTCCGAATAAATCCAAACAGAAGAGTTTTATGTCTCACAAATCCCACTTTCAGCATCCTTAGAGACAAGGATCCATCCTTTAGGGCTTTCAATTTGCTTTTTCCTTAAACCCCTCTAGCATCAAGGAACTATTTTCCTCCTGTAACAGCACTTTTAAGGAAATAATTCCAATTTCTTGGAGAGAAAACATGAATTGTGCTGTGCTTGCATGGTAAACAAACAAGGTAGTCCCTTGCTGTGTTTTGTAGCAATTGTTTTTCTTCCTTTTTGCTCAGTCTGATGGGATCCTGTTGTATTTTTGGGATCCCATGAATGTTTCAGAGGAGCCCACCCTCCAGGCAATGGATGTTCATTCAGAGAATGAGCTTGCTGCCTACAAAGCTCTTACTTAAAAATTTATGAATAGCATGTGAAAGGGAAAAAACGAGACTGTTTGAAAAGTTTCCCACTTTTACCTGGGCAGGGAAAATTAAGTAATAAATGATGATGGCTATAAAAAGCCTCCTACTGCATCTCTCCAAGTTCTTCAGGCTAGAAGATCTTCATTCCTCTCTAGTGCTATTTTGGGAGGAGAAATATTAAAATTTCCTCTGCCCTGAAATTACTGTTTTATTCTTAATGCAAAAAAAGCAGCCCCCAGGTCACAGAAAATAAAAAGGATGAGTGACTTCAACAAGCTGAGATCTGCTTGTTTATACCACCCTGAATCCGGCACCACACACCCATCAGACACAGGGTGGAGATGCAGGAGCTGATGGAGACACAACCCACCAAGATCCTGCAAGCACAGGAAACGTGTCAAAAAATAGCAGTGCTGACCCCGAGTTACCCAGACCTGTTTAGTTATAGCCACTGCTCTTTGTAAATGAAGAATTTGGCTGAGAAATAGAGGGGGCTGAGGGTGACCAGGAAATGAAAAGGATTTTTTAGATGTTCTGTTTGCAAACTGGCTCCATGCAAGGAGGGGATTTGGTGCTGGTGGTGGTCACTGCTGAATTTCCTTTTGGCTTTTCCAACAGCGGATGGAGCAGAGAGATGTTTGCTGCCAGATGGGGGAACAAATCTCTGTCCCTGAGAATCATTTAATGTCATGGTTTCTTCATTTCAACACGTTTTGGGACATCTCCAGGTGCTATAGGATTGTGGAATAACTTGGGTTGGAAGGGCCTTGAAGATTTGGCCATATCAGAGTTATCAGGTTTGCAAAAAATCAGGAAATTGCTGTCTGGAGTGGTGGTCTGGTGTCTCTTTCCTGACACCCTGGATGCTCTGGAAAGGTTCTTCAAAAGAAGGAACAGGGTATGGCTGAGGATCAGAGGGAAATTCAGGTTGGAAGGGACCTTGGGAAGCTTCTACTCCAACCTCCTGCTCAAAGCAGGGCCACCCATGAGGTCAGACCAGGCTGCTCTGAGCTGTCTTTGGTTTGCTCCTGAAAACATCCAAGGATGGAGGCACTGAAACCTCCCTGGTACCCCAAATCTCAAAGATATCCCTGGGATCTGCTCCTCTCCTGCTGCTTGCCCACAGCCCAGCATTCCAGGTGTGTGGCCACCACCTCCTGGAGCCAACCAGCCCCACACTCATCTTTTTTTTCCCCAGTTTTGAGCCTCAGATGAACAGAGGAAGCCCCACAGCGTTTGCTGTGTGGCCTCTCCTGCATCTCCTTATCTCCAGGAGCAACTTCCCACCTCTCCCATCCCGCTTCCTCTGGAGCTCAAATCCCTCCCTCCATTGTGCTTCGCCCTTCCAGGAGCCTCCTCTCAACTCTGCCTGAGGATACACTGCTTAAAACCTGATTTAAGCCAGCCCCATCTGATTTTGCAGCTCCCCATCTCGCTCTCAAGTCTCTGCCTGTTGGCCTGGGGAGAGGCTGAGACTTCAGGCGCTGCAGCACCTTCAAAGGCTGGATGTGCAAGGGAAGAGCATCTCCAAGCTTCTCCTTGTTGGGCAGAACTCCACAGCTGGTGGTCCTGAAGAGCTCTGGGCTCCTCCTAAGGCATCCACAGGAGATGATTAAGAAATTAAATTGGCCAGGATGCTTCTGTTCGCTGTAACTCCATTGCAACACGCTGCAGAATTGTTTCTGTGAAGATATGGATCACGGAATTGCAGAATGGTTTGGGTTGGAAGACACCTTAAAGATGATTTTGTTCCACCTCCCTGCTATGAGCAGAGCCGCAGCTTCTCTGGGCAACCTGTGCCAGGGCCTCACCACCCTCAAGCAAGGAATTTCTTCCCAATATCCCATCCAAAATTCCCCTCTGTCAGTGTGAAGCCATTCCCCTTGTCCTGGCACTCCAGGCCCATGTGATGAACAAGCCATGAAAATTTCTCCTGGTTTTCCACTGCTAAACAGACCTGCAGAAGCTCTTTCTCTCTAAGACCATTTCCCTTGATCTTTCACCCACCATTTTTCCCAGAAATCAGCCAGAATTTCTCCTTAGCAGAAATTTTTTGCACCGCCAGACTTCCCATTTTCAGTTTGCAATGGTTTCTGTCTCAGAAATGTGAGCTGAGAATGCTGGGGAGGTCAGGAAGGGAAAATCCATCCAGACTTTTCATCTCCTTTTGTCAGCATTTCATTTAAGCAAGATTTTCATGCTGCTGATTCATCTCCAAGAGCTTCCCACCCACCTCTGTGTTCATTCCACCAATTCCCACATCCTTTGCAAGGGGAGGGAACCACCAGCACTGCAGCGGGATCAGGGACCTAAATCCTCTGAATCCCTCCTTTTTCTCCAAAGAACATTTATATCCTCAGGCTCCATCACTGATTTCCAGCCTGCAGAGTCACCACTGCCTCCCAATCTCCTTGTGAGCCTCGTTCATGGCAAAATGCAGCCCCTGAGCAGGTTCCCTGCAGCGTTTCCCGGATATCCGATGCAGCAGTACCTTGCTGACCACTTCCCTGTGCACTCTGTTTGTTGGCTCCAGGGGAAGGAAACAACAATGAGATCACTTGGAAAGATGGTTTGTTTTTTTTTCCCTTCAGATTTGGCTTGCCCAGTGGAAATCCAGGAGTGTGGTCAACAAACGGCAAGCAGAGATTCCCGTCACCCTCTGCGGAAATTGAAATTAAACTCATTTTCACTCATCCATGAAAACAAAGGTGATGATAATTACAACCAGCAGCGCTCCATCCTCCTCTTCCATCCTGCCTCGCTCGGGAGGGAGGAAGGCTGAGCTCACAGTTCGCTGGAGGGGCTGTGGGAACCAGCAGGGACCAGACTGGGACAAAGCCAGTAGCCGGAGCACCGTGCCGGGCTCAGCTCCCAGGTTTTGTTCAGTGATGGATGGGGACGAGCTCATTGTGTCCCCTGGAGCTATTTAATGGTGGATTTGATGCTCAGCACGGATCCTGGAGCTCTACCAGAGGCAGACTGGGATGTTCTCTCTGCGTGGCACCATCCCGGGCTCGTGAGCCGCCGCATCCCTCCCCTACCACGACAAATTAGAGGAGCACGGCTCATTTTATGGCTTGCTCCAAGCAGGTCAGGCTGGAGGCCACCACAAAGGGATCCTTTGCAGATCAAATACGCAGTTAAAGAGATTTGGGAGGGAAAAAAACGTTGGATTTGGTCAATTTGCTGCCTCTCGGCGCGCGGCATTTTCACAGGCAAGAAAATCAGAGCCGTTCATTTAATGAAGCCTTGGGAAGGAAAGCTGTGGAGAGCTTCCCCCTTCCCAGTTATTCTTGTGAAATGCACAGCTTGGGAAAGAACACAGGCTTAACAATGAAATCTTCTCTCCCTGTCTAGGACAGCTGGAAAGGGAAACGCTCCAACCGGTTGCTTAACGTGCTGGGGAAATCGCCACTGAAAAAGAGAGCTGGCACCAAGATCCAGGAGAGCTCCGTTCCAGCATTGGCCAGCAGCCTTTGCTGTGCTCCATGAGCTAAAAAATCTTCAGAGAACTTAAGGGAGACCTAGAAGTAAGACCCTGCTGTGAAGAGATTCCTGGGAAGCCACAGCAGGGGCAGGGACATCAGAGGCTCCTGTGAGCTCTGTATTGGCCCCACGTTTTAGGAAATGAGAGCCCAAAATCTGATTTTTTGGCTGCTGGCTGCTGTGGGACTGAGTGCTGAGTGTTAGAAGGGTCAGGCTTTGCTGGAGCTACTTCTCCATGACTCAAGAAACTTCAATTCTTGCATCACCCCAGCCCCTTTTGGTGGCTCCCATCAGTTTTCTCCCCAAATTTTCTGCAGGGAGAGACACCGGTCTGTGCTGTGAGACAAGGAAGCACTTGGGCGAGGGATGATTTCAGAATCAAATCACAGAATCATTAAGATTGGAAAAGACCTCTAAAATCACCAAATCCAAGAATTAACTCACCACTTAACCACATCCTCAAATGCCACATTCCCTATGGTTTTTAAAGACTGGTGATTCCACCCCTAATCCAGGGCTGGACAACCATGTCCATGAAGAAATTTTCCCCAATATCCAATCTAACCCACCCTGGAGCAACCTGAGGTTGTTTCCTGTTATCCTGTCCCTCATTACCTGGGATATTTCAGATTATTTCACTTTAGCTAATCTCACCATGTTGTCACCTGGAATATTTCAGATTATTTCACCTTTGCCAACCTCACTGTGTTGTCACACACACGCTATGGTCCAAATCAAAGATTTTGGGCTCTTCACAAGAAAAAAATCCTGATTTGGTAGGAACAGCATCCCCGATTTCTCATCCCTCAGGCGTAGGCAGGAATTGTGTCACTGCAACCCGCAGCACAAAAGCCTTTGTGGGTTCTTTATCCTTTGCACTAAACCAGCACCAGGCTGTACAAGAGGGTGATTTACAACTCTCTATCTCCCCCAGGGCTATCCCAGCCCTGCTCCACAGCGATTCCAGCAGGAATGACTTTCCCAGCGGGTGTTTGCAAAGTGCTAATACTCAGCAGAGCAATATCTCAGTGGGGAATCCCATAGCCCTTAATTTATCGATTACCATTAGCAGTGATGATACTAATAACAGCAGCAGAGATTAAAATATTCTCTGTACAGGCACGGAGAGCTTCCCAGAGCTCTGCCAGGCTGAGGGGACTTTGAGGGAAGTGATGTCTTTTTGTGTTTCAGCCCAAAGACAGGATTCACCTCCTGCAATCCCACAGAGCCACAGGTTTGTGGCTGCCACCTGAGGTCACTCACTGTGACTGTCACAGGCAGGGTTGGAACCCTGAAGCCTGGGAGTTTGGAACTCACTGTGTTTTCTGACACTGACCCCCAAAAGAGCACTGCTTTTGACTTGAGGCCTTAGAAAAAGTTTCCAAATTTGAGTGATGAAATTGGAATCACTGGTGTGTGGTTTGAATAGAAATGTCTAATATCACACGGTAAAAGGTTTGGAATTTGGGGTTTTAGAATATAGTAACGGGTGTAGGAGAAGACAAATGATCTTAGGTGTTGTCTCTTCTTCCTTCTGTTCCTTCTTCATGATTTCCAGTAGTAGTTTTTGGTTAGTGTGGGTCACAAGTGTTTGGTTATTGAATCAAAAGTGCAAATAATATAGATGTTAGCTTTTAATTGAATGCTCAGCATTTAAAAAAACTTGTAACTAACTAAATCTACCTCCATTTTCACTCACTTGTAACTAAAAGTGTTACAGAACTCTCTGTACTTTAAATAAGAATTAATAAACAACCAAGTCCAAACTAGAAAATCCATCTCTCGAGTTTCAATGCTGACTCTGAGTAAAAGCTAAAGAAAAAAAAAAGCCAGCCATCAATATGTGGTACCACTAACAAGGTGGTAATATCAGGTTTTCCTGAGAAACTCAGCGCTGAGCCAGCTGGGCAGCCTCTTCCCAAGGGCTTTTCTCACGGCTGAGGTTCCCATTTGCCAGCTTTTCCTCGGGGAGGGGACACTGTCAGCCCTTTGCTGGCAGTCCCCTGTGACACCCGGCGGCAGCAGCTGGGTTATTTATGAGCACAATGCACAGAGTGGTGCCTGGTAGCTGCTCGCAGAGGGATGCAGGGCACACAAGCCAAACTGCAATCAAGGCTTTCATTTCAGTAAAAGCTCTGCGTGCCTCTCAGTACCAGGAGGAGAGGGGGGAAAAAGCCCTCTTTAAATAAATCACAGGCTTTTCTTCCCAGTGTCTTCTGAACCTCCTTCAATGGGAGAGTGCAGGGAGTCAGCTGAGGCTATTATGATTTTTCAAAAAAAAGTCCTTCCTGCAGATATTTAAAATGAAAACACAAAATTAATGTGCCAGGCTCTTTTTGCCCACCATCCAAGGCAGCTGTATCTCATGTGCAAATTGCCAGCTGAAGTCCCCCCAAACAGTGAATGCAGCATTCATTAAATTATTTTAGGCTTGGAGCTGCCTGTGCTTGTACTGAACAGGGTAGAGAGATTTGTGGGGTCAGATGGTCAGGTTGTGGATTCTCCAGCCCTGGAAGTGTCCAAGGCCAGGTTGGATGTGGCTTGGAGCAACTTGGGATGGTGGAATGTGTCCCTGCCTGTGGGAAGGGGTGGAATGAGATATTCCAATGTGCCAGGGCCTCACCTCATGGAGAAGAATTTCTCCCTGATATCAATCTAACCCTGCCCTCTGGTAGTGGGAGCCGTTCCCTGTGTCCTGCCCCTCCAGCCGTTGTCCCAAATCTCTCTCCAGCTCTCCTGGAGCCCCTTTAGGCTTTGAAATGGGCTCTGAGCTCTCCCTGGAGCCTTCCCTTCTCCAGGTGCACATTCCCAGCCTGGCTCCAGCCCTTGGAGCATTTTTGTGGCCTGCTCTGGACTTGCTCCAGCAGCTCCACATCCTCCTACTGTTGGACCTGGACCAGCTCTGCAGGTGGGGTGTCCCCTGGATTCTGGGGGTCAGCATGGTTGGAGCATTCCAGCCATGTTTAACTTTCCCAAGAACCCAATCACCCACCTAGAAGCCCCAAGAGAGACGTGGGTTTCCAACAGATGGACGAATATCTGTGTAAATCACTGTAGGTGTGAGGATGCTGCTCCCTGCATCCCCAGCTGTGACCACCACAAGGCTCAGCCACACTGGGAACTTTCAAAGTCAGGACTGAGGAACAGGGAGGTGATTTGGGACAAAACTTCTGTCAAATCCCTGAAAAAAAAAAAAGGAATGAAATTGCACAAACTGATGTCCAGCGCCCTGTCTGTTGTGAACCCCCAGTGAGCCATGAGCATGTGGCACCAGCATGGATGGAAAGGCAACTTCCAGTGTCCTAAACTGGGAAATAAATCCCAGTGGGTGTCACGGATGGACAGGCAACCTCCAGTGTCCTTAACTGGGAAATAAATCCCAGTGGGTGACATGGATGGAAAGGCAACCTCCAGTGTTTTAACTGGGAAATAAATCCCCAGTGGGTGTCACAGATGGAAAGGCAACTTCCACTCTCCGTAACTGGGAAATAAATCCCCAGTGGGTGTCACGGATGGACAGGCAACCTCCAGTGTTTTAACTGGGAAATAAATCCCCAGTGGGTGACATGGATGGACAGGCAACCTCCAGTGTTTTAACTGGGAAATAAATCCCCAGTGGGTGTCTCGCCCAGTTTTATATCTGGAACTAATTCCGTCGTCATTCTGATGAGTGAGGAGATAATTGCTGCAGCTGGGCTATTCATCCCGCACCAAAGAACCCCTTTTTTTTTTTTTTTTTTCATTAATTCAGGCAGTGATTACAGACTCCCGGCCAAATTTATTTCTGCTGCGTGTAACCCCATTAAAGGCAGCGCCTTCACCCTGGGGATGGGTTGAGCCCATCGCAGCCCTCGCTGTTTAAATCGTGTGTTCACGTCTCTTTGTTCTCTGGGAGACAAAGGAAAAGCTATTTTCCTAGACTTAAAAATAATAATAACAACAAATAGATAAATCTGCCGTCTCCCTGCGCAAAAACGCACACTTAAATCACAATCCCAGATAATTAGAAATTATCCAGTCTTGCACAAGAGTCAAGAAAATGGCCAAATTGCCGCCTGCAGAATATCTGTGAAATATTCTCTGTTGTCTGCAGACAGGGATGGGGACAACGATCACAAATTCTTCTTTCCCGACCAGCTGGGAGAGGTTTGGAGTCGAGGAGGGCTTTGTGCAGAGGAAGGCACTGAGTAAATCGAGACAAGAGCTGGAAAAGGAGGAGGGGGGAAGCTGCCGGGATAATCGCTGAGAGAGCATCTGCAGCAACCTGCACAAAGCCCCTCGTGTTGATGCTTGCTTCATTTTTTTCCTGCCCCTCCGTGTCGTGCTGGCAACACAATAAAACAAGGGAAGGGCTGGGGAGACAAAATGAGATTCGGTTGCTGCTGCTTTTCCTGGCTGTAAAATAATAACGTGGGGGAGAAGGGCTGTACATTGGATTGAAAGCATCTGCAAGCGGGGAATTGCGTGAATGCGGTTCCTGCCCTTGCCAGCGCGATGATATTCCCTGTTTACCAGCTAAAAGGAAGAGAAAATTAGGATATAAAAGTGTCTTCCACCGAGGGAACAGAAATAAATTACCCCATTGTCAAGAGCAGGGGGAATCCGCCGGCTCTGCCCTTGACTTTGACCCGTCTGCCTTTTCTGCCTTGCGCTTTTCATCTCCTCCTTCACCTTGCTCCATCTTTACACGGCCAACAATAGGAGCGGAGCTGTCGAGTTAAATGGCAATTTACGGCTGAAACAAAGGGGTTTTACAGCACGGCCTCGGGCAGCCCATTAAATGAAAACAAGGCACTGATCTCATTAGCGAGCGCTCCCCCGGCACGGCTCCTCCGGGCGGAGGATGCCAAATCGCGGGAAGGAAATACGGGAAATGCCCTATTTCTCTTTAGTCAGAAGGGGTGGTTTCACAATTAGAATCCTATAATGGTTTGGAGAGAAGGGATCTTAAAAAAATACAATTCCAGCCGCTTGCCATGGGGACATCTTTAATTAGCCCAGGTTGCTCCAAGCCCCGTCCAACCTGGCTTTGGACACTTCCAGGGATGTGACAGCCACAGTTTCTCTAGGAATACCTCTCCCAGAGCTTCGCCAGTCTTATAATAAAATATTTCTAACATATATCTGTTTCTTGTTGTAAGATCTCTTGTTGTAGGGAGCTCAGGCAGGGGTTTGAGTTTCACTCCTGACGTCTCATTTCACTTATCACATCATAAAATATAAAGAAGACACATCAGCCCTTTTTAAAGTGCTGATGCAGATCAAAACTGTCCAAAGGGGCAAGTTGGTAGAGCTGAAATTGCAATGTAAACCTTGCTGCAATCAGGCACAAACAGCGTCACCCTGTTCCTCCTGGAATTCAGAAGCAGATGGAAAACTCTCATTGGGCTTTAGAACAACCAAAAAACCAAACAGGAAAAAGGATGTCCAAGGATGGACAGAAATATCAAGCAAGAACCCCACACCACTGGGGGATGCACCTTTTAAATATCAGGAGGTTTGGAGCTGGTGATCAGTCATTTCTTGGCCATGTTTATGATCTGAAGAGGATTCAGCCAAAGCACAGAAAAGGGCAGGTGAGAAGTCAGCAGGGTGAGAGTCGGGTGCCCATTGCAGGTGCAAAACCTTCACTTGAGCTGGGTCTATTTTCTTCATAAATGATCCTGGTGGGTCCCTTCCAGCTCAGGATATTCCATAATTAAATATATCACGTTGTAATTCACTTAAATGACACTCAGAAATATTTACACACCTGAGAAATCTCTGCTCATACAGGAAATTCTCTGCCCCAGGAAGGTTTTTACCTCCCACTCTCTGAATTATTTTTTTAAAATGCTTTTTCTGTCGGTGCACCTGCCTGTGCAGAGGTAGGCAAGCTCCTGGTTTCTAAAAGCATCGATATCATAAATTTACTACTAAATAATATGAAATATTTGAGGCTGCATGCATGTTGTATCTTGAGCTGAGCTTTCCATCCCTCATGCCTTTGTTATCAGAGCTCTGCTGCTCCAGCCCCTTGCTCCACTGGCACCAGGAGGCAGCAAAACCACAAAAAAATGTGCAAAGGCAAAGAAAAAAAAAATATCCTGGGTGTTGCTGAGCTGGGGAAGTAGCAAATAGCACCTTGGTCCTGGTTTTAATTGCAGCAGGTTCTTCCTCTTTGCTGGTTCCTCCTGTCCCTTTCCTCTACATGCAGGCAAAATCTGGAATTTGCTTTCACCTGCAGCAGGAGATGCAGCCAGAGGCAGAAAGGACCTCTGAGAGCAGAGCAGAAGAGGATTTCTGTCCTGGAAGGGCCGTACAGGGGTGGCTCATGCCAACAGGAATTCCCAGATTCCAGGTATTACCCAGGATCTCTGGGGGTGACCATGGCATTTGTGACTGGAGTCCCCAGCTGCTTGAAAACTGCAGGAGAAATGGAATTTCTGACTGAGGGGAATGAGGGATTTGTCTTTCCAAACAAGCTGTGGGTCTGCTGGTAGATAAGACCTGCACTGTGAGATAAAAGAAACAATGGGAAGGATTCCACTGATGGATGAATGGGAAAAAGGTATTTGCCTTTAGGTTTGCTGATAAATGAAATTGGGTATTGAAAGATGAAAGAATGGGGGAAAACCATGAATTCCATAAGAATTATAAATTAAAAGGGAGGGTTATACATTAGAGGGAAATCTCAGGGATCAGGTGTTCTGAGAAGGCTGTGCCTCTCAAGCACCTCAGCCAGTGGGGAAAGAGAGAGGGAAATTGGGATAAAAAGGAGGCTGAGTCCTCCAAAAATCTGAGAGATCCCAGGGGATGTCCCATGGCCTCTCCCTTTATTTGAATAAAGTAAAAGGAATCCTCTGTCTCCTTTTTGGACATAAACCTCTGATGTTTGTGGCTTAATTTTCCTGAAAGGGGATAAAAACCAACACTGGTGGTCCAAAAGAATCAGCCTGAGGGGTTATTTTACCTACTGGAGGCCCTTGCTCAGGCCATGCACAGAAAATCAGAGGGATGTCCCAGCCAAGGCTGGGTTGGATGGGCTTGGAGCAATCTGGGAAAGGAGGTTTGGACTCACAGAGAAAGGATTCACAGAGCTGCTTCCTGCTGCAGGCTCTGTCAGTTTTTCTGCTTGGTTTTTGTCATCTGTCCATGCATTTCCCTCCTCCTCTGCTGCCAGGATCTGCATGCCAATTACACCCAGACTGCTGCAGGCTGTGATCACCACGGCCAACACAAGTGCAGGCCTCCTGCAGGAAAAGACAAGTCATTAAAATTAATAACAACCTGCCAGGCACTCAAGACACAGTGAATCAGCACTGAAACTCAGACCTAAAGGCTGGCCTCGTGGGACTTGGAAGCTGAAGAAACGAGTTTCACATAATTGGGTGTTCATGCCTGGATTTTAATTACATCCACATGGAGACAGCGTTTGTTATTTTATGAGCGTTGCTCTTAAAGGCATGAATTTGGGATAACCACAGAAGCCCAGGGAGGCAGG
>PYHW01010656.1:317114-327441 GCA_013186435.1 Turdus rufiventris | reverse complement strand
CCAGTACAGGTATCCCAATCCCAGTACAGCTTTCCCAGTCCCAGTACATCCCAGCAGAGCTCTCCCAGTCCCTGCAGAGACCTCCAAAGCCAGAGCTACCTTGGCACATGCTGGTGTTCCAGGTGGGACGTGCCACTGGATTTCCTGGGGGACAATTCTTCCTTCCCTTGTCCCAGGATCCAGCCAACACTGAGGGACTGTTGCTGCTTTAAACTTACAAAAAAAACCCCAAACCCAAAACAGTACAGGAAATATGAATATGAAAATATCACAGGAAGATTGAAACTTTAGACTCCGAGGTCACATCCAGGGTAAAAGAGTTCAGGTTGTAGGAAATGCAGGGAGCTGGAGGACAATTCCAGACTGCTCCAGGGTGTGTCCCAGGATTTTGGTGATTCCCTGCCTGCAGCACGTTCTGCCCATGAATTATGCAGGTTTTTATCAGGTTAGTGTGTGTGTGTTGACATGGGTGTCATCCCAGATTCTTAATCAAGATGCCAGGGAAGATGGAGAACCTGCCCCACGAGGCTTCATTAGCTGTGCCCATAATCTGATCACTGAGTTATTACAGTTCTTATCAAGTTTAATTCAGGGAATTCCAGCCTGTCACTCAAGCACGAGGTCCCTCTGATATCACAGCCCTTGTAGTGGGGTTTGAATTTGCTGCTCCTCCACAGGAGCACCTGGGAATTCTGCAGGAGTTTGTCCTGGTTCTGCTGCTCTGTCCGCACACTGGTTAAGGTTTTATTATTTTTGACTCATTTTTAGTGATTCAGGATTTAAAAATGCCTTTTCAAAACTCCTAAAAGTTTATAGTTCCTCTTCTTTAGGAAAAAAAAAAAAAAACCAAAAACCTATAAAGGTTATAATGAGGGATTTTAACACTAATATAAAGTGACAATTCTTACTAAGGTTTGATGATTTTATGTCAATAAAAGCACAAGCCTAAAGCCATTTATTTATGATTGATCATAGCACTGATGAATAGAGTAACACATAATATCTTCTATTATATAGGGTATGGAATAATTTTGGTTTTAGTAGCTTATTTTTCTGAGAACTCTTTTGCTTTTTTTGACTTTATTCTTCCATTCATCCTGACCTTTTAAAGTAAATACCTTCCTTTCTAGGCTAGGTGGAAAAAAAGATTCACACCAGAGCCCATCCACACTGCACAGCCAATTTATTCTCTAGTAAACCCACTCATTTATGCAGCTTGATTTGTTTTCCATATGAGAATATTCCTGTTTCCTAGGGTTTTGAAGCTTACTCTGAAAACGGCATTTTTTAAACCAATTCTCCTTAAGCCTCTTTAACCAGTGGCTTTGGTGCTGCACTTTTTTAGACCTGGATATTATTTAATTTTTTTTATAGCAAGCTAAGTGATAGAATGATGTGCAACTGCAGAGTATCCTCAGCACTCACAAATCGCTCATTATATTGAAGTTTTTTCTGCCTCTTTCTAGTTCTGCAGAATTTGTGTCTCCTTGCATTGAGCAGAATGCACATCACCAGCCCTGACACCTGGAGAATTCTGTTTTATTGAGCAATAACTTAATGTCAAATCAGCTGCCAGAACTCACAGTTTGCACAATTCTAGAGAATTGTGGAGGGATCCCTGGGGATGGGCTCTGTCAGTCCACCCAATGCCTAAATGAGGATGTCATTTCACCACAGCAACCACTTCCACAGAATTCCTCTGTTCTCCAGCCTCACTAAGAGCTATAAAAAGGTCAAATATTGTCGAATATTGTACAGAGAGATGCATCGAAATCACATTAATATTAATTAAGGCACCACAATTATTAATAAATCAATTTCAGTTGGTTAGGAGCTGATGAGGGATCTATTTTAACAAAACCAATTAAAAATAAGCATAGTCCTGTAGAGTGCCAAGAATGAGAGAATTCATTCAAAATTAGGAAAACTGCTTCAGCATCAAAACTCATTTTCCTCTCTGAAACCAATGCTAAGGCTGTGGAAATGTGGATTTCTGACAGGATGGGGTTTGTTTCCTTGTTTGAGAAAGCTCTGGGGGCTTGCAGAGTTCAGTAGCATTGAAGCCTCATCACAAAAAATTCAGACAGACAAGTCCATTCCACATTCAGTGATGTAATTGAGTAAACTCTGCTGTAAATTGAAAAGCTCCAGGAGAAACACTGATTAAAGTGGTATCTGGCAGTTTTTCATTTGGCAATCAAATTACACCAGAGGACTAATCAAAGCATGATGCCTACATGATCTATATCTGTATTTATAACATTTTCATCAGCTCTGAAGTGTTAACCCCAGCTTTGAAATTCAGGTTGTGATCACTCTTGTTTTGCCTGCACTGACAGGCATCCTAAGGAATCCTAGAAATTCTGGTTTGTTTTTTTTTTTTTTTTTTCCTTCAGCCAGATAGAAACTCATTTCTTCCCAAGCCTTACAGGAATTCTTACTCCAAAGTGCTGGAGGCTGTAGGAAATGCAGTATCTTGTCTCCTTGGAGACCATAAAAGAGCTGTTTGTGTGAGCTGAACACACCACACAAATGACAGGCCTGGGTTCTGACCAGAGCCCAAGGCTGGAAACCCAGGGTTTCTTCAAGCTTTTACTAATTCTGCTGGGAAGGAAACTGTAGGAAGAAAGAAAATTATCCTAGCTCTTATCAAGAAGGTGTCTGCAGTTATACCAACTATATTTTTTTTAATTATTTCCTGTATCTTTAGAAACAACACTGAATGTTTTGCATGGATTTAGTGAAGAGAGGATTTTAGAAAGGCTTTGCTCACAGAGTAAAAAAGAAATTTTTTAACAGGAAAAGGTTAAGGTTGAAGGGAGATGGGGGTGGGGATCAAATGTCATCTTCAGGGTCTGTAGAGAAGCTCATCCCAGACACTCTGAAGGACAAAAGTTGGTTCTTCACACCCACAAAGTAAAAATCCGTGGATGTGCAGGATTTTCTTGCTGGTCTCTTGGCTTTTCCAGCTACTTGTCTCCTGTTGCTGGGGATGAGGGAGCAGGGACTGTTCTCCCCAGGGTTTGGGTGCAACCTCCTGGCCAGTGCAGAATTAGGAGGTGGAGTTCCCATTTTTGTTTCCCAGCAGCTGATGGACGCAGCAGAGCCAGGCTGGGGGATCACCTCACACAGCTCCACTCTGCCAACATCTGAAACTGCTCCAGCTGCACTGTAAGAGCCTCTCTGCCACGTTTTTCATTAGTGAAAACATTCTGTTTCCTGACCACATGCATTTTATAGGGGTTTGTTAGAGTATGGACAGCAATTGGTTGGGAGAAAAAGGATGTAGGAGTCTAAATTATCACTGAGCTGTGATTTCAAGTGAATGGCAAAGGGAGAAACTCACTCACTGCTGTTTTTATTTATTTCTCCCATTTCAGATGCCTCACCATGCACGTAAGACCCACGTGCAGAAGCCATGAATTCCAGAAAATTATCCTCAGAACCACGGAAAGTTTTTGCTGCTGCTAAAGCCCCCAGCCAGCAGCCATCTCGTGTCCTGGTGGTGGATGTCACCTCCCCTTCCTGGGCCAACACCTGCTCTGTGCTGGCTGAGGCTCTGGAGAATGTGCTGTGCCTGGCATGTGGCCTGGCAGGACCCTGCAGAGTGCCCCTGCTCAGCCTCTACGTGGTGCAGCCCCAGCAGGAGTGTCTGCTGCCCTTCACGGTATGCCCCAGGCTCTGCAGATATATATATATCATTTTTTTAAAGTTATGATTTATATCTAAATTTATATCTAAAAATCGATGTGGAAATTTATATCTAAAACCCAGCCATTCTCAAAACGATCGTTTCACAGTGAATTTTATGAAAGGATGAAGTTTAAAAGGATGAGTCAAAAAATCATTTTTGATCTGTCAACCTGACAGATTTTGTGCTTTTCCTTCCTAAAATGTGTTTTGGAGTATCTGCTGCACCTTTCATGTGCTGCTTTGTCCTGTACTGCTTCTCTGTCAGAATTACCACACACAACTCAAATTATGATAATTTGGACACTGGATAAATATTATTAATGTGTGAGAGGTTTTAGATATTGAAGGGGAAAGGCGCAGAGTTAAAATATCTGTGCTGAATTTGAGAAACATCCTGAAATCAAAGAATTATCTGGAAAAGTCCTCTAAGACTAAATCCAATTCTAAACCCAGCACTGCCAAATCCACCACTTAAATATCTACCTAAGTGCCACACCCACACAGATTTTATATGTACAGGTCTAAGTAAGAACAAATATTGCTCTCATTTAGGGCACTGCAGAGGAATAAATGTAGATGGAGAATCAGTAGCAGCTCTGCAGTAATAGTTTGGGAGTACAAATATGCATCTTAAAGTTCACAAGCATTTTTTTAAGCAATCACACTGAGCACTCCCATTTCCACATCAGTGTAAACACACAGGATTAACCCTTCCACTTTAATACAGCAATGGTGGAAACATTCTGAAAAGTTTTGTCGAGTCTTCACATCTTGAGAAAGATAAAAAAACAGAGGTTAAGAGTAAATTAGCAAATGTGATCTGCACGAAGACTCTGGCTAATGCTGGTGTTTATTTTGTAGAAAAGGTTATAGAGAATGTGACAAGGATAATCTTATGACTGCTGCTCCTGATCAGCTGTCTTTTTTATTTAAACAACCATTCCCCACTTTGATAGTCACACTTTTTAAAGGCAGAGGAGCCCTTAGATCACTGTTTTGTTTTGTTCATATCACAGGATATTATATTTCACCAAAGTACCCCTATCTCATTGAAACTTCCTTCCAGAAAGCCATCTAGCTTTGATCTGAAGACAAGATGGGTAACCAAGTGCTCCTCTTGATAATTTCATCCAGTGGTTAATAACTGTCATTGTGAAACCTGTACCTCGTTCCTAATTTGCATTTATTTGCTTTATTTTCCAGGATTTCTTAAAATATTTACTTTTCTGACTAGATTGAAGAACATGTTTGTGTTTTATCCTTTCTTCCTCTAAATAGAAGTAGGTCCCTTCTCTGTTCTGGCTGGTAAATCAAGAACAAATTATAAGTTGAACTGCAAAAAAAGTTTTACAATTGTTTTCATAATTTCCAAGCCATTCTTTGCACTCACTCTGCTGTTTTTTGGGGTGCTACATTCCAATATCAGCTGCTGTACTAAAGCTGTTTTTCAGAGCTGTGTTAAAGGGTGCTTGCTAGGGAAATCATGAAGTCAGGAAAGCCCCAGAGCTGAAAATAGAGGTGGGGAGAGTACATGGGGAAGTGTCACACACACTTGCCCTGGTTTTAATCTTTCCTCAGTGCTTGTTTTTGGTCTCTGTTCCCACTGGTGTCCCCAGCAGGAGAGTCCACAAAGCTTCCCTGGAAAGGGCAGGGAGGGCAAAGAAAGAGAAACCAGAATGAAAATAGGAAACTGTAGGGGACAGCAAATGATGAAAAGATAAAAAAATCAACATTTAAGCATCCAAAAATTTAATGTGGGAGTGAGTAAGGACTGAGCAGAGCCTTTGCAGCTTCCTACTCAGTCCAACCTGCCCACCATGCAAACCATGGCTCAGGGGTGCTTCAGTGACCCAGAGCTCCACATACCTGACGAAAACAAGTGAAATGTTCACCTGGGGAAGGTGGGGAAGGTGATCTCTGGCAGCAATGTCTTGTGTTGCTTTAAATAAATTTGGTTCAGCTCACTCAATACCTTCCCTGTGGCCACAATGTTCAGCTGCTGGGTGTCTCAGCTCTGAGCTCTTGGTGAGGCTCGGCTGAGCTGACATCTCTGTGACCACCAGCCTTCCTCCACAGTATGGAGAAGTATTTCCTGCTGTTTACCAACCTTTCCTGCTCCTTGAACCCTGTTTTGCAGCAAGTGAAAGAAAACTTTGCCCGAATTCAAGCCTGCATTTCAGAGCTCCGCTCGCTGCCGGCCGAAGGCTGCTTCCCCCAGGGAGGGAATGGAGTGGTGCAAGCTGTGCAGGATGGATTGCAGCAATTCAAGCAGTACAGCAGGCACACAGCAGCAGGAGGCTCCACAAATAGTTCTGTTGAGGTAAGAAAATGCTGGGAAGGGAGTGGGAGCCATCCCACATCATCATGCTTTATAAATGTGTAAATGTGTGCAGTGAACATGCAGAAAAATTTAAGTATTCAGCACTTTGGCTTTTTCAGAGATCCACTGTCCAGAAGACCTGAAGAAAGATGTCAAGTCTTCAAATCCATCTGGACAGAATGTAGGAACGTAGGAATCTTCTCTAGAGAAAACTGTCCTGGTTCAGGATCTGATAGATTTTGGGGGAACTGTTTTGGTGGACACTGGTGGCTGTGTTTTGGTGGACACTGGTGGCTGTGTTTTCAGCTCTGAATGTGTGTTTTTGCATAAAGGGGAGGGAAGCTGCTAAGAACACATGAGAACAGACCTGTGAATGCAGAAAGCAGAGCAAGGTTCAAAGGAGGAAGTTTTTTTTTTGAGCAGTATCAACTGACATGAAAGGACAGGGAGTTATTGAGGGGAAAGGACTCGCACAGAAATGGTGTTTTGCTCTGGACAGCAGAAAATACCAGCTCCAAAATCTCGCATTTCAGACTTCCCAAGCTCAGAATCTACCTACCAGTCATAAAAAACAAATTGAGATTCCCACAAGTGAAAATTTCCAGGTCTTTCTGCCTTGTTTAGGTCCTTAAACACTTCCAGAGTCACACTGTGATCAGGCTGCAATTGAGACTCACTCCCAGTGTCTGTCCAGGAAACTTTTCTACTGATTTTCTGCTTTTCTTGAGGCTTTAAGGTATTTTTCCTGACCATTTGAAAGGTGATTTGTGCTTTAAAGCTGGGGGTTGGAACAAACAGAGCATGCTTTGGAGACAAGATCCTTTTTGACACACAACAAAATCCAGGACATTTTCTAGTATACTTGAAGGAACAAGCTACATTAAAAATTAAATTACTGCATGGATATAGAGAGTTTTTACTCCCCTAAGCAATCCTTGTTCCTCTAGATTATGCAATTTTATTGTACTTCTCTTTGCAAGGGGATGTAAGACATGCTGCAAGGACAGGCTCTGATCACTGACAGGCAAGAGGGAGTTTTACCCTTACAAAAGGCCAAAAAAAAAAGTTTCCATAAAGGCCTCTTT
Source organism: Turdus rufiventris (assembly GCA_013186435.1). Taxonomy (NCBI): domain Eukaryota; kingdom Metazoa; phylum Chordata; class Aves; order Passeriformes; family Turdidae; genus Turdus; species Turdus rufiventris. Next base: position 320,343 of record PYHW01010656.1, on the reverse strand, counting down.
CTGCTTGAGATACTTAAGTGATTGCAATTTCCCTCTCCAATCACAAGCATTTTTTTATGCAGAGTTAGTTGAATTTTTGTTTCCCTTTCTCTGTATCAGATCAAAACTGGGTGGTGGAAATCACACCTACTGCTGCTCACTTTGGAAATATCTTTAAGATAGACTGTATATTTAAAAAAATATAAAACTCCCATTCAGCTTTCAAGGAAGAAGGCCAAGTTTAGACAATTTGAACTATAATTAATATACAAGTCCCTTCTTACACACACTCAGTGATCACAAGTGCAAAGCACAGAGAACAAAACCTGTGGATATTCCTCCAGTGAACCTCTCAGTCCATTTCATATTGGCTTAAATGTGAGCCAAAGCTCAAAAAAAATTGCTTATAAACCTGCTTTTGAATAGATGAGCTATTTCAGCAAGATTTCTACTCAACATCATCAGTGCTGCTCAACATCTTCACCTCTCAAGAGAGAATTGGGGTAGAGGCAGCTTCTTCATGCTCTGATTTGTGTTTCAGATCACAGTCTTGACCAGCCAGCCCAGTAGAGAAATGGTAAAGCAGCTGGAAGAGAAATTACAGGATGTAGACCTAGTGAACCTGAGAAGAATCCAGGTCATTGAGGTCCTGAAGAGAGATTTCCTGCAGCCTGAGGACATGGAGCAGTGTGTGCCAGCAGAGGAGCCCTGCAGTGGTGAGTGTCAGGCATTTTTAGGGAAGTTCTAACTTTGGGCAGCACGACAGCCACTGCTTCTTGCTCTGGTCCAACATCTGCCACTTCCCTTTGGGCCATTTCATGTCCCTTAGGTCAGTGGGAGCTGCTGGGCCTGGAGGAAGTTTGCACCACAGAACTTCTCTGCGGCTTGTAGAACTTCCAGACCTCATTTATTACTTCAGCTCTTGGTGTTACTTAAAAGTCATCTAAAAATTCATGTGTGATACAGCTTCACCGAGAGGGGGTTAAAGAGAAAAAGGCACAAGTTATGGGGGTAGCACACTCTGAATAATAATTGATTAAAAGCTTTTAAAGGTACTAAAATTTGTTCCAAAGATGTATAGTTTATAGTTTCTTTGTCCTACCCTATGTCCCCGTTCCAAAAACATATTTAAACAATTTCTTAGTAATTACAGTTTATTAAAGAAGCAGGGGATAAGGCTTTTCAGCCTTTCCTTTCCTTTCCTTCTTTTCCTTCAAATCTGTTTCCTAAAAAAAAAAAACCATTCAAAAGTTTTCTCCCAAATTTACTCTAAACCAAAAATATACATAATTAACAAATTTAAAATAAGCACATGTTAAAATTATTGTAATCCCCTAAGTTAAAATAATAAAAAACCCTACTACTCTCCCCCCAAAAAACTGTTTAAAAAAAAAAAGTTTTATTTAAACTATTATAATCCTTAAAGTGTGCCTCATAAGTTAACATAATCCTCAATAATAATTGTAAAAAAAAGCTTGGTACAAAAAAAAATTTACATAATAATCAAATTTCCATTCTCCCAAACCAACTAATCACTATAACATCAAAACCACAAGAAAACTTTCTTGTGAAAAAATCTCCATAAACTAAAAAAACAAATTTCCTCTTCCAAGTCCTCTAATAAAAAACTATTTTAAAAATAGCAAACTAACTAAATCGTTTTTCTGTACACTTCAGTGTATGTTTTCAGTCTGAGCATGGAGAAAAGCAGCAGCAGAAAGCTGGAACTGTATCAAAGACAAACAAAACTAATTAAAGCTAATTAAGAGGTTTGGTCAGTGACAGCAATGTGCAGCCTGGGAGACAGGATTGAAATGATTTCTGATTTTTACTGAGGGATGGGCAGTGTTATTTGTCTCTTGCTGTTCATTTTCTTTTGTGGTTGCAGTAGCAAATTTGTGCTCCATTGTCACAGTTGGAACTGCAGGGAATCCTGCAGGGAAGCCCTGGAAAGCTCAATTCACAGAGCAGGAGATGCTCTGGGCCTCTCTGGGCCTCTCTTTTAGGGAAGGCAAAACCCCACCATGTTGCTTTTAAAAGTGGATTTTTTTTGTGTAGCTCTTTCACCCTGTAAATGGAATGAAAACATAAATGTGGACATAAAGGCCATTGAAATGTCAAGTGAGGAAATTCTAATTTCCTGAGGAGATGAACTGTTTGCTCTCTAAGAAAATCAACAGGGAATGAGTAGGTGAGATAATTGGAAAAAAATTAGCCCAATTGGTTTATGATACCCATTGGAGCTCCCTTCTGTTTTTGAAAAAAAAAATCCATTTTAATATTAAAATATTACAGTAAGGAGCACAGAATTTGCAAGATCCAGCCTATAGGAACTGCAAGATTAGTGTTGAACTAGAAAATAAATACTGTGATGCAGTACTTAATCAAGAGCTTCATTTCACTGAGGATATTTCTTCCATTAGTCTATTTATACTTAAATTTTTAATCCATAAGCTCATTGCCAGGTCAGTGCAGCTGGACAAAACTTGAGCAGTTTGAAAACCCCATGTTAGCAAATCTGAGAACAGCTTTGAACGTGCTCAGATCTCAGAATCAGAGCAAACTGATTGAACTAAACCCCATGGAGAGCAGGACATTTGAGGAGGGAATAATCTGGGACAGTAACCAACAGGATGCCTGGCCTCTAATTATTATTATTATTATTATTATTATTATTATTATTATTATTACTAATTCTTCTCTTCCCCTGCCTCATTCCACTCCCTGAAAGCAACTGAGCCTTGCCAGACCTTTTGCTAACAAAGGTTAGTATTTGCATATGCTGGAGATAACTGCTCCCAGCTATTTCTGTTGAATAAAAACAAAAAAAAAAAGTCCTGCAGATAAAGCACTCATGCCTTTTTTATGACCACAGCCCATCTTCTGCAAGCCCCAGGGCTCCTTTCTCCAGGAAGTTTGAAAGTTTGAGACCCATTGCAGAGGAGATGTTGGCACCCCAAGCTGTTTTTCCTAATGAACGTAATGAATTTATTTTAAAATTGTCCTGTCTTGTGCCAGCTGCAGATGTGTAAGGGATTAAATATCTGTTACAGAGGAAATAAATAAAAAACAACAGGGAAATATTTACTGAGGGAAGAACTAAAGCATTTACCAGTCCCAAAACAGAAATAATTCCCCATGTCAGCTGTGTTTTGCTGTTTGTAAAAGTCAATTACATGGATTTCCTGGTGCTTTGTCTTGTGAGCTGTTAATGCCCTCTTCAGTGCACATCCCTGAGAGAAACACAAGT
>PYHW01010656.1:295960-317064 GCA_013186435.1 Turdus rufiventris | reverse complement strand
AAAAAAAAAAAAAAAAAAAAAAAAAAAAAAAAAAGCTTTAAAAATAAAATTAAATGTCCAGGCAGCCAGGGAGGATAATAAAGAAAGGTTTTTAGTAGCAAGGGCAGTGTGAAATATCTCCTGCTGTGGGTGGGAGTAGAGTCTGCTTTGCTGCAGAGACACAACCAACATGATCTCCTCCTCGGGGCTGGGAGGTGGGGACAGCCAAAAAGTGTATCCTGCAGAGCATCTGATCTGAAGAATTAAAACATTACAGTAGTCCTGGATTATTTGCCAGCTAGAAATGAATTAATTTCTGAGGGTTTTTCTTTGGTTTTGGGTTGTTTGGGTTATTTTTGTTTATTTGGTTGTTTTGGTTTTTTTTTTTTTAATGCATAAGTGTCATTTTTCCCAAATAGCATTAGAAATACTAATGCATAAAGAGAAGATTTCTCAGTGTAGATTGATGAAGCACGGTTTTTTTAAACTCCCTGCTGGCCTGGTAAACACAAGGTGAAAAAAAAGGCTATTTCTGCAATTTATTCACCTTCTCAGCCTTTCCACATCCTGGCTGCATGGTAAAGCTCTTAGTGCTAGCAGACTGTACCTTCTGTGTTTGCAAGTGGTTATATTGCATGTCTCATGCAATTTGCAAATTGATTTTTTTTTCCTTCCCTTTATTTTATTTATCCTATTTTATTTTTATTTATCTGATGGACTTCAAGCTAGCTTCTCATGTGGATGCACCTCTGAGGTATTATGTGTAGGTGGTTTTGGGGTTTTTTTGGGTTTATCTTGTTCATACCCTGCCTAACTCTGCTGCCCAGCCTACATTTCTCCATGCTTAAAAATTGTTGCTACATCACACCACATTTGCCTTCACCTCCAACAAAGGAATTTAATTATTGCTGGGTGTGAGAAACCAGAGAAATCTCTTTTGGATGGCTGAAAATACTGATGCTTCTTCACCTATTTTTTTCCTTTTTCCTGCAGATATGGCAATCCTGGGAATGGACATCGAGGTGCAAACTGTAGAGGACAATGTCATCAGCCTGGAGATGCTGTTTAAAACGTGGCTCCATGACCATGGCACAGAGAGGGAACAGCTCCATCTCCTTCTCCCTTCAGGAAGTTTTGGCCATGCTGCTGCACCCAAGAACACCTTAAGTATTTCATTTTCTCTCCCCTTTGCTTCCCTTCAAGGAGCTCCTGAATCCCTCAACCTTAAATATTGCCCAGGATTGTCCTATGGGCACCTTCCCTCCCATTTAGAGACCCAGGTGAGGTCTGGAGATAACCTGGGAAATCCAAGGCTGCTGAGGCTGCAGTTGTTTCCATTCTGCAGCAAAAATGTGCCTGGAGGGGCATGTGAATTTACAGCCATGTGGTAAAAAGGTAAAAAGGATCTGGAGAGTTGAATAGCCCTAAAAATGTGTTCAAAACAAAGAGTCTGTGCCAGAGCTGCACTTAAATAAAAGCTGTATTGCAGAGGGATCTGGGAACAGGTTGATGTATTGTGTCAGGCTTTAGTATTTTCTTTCAGCTGCTAGAAAATATTGATGTTTTAGTGCTTTGAGCATGTCATGTGCTAAACATTGCCAGTCCCAGCGAGCCAAACCATTCTCTTTCTCCCAGTGTGCCTGAAGTGTGATCTGCAGGAGAGGCTGCTGGAGCCAGCCCGGCTCTCGGGGCCAGCTGAAGGCACGGGGAGAGGAGCAGATCCCAGCTCTCCCTGGCCATCCTCAGCTCTGCACAAACTCCGGGTGCTGAAGTGAGTGCTGCTCCTTGTCTTCCACTGGCTGACTGGGACAGGGGGGAAGAAAAGCTTCACTTTCCTGTGCAACATCATCCTGGGGCATGCTGACATCACCAGGAGCTCTGGGGTGTTGGTGAGCTAAATTCTGGTGGGAAAAACCCCCAGTTCCATCACTCTTCCTCTCATGGAACAGCACAGCCCACATGTAGACCACAGTCACACCTGGTGTGACCACAGCACTGAGTGTGACACCACAGGTGTCATTCATGCAAAAGTTCTTCTGCCCCAGTGAAATGTTTTATTGCAATAATTCTGCTCTCTCATTACCTAATGAGGCCACAGCAATTAATTGGATGTCAGAGCCTAAGCAAAGCCTCACAGTGCAGTGATTTTACCTAAGAATTCACTTTTCTGGCAGCAGTTCATGGCACAGACAGAGCACAGAGAGATGCTCTTTTCTGACATGTGTTTCTAGGAAATCCAGTGTAATTTCTAAGCTGTGCAGCTGTTCTTACAATGATGAACACCAACATGAGGTGTATCCTGGCAGGGCTCTGAAGTCTGAAGGGGTCTGTGAGTCTGTACTCTATGGGCTGCCCTTCATCATCAAGCCCACAAGCTGCTGGCAGCTGGACTGGGATGATCTGGAGACAAACCAGCACAGCTTCCATGCTTTGTGTCACAGTCTCCTGGTGAGTGTGTGAAAATTGCAGTGTGATGGGGGGAAAGGAACAGTGAGTGCACACCTTGTAACACCTGGCTGGCTGCACCAGGAAACATTTTAAAAAGCTGCAACTTCATCTCATGGGCCAGAGTTGGGCTTGTAAATCCTTCCATCTGCTGGAAAGATGCTATCGCTCATCAGACCTTAGGGAAGACCCTCAAACCTACCAGAAATGAGTGTTTGGAGGTGAGAAGTGCAAATGCCAGGGTTGGAGTTAGACTTGTGACTTTAACAGCAAAAATAATTAACCAAGGCTTGGAGTGTGGAGAACTGGCTGTTACTAACCAGAATAAACCAAAATTGGGTGCTTTTCTTAAGAATTGACTTGCTAAAAAACAAAACAAATGTCCTCAGCCCTGCTACAGAAGAGTTTCCCTTCCCTGATGTGTGAGTGTGCCTGCCCTGAGCCCACAGTGGCAGTGCTGAAGGAAGTGGCTGTTGCCTGTTGTTCACACCTGGATTTTGCCCTTTAGAAAAGGAAGTGGATGCTCTTGGCCAGGCATGAGCCCCAGTACACTGGACCAAACTGGAACGTGGTGGTGCATCCCTACTTTGTCATCATCCCCTCTGACTCTGCCACTCTCCTGGTGAAAGCTGTGGCCAGCAGAGAGCTCCTGCTGCCGTCAGCCTTCCCAGCCCTCCTGGCTGAGCACCCTGAGCGAGTCAGGGGCCCCATCGAGGTGAGTCACTCATTATCAGCTCGTTATCACATCAGCAGACAACGAGAGAAGGAAATGGCTGTGACAATGTCTAGTGACAGCCGGAGTGTGATGATAGAGCACTCCAAAACTTCCCAGCAGACAGCTTTCTCCACGGACAGCTGTCCTTTGGAGCAATGCTGTGTGTCTGCTGGGGGGAAGAGGCCTTGTGAAGCAGAGTTGAGGGTGACGGTGCCCAGAAAGGGTGCTCCAGCTTGTTGGCTGATTCTGGCATGGGAAAGGGTAGAACTGCATCATGCAGGTGGATGTTGAAATCCATTGGGATCTATTTGGAGATGCCTCTTGTTCTGTGCACAGGTAAGAGTGCTCCTTGTGGGTTGCATCACAGCCAAAAATCCCTTTACCTTTCACTGCAGGGTGGCTTGGAGTGTCTACTGTCAAAGAAAAAGAAACCTGAAAAAGAAACCCAAAAACCCACAAACACGCAAACCCCACAGCCTCTACCTGTCACATCCTGTAACAAACTCAAGTTCTTTCTTCCAGAGTGCCCTGAACAGCTTGGAAGTGGAAGTTGCTTACAACCCCTTGCACTTGAAGAGCAACCTGTACAAATCCCTGAAGAGTTCCTTGTACAAACCTCCCCACCGGCAGCAGCCCCAGCCCCGGGAGCAGCGCCCAGAGCGGCACCAGCCCAGGCAGGTGAGTCCCTGTGTGTGAGCAGCCTGGATGGGGCCTGATGTCCCCTCCTGGTCAGATTCCAGCAGGGGAACTGCAGGCAGCTCCCTGTGCCCTGCAGGGGCTGGGTGTAGCACCAGCACAGCCTGCACCTCCTCCCACAAGGATTTGCATTTTGTCTTGCAGCCTCAGACCAGAGCCAAAGCTGCAGTGGCTCCCCTGCTGATGGCTCCTTCTCCCCTCCAAACGTTCAGACCAGCAACAGCAGCCAGGAGAGGCTCCTGTGAGGGCTCCCTGCTCCCCAAGGAGTATGAGGAGTTCCTGCAGTGAGCACCAGGACCTGCCCCTGGGCAGCCACAGGTCCTGGCTCAGCAGCTGGCCGGATGTGGTCAGGCAAGACACCGAGCTTGGCCTTGGTCGCACAAGCACTTCCCATCGTTTGTTCCTCCTTGTTGTTGTTTCACGGTTGTGTTCGTCACCGAGTCAGTTCTGCAGGAAGTTTGCTGCTCAGGGACCCTCTGTCCAAAGATCCAGCTGTCCCCTGCAGCAGCAGCACCACGTATTTCCTGTTCTTGCCAGCACACGTCACCAGCCTGCCTCAAATTTGGGTTTCTGATTTGGGCAAGCACAGGCCACAGATCACAGATCGCTGTCAGGGGAGGCAGAAGAGCTGCAGGCAGGGCAGGGAGGAAATCAGACAGACAAGGCAGGGCAGTTGTGCTGAGCTACCTTTGTCCCACAGCAGCAGGTTCAGTGGGGTGGTTAAATAGGAATGAAACTTGGATTTAAAGCCTGGAGTTCTGCTCTCCCAGATGATTTGGTTGCTTCCAAGATCGGCCTTGCTGTCCAACGCCCTAGTTCATGAAGGGGGTTGTAGCAAATGCCAAGCCAGAGCAATTCCAGAGAATTCCTGCCCAGATGCCAGTCTGGTTTTAAGTGCAGGTGTAGGGCAGCTGCCCCTGGCACAGCAGGAGCCAAGGGCAGCTTGACCAAGCCAAGGTGGGGTGGTCTCACTGAGCCCCTGATGCCAAGCACCAGCAGAGTTTGTGTTCTACTTACTTGGTTCTGAAAAGCTGTTTCAAAATAAAGTTATCCTCTACAGAATTCCCTCTCTGCCTGTGGTTTCTGACATGTCCAGCACTGCTATCCCACCACTGACCTGTGCTTCCTGGAAAACAGCTGCAGGTGAGCAAGGGCAGGAGGCAAGCACCCCAATCCCATCAGAGCCATCACTCTGACAGGCCCAAAGGCATGGGCTGGCTCTTCCCATGCCCTGGCATCTCATCAGGCAGCTGCTGGGGCAAGACATCAAGGGCAGGTACCATGGAGGACAGGGCAGGCAAAGGGATTGTTTGGTGCAGGAAGGAGCCAAGGGCAGGAATGAACATAAATGGCCCAGCCTGGGGCCTGAAAACCAGTCAACATAAAAGTGACAAAATCGGGTTTAGGGAGGGGGCAGCAGGGAGGCAACAAAGTTTTTGGAACCATCTCAGCCTCCCTCAGATTTCCTAAAACCCATTAGACTTTCCTCCTTCTCCCACAGCAAAACCCCAGTGGAGTTTTGCTGCACAGCAGAGGGGAGCAGCCAAAAACTGGCCACAGCTGAGCTGTATTTTTACAGGACTGAGGCTTCCCCCTGCAACCTGAGCATCAGATAAATGGCCAGAGCTCATCACCTTGTCACCATCTCACCAGCCTGGGGACCTGAACCTCCAGAGTTCCCCAATAGTTTGGCTGAGCTGGGGCTGCAGAAGTGGTGCTTAGCCCCCTGCCTGTCACCTGCCTGTTCTGTTGGTATCAACAGGCTGCTAAACCTGCAGAAGTCACCAGCAGCCCCATCCAGACATGGGGGCAGCCAATAGCAGCATGGCCCCACACAGAAAGGACAACCTGTTTTTTTCCTGGGAAGGTTTCTGCCCAATGTGTGGCCACACAGCAATCGCCCAACACCCAAACCACACAGCAGGGATCACAGATTTTGCCATAAAGTCAATGGGATCCAGACTGTGCCTTTCCAGGCCTTCCAAAGCAGCTGGGAGCAGGGAGGGACCAGCAGTGGGATCAAGCTGGGGAAGGAGAGATCCTGTGATTCATCAACAGAGCAGCAGAGCTGGCTCCTGTCCCTGCCCAGCCTTATGCCTGGAGGCCATCACATATCTGAGCCTGACTCTCATTTTCCTTAATCCCCTGGCACCAGGGCATCCAGCCACAGTTCAAGCTGGCAGGCACTTTTCTTTGAGGCTCCCTCTTAGCTCGGTAGCTCTGGCACAGACACAAACATGCACCTGCACCTCCCCATCCATGCCACAGGCAAACGTTGTCGTTCTGAGACATGTAAACTTTAATATTAAAATAACTTTGTATAAAAATACTTCTGGAGACTGATGGCAAGCAGCCTTCCACACACCACAACAGGCACCAGAGCTCTGCAGCCTGGTCAGACAGGAAGCCAGAGCAGAGCCAGAGCAGCAGGTACAGGAAAATACAGCCCTCCTGCAGATCAGAAGGCACTGGAGAAACACCCTGAGGCTTGCACCAGCCACAGCTCTCTTGCTGTTTCCCTCCAGGGAAACACAGCCCCTCAGCACTAGTGAGCAAAAGGGGTTCTGCCTGAGCCCAAACAACCCCAAGACAGGCAGGAGGAGCCCAGCTGGCACTGTCCCCAGTCCCCTTATATCTCCCCTAAGTCCTCATAGAGAGGTGACAAGCTGTACTCATCCACACACTGCTCCTTCTTGTGCAGCTGCTGGGGCTTCACCACCTGGCTGTAGAGCACCTCCACGTTGTTGTTGTTGCTGCTGTTGAGGCTGGGTTTGGCGAGCACCTTCTCAGGGGCAGAGCTGCCCCATCGCCGGCCAGGATCCTCCGCCCTCTCTGCCCCTTTGGGGATAAAGGCTGCCTGGGGCTTGGGGGCTGGCACTGGCTTGGGGATCTTGGCCTTGGCCGGGAAGGTGGGTACCGAGTAATCGTCAGTGCTGGGGTTGTAGGGGTACTCATAGCCACCCTTGCCATCATGGCCCTGCGTGCGCCAGGCCTCGCTGGTGGGCCGCGCCTCGTCGTAGATGTAGGTGAAGGGGCGCAGCGAGCGGGGAGCACGGCCCTCGGGTTCGTCGTAGATGTGCTCCTTGTGCCCAGGGGGGGCCTGGCCACGAGCCTCAGCACGGCCCTGGCCCTCAGCCCGGCCCTGCCCCTCCGGCCGGACCTGCTCGTACGGGCCCGAGTACGGCAGCACCGGCAGCCGCGGCGGCTTCGGCTCCTCCGCAGCCCCGCCGGGCGCCTTGGCCGCGCTCATGGCCTTGCTGTCCACAGGGTCCGAGTACAGCGGGTCCGGCCACGGCTGCAGGGCCTTCACCGCGTCCAGGGGCTCCGAGTACACGCTGGACAGGTCCTCAGCCGGCGGCACAGCACGGAGCACCTTGGGCAGAGGGGAGCGCGGGGGAGTGCTGGACACCGTGGGCTTGGCCGGTGGCACGGGCAGCTCTGGCAGAGTCCGGCTCTTCAGCACAGATGCGGCGTCTCTCTCCTCTGCTGCTGCTGCTGCTCCAGCCCTGGGTGCCAGCCCTGCTTTGGGTGTCAGGGCGTCGTCCCCCTCAGCAGGCAGCTCCAGGTTCAGGTTGTCAGCCAGGGCCTGGCGGATCTGCACCATAGCGGGGCTGTCAGCCTCCAGCGAGTCGCAGCTCTGCCGGTTCTCCTCCACCTGCGCCTTCTGCTCCTGGATGGAGGCTTCCACCAGGCGGAAGATCTCGTTGCCCTGCTTGGTCTCAAAGGTGAAGTTTCCAGGTCCTGAGTCACAGCGCCTGCCGGCCTCGAAGGAGAACATCACCTGAAGGACAAGCAGAAGGGTCACATCCTGCTCAGCACCGCTGACCCAGGCTGTGCTTCCCAGCAAAGGGCGTGTGGCTGCAGCACTGACCCTGCACATCCTGCCCTGAAATCCTGCTCCTTCCACTCCCACAGCAGGGCCACCCTGTGCCCAGCAGCTGGGAGGGAAAGGTCACSCTGCCCAGCAGCCCAGAACAAGCTGTAGAACTGGAGCACACCTGAGGGGACATCACTGTGAGTGCCCCAGAGAGCTGCAGCTSCTGCTGGAGCTCTGCTGTCTTACTTGAGCAATTCCAACAGTTACAACGACTGGCAGCCGACAGTCTAGGAAGTAACATTGAGGAAGGAGTAGGGTGAGAAGGTGAAACTAAGGGGAAACTAATATGGAACCTTAGATGAGAAGGGAGCAACGTGAAAGCAAGAGATACAAGAGGAAGAACACAACTTTCCACAGGAGAAAACCCAGCAGCAGCAGCAGCTCAGTTACCAAGAGTAAACAAAGTATTGACCTACCAGCACTAATCTGTTCATGGTAAAAGATCTTCTAAAGAGAAGTCTTGCACCAGAGGTGCTTCCTCTGGCCTGAACACCTGCTCTGGTGAGCAGGTTCCCACCAGCTGACACCCACACCCCTCCTGAGACTCATTCCCTTAACCAGGGGGATTTTCTGCCTCTCACAGGCAGCAGCTCCTGCGGTTGCTATGAAGGTCTCTGGGGACAAACTTCTTTTTGTGGGTCAGTGCTGCTGAACAGAAGCACAGCCAGCCCCTCACTGCTCAGCTCGCCACACCCTGCAACTCTCCTCCTGTCCCCAGCACAGACTCTGCAGATGAGCTGGACATCCCCACAAGAGCAGTTCAGTTTCCACCTCTGTTTTGGGAACGTGCTGCAGAAAGCACTGTAAGCAGAGCGTGGCCAATATAGTCACTGCTATGAACAGCCCCAGGGCCACCACTTAACAGCCCCAGGGCCACCACTTCCTCCCTGTCCAGCACGGCCCAGACCTCTTGCACGCAGGGTAGCAGCAAGGCAGATTGGGGACTCGCTGCAGGAGGACTCTGCAGAGGGGCAGACCTTCAAAGGCCAGCGAGAATGGGAGCAGTTCACCCCACAGAGTGAACAAATGCAGAGCAACTGGTGCCTCAAAGCCCCTCTGCTCTGGCCACCATCCTTAGGAGGGAGGGACTGAATCCAGGGCAGAGCCAAGGTTCCTGGAGCCTGGGGAGAGCTTGTGTGCAGCACTGAGGGATGTCCCTTCTCATGGCACAAGCTGGGAAGTGCTGGGATGGAGAAGGAGAGCAGCAGAGGAGATGGCGTTAGTGAAAGTGGGACAACCACAGAGGGGATGAGCGTCCTGCCAGCCCACAGGTGGTAGCAGGTGACAAGAATGGTGACACAGGCAAGAACTGAGGACAAGCAAGGTGCAGTAATCCTGGCATTTGGCAGGGCTGGCTGCAGGACATCAGCTCAGCCTTCCACATGGGAACAGCTACAGGGGAGCACCTGCAGGACCCCCATTCCCCACCTTGTCGCGGCCATATCTCCGGAGCAGCCTGTAGGGCCAGACATAGAGGATCTTGTCTGTCCGTGGGTCCTTCAGGACGAGGCTGTCACGCTCAGCCTTGAGCACGTAGGTGCCACGCAGCTCACAGCGCTCTGCAGCCTCGGTCCGCTGCACCGTCACCCAGAAGGCGTTCACTGTGGGGACACGGCTGATCAGGACAGGGACACACCCAGCTCACTGTGGGGACAGGGCTGATCAGGACAGGGACACATGGCCCCAAATCTGGGACAGGGCTGATCAGGACAGGGATACACCCAGCCCCACTGCAGGGACAGGGCTGTTCAGGGCAGGGGCACACAGACAATGCCCAATGTGGCCCCAATGATGGGGCAGCAGCAGGACAAGGCTCCATGGAAGGTGGCCCCAAGTCAGGGTAGCAGCAGGTCCCACCTTCATCTCTGGAGTAGTAGATGGAGTTCACGGCCATTTCCAGGGCCGATGGCTCCCCGCTGTCCTCTCGGCCATACTGTGACACCACACCATCACTGGGGCCATTTCCCTGGCAAAGGAGAGCAGATCAGACCCAGAATCCTCTTCCCACATCAGCCCCTGGGCCCTGCTGCCTTCCCCAGCCTCACACAGCCTGGCTGTCCTGCACCCTGCCCACCCCAGACCCAGTGACAGAGCCCCTTGAGCCCACATGAACACGGATGAACTTGGCCAGGCAGCACAGGGGGGACTTCCCTGAGCTCCTGGCAGCACCCTGTCCCCAGCTGGGCTCTGCACTGCTCTGCAGGGCAGCACAACCCACAGAGCTGCCCCCAAAGCATGGCACAACCCAAACACACCCTGCTGGCCACAGCACGGGGGGCTGATGGCCTGGTGACACCAGGATCTGTGTCCTGCCCTGCCCAGGACGAGGGGGAGCCTGCAGAGGGGAAGTGAGCGCTTCTATTTTAGCACATGCAGAACTGAAAATGCAACACACACACTGTCAGCGACTGTGTCCCAGCAGCAGGGCCCCCACAGGGCCTGGGGCAGGACACAAACCCTTGGTGCTTTCAGAGATCCTCCTGCAGAAAAGTCCCTGACGAATTACAGCACAAGGGAGGCTCAGTGTGTGGCCAGGAGCTGGAGCTGCTCCTTGGGGTTGCAGAAGAGGGTACATCTTGCAAGGCAGGTAGCACAATTTCAGTTTAAAACCCATACACATGAGGTTTTTAACAAGAAGCTCAAAAAAAGGACCATCCAGCCTGTGTGTTTGGGTCCTGAAACCTCATGTCCTGAGAGGTGACAGCAGCAGCTCCTCCTCAGCTAAAGCATCCAGTGCAGCAGGGTTCCAGCCTGGCATGGAAAGCCAAGGGCCATCAAATCTGCCAGAGCCTCTAAGGCTCCATTTGACTGCACTTTTCCTCATCTTCAAGAGGAAAAAAAAAATCTGTTCTGAACTCCAAATGATCTCCCAAGCTGCTGGATCCTGCATACCCTCTGGGTAGGAACGTGACACAAAATCACATTCTCCATGCAGATGATCAGCAATCCCAGCTGAGGATCTCCAGCTCCGTGCAGAGAGGCCACGTGCAGCTCTTGTGCCTCCTGTTCCAAGTCAGACCTTTTTAAAAAACGTCAGCCTTGCAGCCTTTTGCTCACAACCTCCTGAACTGTCAGCTTACTTCTGCATCTCAGGCACACAAATGATGGCTCCCATGTGATGGCACAAGCACAGCTCTGCTCCAAGCAGGTATTCCCTGGCCTGGCCACCACCCTGCCCCCTCCAAGGGTGTGCTGTGTCCCCAGCTCAGTCCCAAAAGCCACTTTCAGGGCAAAGGCTGCAACCCTGACTGCACCAGGAGACACAGAGTCATTTCCACCAATGCCTCCCAGCCCATCAACCTTGACATCTGCTGCACAGACGCACTTGGCCTGGCAGGAGACTGCAGGGAGACACCTGAGGGGCAAAGGTAAATCACACTGAGCAAACACCCATCAGGAGATCCAGGTGCACCCAGTCCTTCTGCCAGGCAGCCCTGCCCAGCACTCCAAGCCTGGAATCGGCTGGAGCCCAACCCAGGGCTCTGCAAACACCTCCCAGGAGGGAAAGTGAGCACTGTGGAGCTGGGCAGGTATGGGCTGATGTCCCAGAGGGCATGGAAAACACACTCCAGGGCACCCCCTGCCCAAACAGCCTTGGCTGGTCACACTGGCTGACCACCAGCTCCAAGGACAGCAGAGAACGGGGGTGCTGGACAGCTTTTCCAGAGACCTAGCACAGATGGAGTGCCCCCAGCAGCAGCCAGGCTGGGAAAGAACTGGAACCAGATGGGTCCCGGAGCCAGGCACCACAGCGCTCTCGAGGCTGCGCTTCCGCCGCGGCTGCTGTGGCAGGAAAGGCAGCAGTGGTTGGGCCAAGAGGAAACGCTCCTCGGCCATCACTTGGCCCCCCGCCAGCTCTCTGCAGAGGCGAGCACGGGCTCTACACGGGGCAAGAAGATCCCCACTCGAAATTTGGAGCCACAACCACGAATTATTGACAGCGCGCTGGGGAGACCCGCAAACCACAGCAGGAGCCATCCAGAGGGCACCGGAGAGCCAGGGCCGGGCGCTGCAAACCTGCGACCACTGGAGTCCTGCCCTGAGCTGCCAGGAGCCACCAACACACAGCGATGCCCGTGTCCCGCCCTGTCCCCTCCGCCCAGCGCGGGGCTCACCGGGAAGGCGATCTGGCACAGCTTCGCCACCCACTCCTCACTCTGCTGCTTCTCCGCCGCGAAGAGGAAGCTGCGGTCGCGGGTCTCCAGGCGGAAAGTGGCGGTGCCGGCTCGGGGGCCGCCCTCGCCCACCGGGGCCACGCTGGTGCAGTCGCTGAGCCGCACCACGGTGCGGGCGAGCCGCCGGGTGCCCGCTCGCTCGGCCGCCGACGGCTCCTTGCAGTCGAACACCTCGAGCCGGGCCACACCGTGCTGGCTGGCGGGGTAGAGCGCGGACCAGCCGCGCTTCCAGCGCTGCGGGGAGCGGGGTCACACCGAGCCGGGACCGCTCCCCGCCCGGCACGGCCGCTCAACCGGGAGCGGCCCCGGGGGAGCACCAGCCCCGGCAGCGCCGCGGCCCGAGGGCAGGGAGGGAGGGAGGGAAGGAGGGAAGGGAGAGGGAGGAAGGGATGCCCGGACCTACCTTGGTGCCGAACTTGTGGCTGTGCTGCACCAGCAGCGGCCCCTCCATGGCCGGCGGCTCCATCCCCGCGCGCTTCCGCCCGCGTCGCTGGGCGGGGACGGGACCGGGACGGGGAGGGGACCGGGCGGGGACCGGGACCGGGCGGGGACCGGGACCGGGCGGGGACGGGGACGCGCGTGTCAGGGGCGGGGCGTACGTGTGCACGTGGGCGCGCGCCCGGGTGTCAACACGCGCGCGTGCATGAGAGTGAGCGCGCGTGCATGAGTGTGAGCGCGCACCCGTGCGCTCCCGCTGGGGACGGGAAAACGCGCTCGGGTGGGCGGAGGATAATGAGGGCGATACGGGGAGCGGACAGGGGATAGGTGAGGTTTTCACAGGATGGGAAAAAAGGGGTGATGGCTTTGATAGGAGATGAAAAGGAAGTGGAGAGCTAGAGGCCGCTTACATCAAGCTCATAGTCCAAGGAAATCGTGGAATAGCCAGGTGCTCGCAGAGAGAGCAGAGAAGGCAAAGAATCACAGATATGTATGCACAGCCCTGCACGACTTCATTCTCTGGCTTTGTGGACAGGGTAACACCATCCGTGTCTCTCTCCCTCCAGCCATGCCATGTCCCTGGGCACCGAGGCCACTCCGGGGGCACTGGGCTGCTCCCCGTACTGTCTCTGCCATGGCAGGCCACTCCAGTCTGCCCCAAAAGCCTCCTGAAGGCCGGGCTTGAGTCCAGCATCGCCAGCTGCAGGTGGGACAGGTGCTGGCTGTGAGACAAAGAATAAGGACAAGCACAGCTTGTGCTCAGCACACCCCAACGGGGGTGACCCAGCCTGGTGGCACACTGATGGCACTGTGACCCTGCCAGGCCACTGCTGGTCAGACACTCTTGGGCTTCTTGCTGCTTTGATGGCCCAGGTGCCATGACTCGGTTTCCCGACACGACATAAACCTGCAAAGGGAAGAGGAAGAAGCTACAGATCCTGCTTTTCCAGGCCCTGATGCCCATTTCACCGCCTGTGGTTTTGATGAAATGGCTGCAGGTTGGGAGAGCTGCTGAGGGGAGCTCTGCAGTGCCGGGATGAATGCAGGGGTGACTCTCTGCACTGTCCCGGCTTCACCCCTCACATTTGCATGGTAATAAAATTGTGTTGGTGTCCTGGTTTAGGAGTTACATTCCCCAGTTAAGTGTTCACATTGGAACATCCCAGACCGATTGCTCACAGCCCTACCCTCCCCCGAGGCAGGACAGAGAGGAGAACTGGAGGCACAAAAAGTAAAGATCACACAGGCTGAGAACAACGTGCTAGAAGCAGCAATGGGATGTAACCACAGCAATACCAATAACACAGTGTACTACACAGATAAACGATCAGACCACAAACCCTGGCAAAACTATGACATCAACAAAAAGGCTCAGTGGTCTGAAAAAGAACAAAATGATTACGTGGTGTCAAACACCCCGGCCAGCGTGTAGGCAGGGCTCTGTGGTGTGCAGCTGCAGGACAGGGAGCTCATGACATGGCAGCACATCTGCAAACCACAGCCTGCGCGAGAGACAGCCACGAACTAGACGAGTGTCAGCAGCTCAGAGCAGGGTGGCACAAGGCAAACAGGCTGACACAGGCAGGTGAGTCACCTGCGAGGCACATGGCACACACCTGGAGAGGCATCGCACCCCAGGCCTGGCATGAGGGTGTGGCCAGGGCAGGTGCCAGCTCAGTGGTGAACACAAGGAGATAATGACACTCGCTAATGACACTCGACCTCTCGGGAGCAACTCTGGGGCTGTGGGTTCCCGGGAAGCTTCAAAGGCAGGAGGAGGAAGTATCTTGGGCTGCACCGGCAGAACCCCGCAGTTGGGGACGTGGGGGACCGGGGCTGGCAAGGGCACCAGACGGGGTCGCGGTGCCTGGAGCATCGCCTCCCAGGGGCTCCGCACGGATTTCGGGGACCCCCCACGCCCGCTCCTCCCCGCACCCCGGCCCCACCCGCGGGGCCGCCCCCTGCGCTGCGGCGAGCGCGTCCCCGCGGGGGGGTGGGCGGTGGAGCCGCCCCTGCGCGGAGCTCTCCGCGCACCCTCCATCCCCTCCCGCCAGCGCTCCATCCCCCAGCAGACAAACATTCCACCCCTCTGCGCACCTGCCATCCCCTCCCGCAAACACTCCATCCCTCCCTGCGCATCTTCTATCCCCCCCGCGCATCGCTCCGCGCGCCCTCCATCCCTGCGCGCCCTCCATCCCTGCGCGCTCTCCATCCCTGCGCGCCCTCCATCCCTGCGCGCTCTCCATCCCTGCGCACCCTCCATCCCTGCGCGCTCTCTATCCTTCCGCGCATCTCTCCCCGCATTCCTCCATCTCTCCCCGCGTTCCTCCGTCTCCCCGCGCATCTCTCTGTGCCCCCCGCGCACCCCGCGCCGGCAGGGCCGCTCCTGCGCGGGGATGGCGGAGCGGCCGCGCTTCCTCTGCGGCGTGGTGGAAGGTAGGTCCCACCGGAGCCGGGGCCGCCCGGGCATTGCAGGGGCTGTTCCGATCCACCCGAAGTGAGCCGGGGTCGGGAAGGGCTCCACGCTGTGGGGGAGGCGGGAGTGGGGCCCTTGCACAGCACCCCATCTCTGCCAGGGGTCTGGACCAGCACCTCATCTCTGCCAGGGGTCTGGATCAGCACCTCTGGGATGCTGCCAGCTCTCCCCAGAGCCCCACTGAGCCCAAGTCCCTACAGGGACGCTCTGCTCAGCCTCCAGAGCTCTACATGGGGTTCCTGGCTGCCCTGGGCTCAGGGGCAGCTTCCCGGTGTGTCCCCCCTGCCCACCCTGCCCATGGAGCAGCAGTGCAGGACCCCTGCCCAGAGCTGGCCAGGGAGAGCTCTGTGCTTCTCCCTCCCCACATCCCCAGCTCCTTCTGGAGCTGAGCCAGGCCTGGCACCCCCCAGGCAAAAATATCTGCCCTTCTCCTGGCAGCACAGTACCCCTGTGAGGGGCACTGCCCTCTGCCTCACCTGAGAGGAAGCAGGAGCACCCATGCAAATAAATGTAAAATAAACAGGAAATGCAGGGGTGGAGAAGCTGACATGAGTCAGACGTGAATCATTGATATAGTAGAGCTGACCTGGGAAAGAGGACAGGGATGATGCTGGCAAATCCATTCCAGGAGAACACTGCAGGCAGGATGTGTGCAGGACTGAGTGGCCTCCTTGCCAGCCCACATCAGTTCACAGCAACACGTGCTGTGAAAGTGTCACTTGCAGCTGCCATACAGGGACTCTGGGGACCTCGCTGGGATCTTGAAATAGCAAATTATTTACCACAGAAATAACTTTTTGGGCAAAATATTTCTTGGGATTCTCAAACGGCCACAAATTTGGCGCTGTGCACAGTGGGGGATGGATAGCAAGGTGACTATATATTAATTCAAAGCATATGGAACAACCATGTAGGTGTTCAGGCAGGTAAAAAATCTGTCTGCAGAGAGAAGACAGATGGAGAGTGGGTGTTGCTGTGGTGCAACCACCCTCACCATTGCCCAGGACTGGTGCTGGGGGCTGCAGGGTGGGCTCCTGCCAAAAGGAGCTAAGAGAATGAGGGCAGATGAGCTCAGGGAAATTCAGGTGCTTTGGGAAATGCAGGTGCTTTTCTGGGTGTCACTGGCCTCATGCCAGACACGGAGTGCTGGTCCCTTCTCCCAGCTTCACGGAGTCAGTGCAGCCTGCCCTGTGCACCGCCCAGTTTTGGGAATGCCGTCACTTCCCAAATATCTGCTCCCCTTGGCCCTGAGTAATTGATTCAAAAGTTGCCCATGATGCAGAGAAAAAGAAGGAAGATGCCTTGATGGCCAATTGCCATCACTGTCCAAGACATAATGGATTTTCTGTGAGACTTCACGTTGCATCTGCCAGATCTTGAAGGGAATTTAAGTGGCTGAAGATTTTTCTCTTGCTAAATCTCACGTTGGGACACTGACAGGTTCCCCTTAACCTCTGCTTTGAGGAGCTGTCAAATCTGCATTTCTCCAAACCCATTTATCAGCCTGTCCCCAGAGGAAGGGGTTTGTGTTCCTCTGGATATCCTTTCTCCCTGGCTTTGCAGGCAGCTCTGCACCTCCCAGATCTTCCCACATGCAGAAATAGGAAGTGGTCCCAAGAGCAGAATGGGTGCTGCATGTCTGGCAGTGCATCTATGCATTCAGGGATACCCCAGGCACTTCCCAACAACTGCAGTTTGCCTTTTATTTCCTCCCTTTTACAGGTTTCTATGGGAGACCATGGTCAATGGATCAGAGGAAACTTCTCTTTCAATGGCAAGTACCCTGAGTTTTCCTCTCTGAAGGGGTGGTGGCAGCCAAGGGGTCTCACGTTTCTGCAGTGCCCACCGTCCCGGGCCGTAGGTGCTGCGGGACGGACGGACAGAGGACAGACAGACGGACAGACGTGGGGCCGCCCCGTGCCGGCAGGTGGTGCTGGGGCTCTGCACAAGGACCTGCCACCAACGAGCTGGGGCTCTGCAGGGCCTCCCATGGGCAGCGCAGCGGTGACAGTGTGGGCAGTGACAAGTGTAGTTAAGGACCAGAGTGCAGGGACCAGAGATACAGGTACAGAAAATGGAAGGAAAACAAGCTGTGATGTTTTAAAGTACCTCAGGAATTAGAAGGTCTAATGTCTGGACTAGGATGTGCTCACATGCTGGCACATGAGGGTGACATGTCCACTGATATTTTTCTTATCTGGAAAGAAACAAAATAAGGGACTTTTATCATGACATACCTGAAGTGCTTTCTGCTCTGTTCACCGTGGGAAAATGTAAAACACTGCCTGCTGAGGAGGATAAATAAAACCAAATGAATATATCAGATGGCTTCCACACAGAAGTGCCAAAAGAGGGAGGTGCCTTCCCTCCCAGGGGACACATCCTACTGGTCTCTGACACAAACCTTGGAGCTCAGCACTGGGAGCACTGGCTGAGATTTCTGTCTCTGGCCATGCAAAGAGCCTGGGTGACTCCTTGCTCTCCCTGAACAGGCTGCAACGCCGGGGGCTGAACTGCTACATGTACGCACCCAAGGATGAGCTGAAGCACCGGCTGCTCTGGAGAGAGCCCTACACAGAGCATGAGGCAGGTAGCGGCTCTGCTGGGCCCCTCGGGGGGCTGCAGGCATCCCAGGTCCCTGAGGGGAAAGCATGGGTTGTGTCCCAGCTATTTCCATCCTGCCAGGACCTTGCCCTTTGCACAGAGCCCCCCAGACCTTGCCAAGGGCCCAGATCATGCCCATCAGATGGAGCTGCCTAAGGGACCACCCATGTGGGGCTCAAGCAATGTGCTTGATTATATCCAGGCCCACAGACCCTTGTCAAAAGTCCTCTGGGACTTAAGGGAGTGGGAATGGTCTTCCTGGAGCCTCTCCCCTCCCAGTGACCTCCTCTTCCCTGGGGTTCACTCTCCCTCCATCCCTTGTCCTACTCCATCCCCTGTCTCCCTTCACCCCTTGTCCTGCTCAATCCTTTTTCTCCCTCTAGCCCTTGTTCTCCCCCTTATTCCGTCCCTTGTCCCTCCCTTGGTCCCCTCCATCCCTTGTCCCCCTCCATCCCTTGATCCTGCTCCATCTTTTGTTTCCCTCCATCCCTTGTCCTGCTCCATCCCTTGAACCCCTCCATCCCTTATTTCCCTCTATCCCTTGTCCCCTTCCATTCCTTGTCCCCTTCTATCCTTGGTCCTGCTCCATCCCTTGTCTCTCTCCATCTCTTATTTCCCTCCATTCCTCATCCCCCTCCACCCCTTGTCCCACTCCTCCCTGTGTCTCCCAGCTCTCACAGACCCCCTGTGCTCTGTCCCCAGCCTGTATGCGGTCTCTCATCGAAGCTGCCCAAGAGCAGGGTGTGGAGTTTATTTTTGCCATTTCTGCTGGCCAGGACATGGTGTTTTCCAGTGCTGGGGATCGCCTCCTGCTGCAGCAAAAACTCAGGCAGGTACCGTGGGCCATTCCTTCACCCCACTGCTCCCAGGCAAGGGGCACATTTGTTTGTGTGGTCCTGTGCCCACCCCGTGGGCTGGTGTGGGTCCTGCTGCTGCACAGAGACCGGCTCTGGGGTGCCCAGTGGTCAAAGTGCTGTCCCTGTCATGATGACAGAGAGCTGAGGGCTCCATGGGTGCCTGCCTGGGGGCAGGAGAAGGACCAGCCAAGCCCCAGAACTTGCTGGGCAGTGCTGAGGGCTGGAGCAGAACTCCAGGGAGGGCAAAGAGCTGCTGGCATGGTGGGGCTGCTCCGTGGGCAGCTGCTACTCCCTTGGCACAGCCCAGGCAGGAACTGCCCCGTGCTGTGCTGTGCCCAGATGCCCTCTCCAGCCCCTCGGGGCTCTCTGCTGCCCGGGGATCCCAGCAGCCCCTGTCTGTGCCCACAGGTGGCTGCCATGGGGTGCCGCTCCTTTGCGCTGCTCTTTGACGACATCGACCCCTGCATGTGCCAAGCTGACAGAGATGTCTTCCCCTCCCTGGCACAGGCTCAGGCCTCTGTGGCCAACGAGGTGTACCAGGAGCTGGGCCAGCCCTCCATCTTCCTCTTCTGCCCTACAGGTACTGCCCACAGCCCCAGCTGCTCAAACTGGGGAGCCCCCTCAGACTGGGGTGAGCCCCTCTTGGCTGCAGCCAGCTCCTGTTCCTGCTGAGAGCTGAGAGTCCTGGCAGCTCCTCCAGCTCTGCCTGGACTCCTCACACTCCCAGGGGAGCTCTGGACATCTCAGGACGAGACTGCAGCAGGGCCCCTGTCCATGATCCTGGCAGCTCCTCCTCGTCCCCAGCTCTCAGGGGATGCTCTGTGCTCTCTCCCCAGAATATTGCAGCTCACTGTGCTCTCCCAGCCCCAGCCAGTCCTGCTACCTGCAGACCATCGGCCAGGAGCTGCTCCCAGGCATTGGTGTCATCTGGACAGGTGAGTGCCAGGACCAGCTTTGGGTGTGTGGCCATGTGCAGTGTCTGCAAACCCTGTGGCTGTCCTAGGAGTGCCACCATCAAGTGCCCCACTGTGGTGCCCCACATTGGGGTGTGCAGCCCCAGCCAGGCTGGAGTTTGAGCTGGGGGTCTGCTCTCCTGACTTGGGACTGTGGGTGTGGTGACTGGAACCTCATCTCCATGTCCACGTCCCTGCTGTGTGTCTGTGATGGATGCTGACCCCACCTGTGTCCCTGCCCTGATGCCCCAGGCCCCAAGGTGGTGTCACAGGAGCTCTCAGCAGTGCTGCTGGAGGAGGTGGAGGCTGTCCTGAGGCGCTGCCCTGTCATCTGGGACAACCTCTACGCCAACGACTACGACTGCAGACGTGTCTTCCTGGGCCCCTACATGGGGCGAGCTCCTGGCCTCATGTCCAGGCTCCACGGGCTGCTCCTCAACCCCAACTGTGAGCTCCAGGCCAACTTCATCCCCATACACACGTTGGGCACCTGGTTTCAGAGCGAGCTGGGGAGCTGTGCCCACCCTGACCAAGCAGGTACCCCTGTGCCCAGGCAGCTCTGTGCCTGCCCATCCCTGCCCAGCCCTGCAGTTTTCCTGCACAGAACCAGGGCTGCCCAGGCTGATGAGCTGCAGTTCCTCAGGAATGGAGGAGGTGGCAGCCCTAGGGGACAGCCAAGGTGCTCAGGATGGAAGCTACAGTCCCCAGGAAGCCTTGGAACTGGCGCTGCATGACTGGGTGGCTGAGATAAACCAGCAGGCCTTGGAGCCAGGTAGGCAATGGATTTGCATGTCCAGCATCCCTCAATCCCTGCAGTGCTGGATCAGCTCTGCCCATCTGGAGGGTCTCTGGGGCTGGTGTGGCAGCAGGGCAGGTGTGGGTGTCCATCCTGCCATGCTGCCCCGTGGGTGCTCCTGCCATGGCCACATTCCTTGGCTGGCAGAACCAGAGCCTGAGCCAGCTCTGGAAGAAAAGGTCAGCCAGGAGAGAGCTTGGTGTTTTGCAATGTTTGCCTCTGCAAAGCCACAGCCTCCCCAGCCCCAGGGGCCTGAACTCAAGCCCGGGGTCCTGGCAGCTCATCCCCTGCCAGCTCAGGGATGGAGGTTCCCAGCACTGTCCTACCCCATGGGCAGTGGTTTCCATGCAGGTGCCAAAGGATCTTCCCTCTTGTTCCTTCCTGCCAGGTGGAAGGACCCCAGGACACCCCAGTGTCAGCCTCAAGGGAGGACCAAGGCTGCAGCCTGGCATGGAGGGAGGACAGGAGGTCACTGCCAACCCTCAGCCCCACAACTCTGCTCCTGGTGGGGCAGATCAGCACAGCCCTGAGCCCTGCAGAGTGGCACCAGAGGAGGGGTGCAGGGAGGTGACCCCAGAACCTGAGAAGGACAGTGGGAACAGGACACCCCCTGGCCATCAGCAGAGCCCTACAGGGGCTGAGGACCAGCTCACCACAGGGAGCAGGGAGAGCTGTGAGCCCTCATCTGCTCTGCCCAGGGAGGCTGGGAGTGCCCAGTCTGTAGGAATCCCAGTGGCCACCAAGACCCTTCCCACCCCAAGCCCCACCACGAGCTCCAGCAGCACCAACATCAGTCAGAACATTTCCCTGGCCACCAGTGATGCTAGGACAGGGGATGGCAGCCCCGTCCAGTCTCCCAGCAGCACCCAGCCTGAGGCCATCAGGAATGATGTGCCCCAGACACCCCCAGGACCTGGGGCTGGTGCCAGCCCTGGCACCCCAGCCCCACTGACTGATGAGGTTGGTGCAAGCCCTGGGCCCATGGAATCCCCCAAGGAGGCCACAACCAGCCCCACAGCACAGGTGATCCCAGAGGAGCCCAGGACCAGCCCCACAGCACAGGTGATCCCAGAGGAGCCCAGGACCAGCCCCA
>PYHW01010656.1:238115-295396 GCA_013186435.1 Turdus rufiventris | reverse complement strand
AAAGGAGGTCAGACCCAGCCCCACAGCACCACTGACCCCAAAGGAGGCCGTGTCCAGCCCTACAGCACCACTGACCCTGGAGGAGGTGCGGATGCTGGTGGAGCTCTTCTACCTGCCCTACCAGCACGGGGCTCTGGCACAGGAGCTCCTGGAGCATTTTCGGTGGCTGCGGGCAAACAGCCTCAGCGTGGGGGTCCCACCCACGGCACCTGATGCCTGCGGGGTAAGACCGTCCCTGGTGCTGATTCAGGAAGGTGGCTCGTGTGTCCCCGAGGTGGCTGACACCCGGTGTGTCCCCAGGGCACGCGGTGGCGAGGCCGGGCTCAGTCCTTCCAGCTGCTCTGTGCGCGGACGTGCCGCCTGCACAGCCGCTTCGTCAGCACCGCCAGCCGGGCGCTGCTCTACGACCTGCACCCCTACCTCTGGGACATCCGCAACATGCTGCTGGCAGCCTGTGCCTTCGTCCTCTGGCTGGGTACGTGCCTGATGCCAGCCCTGGCAAGTCCTGGCAGCCCCCATCACAGCTTTCCAAACCCAGCCGTGTGGGAGTGCCAGGACCCGGTAGCACTGGGGTGCACTTGTCTTGGTTCTCTGGGGATCCACTGCTTCCCCAGCAAGGAGGTGAAGGTGGCTGGGACTCACTCAGAGATCTGGGGTTCCAGTGTCCAGCTGGCAGTGCCAGGGTCCCTCCTGGGAGCTCACTTCCCCTTGACACTTTTTCTCCTGCTGACCCTTGTCCTGTGCTCACCAGCTCCCCTCCTTTTGCAGATGGTCACCTCCTCTGCGACCCTGACCCCAAGGGCACCTGGGGGAACTGCTTTGGCTGTAAGTACAGGCACTGCCCTGGCTCACCCACCTGGGTGGGGGTCTGGCTGCTGCCCCCCATCACCTCCAGCCCCACAGCAGCAGCCAGCACTCACCATCAGGCTGCCCTTCCCCACACTGCTGAGTGGAGGAGGAGTGGCACTGGGAATGAGACACTGGGGCAGGATGAGGCACTGCTGCCAGGGAGGGAGCAGATCTTCACCATATCTCACAGCCCACAATGAATGGCTTTTTCTAGGATATGGTTCCTTAGCCCTTTTACCCCAAAGACCCCTTAGCCTGTATGGAAAAAGGGTTCTGGAAGCAGTAATGCCCTAGGTGACGGGTGGGGCTGTTTTTTGAATGCCTGTGCTTCACTTTGCACAGTTTTCCTCTGGTTCAGGGCTCCCTGGTTGCTCTGTGGGCCTTGTGACCTCTTACAAACCAAGAACTGCTACCAGGTGATGACCTGAGCAGGACTCCAAGTTCAGTGTGAGAAAGAACTGTGTGCCTTGAGCTCTTCCCTTAGAGAAGCACCCTGCAGGGCACATTCTCACCACCCTGGGCTGCACAGCTGGTCCTTGGAGCTGTGACAGCAGAGATCTGCACAGCAGAGGCTGATCTCCCTGGCCAGCAGGTTTTTGTTCACCTCATGTGTGTCTGTGTCCTGCTGCTTCCAGGGTGCCAGAGCATCACTGCCCCGATCCTGCTGGGGAGGGACGCTGAGCCCTGGGTGCGTCGTGGGGGCCTCTTTGGAGAGCTGCAGGTGAGAGAGTGTCCTTCACTGTGGGGGCTGAAGGAGCCATTGGGAAACCACTATCCCAATCCTGCAAACTTGGGAAGGCAGAGCTGCCCCTCAGCTGTGGTTCCTGGGGTTTCAGGAGTCTTCCCAGGACAAGGTTTGGAATCAGGATGAACTGATGGACTGTATATCTTCCAGGCACTGCTGCCCGTGGGGAACAGCTGTGACCTTTTCTACCACCCACCCCCTCTCTTCCCGTCCAGCCAGCTGTACCTGCTGCGTCCTCTGCTGCCCCTGGACAAGGTGGGAGCCGTGCCATGGAGGGGTGTCCTGCCAGAGCCTTTGCATGGCTTGTGCTGCCCATAAAATGATGAGTGACGGGTTCATCTGCTGCTGAACCCAGGCTGAGCTCCCAGTGTGGGGTGACACAAGTGGGGAGGCTCCTTGTGTCCAGCTGTGCTCAGAGCCAGCTGGCCTGGGGCAGCTCTGTCAGAACCTGGCCTGGAGAATGCGCTGTGGCCTCAGCAAACCAACCTCTCTCCAGCAGAACAGGAGAGGCAGCCCCCTCAGCCACAGATCAACCAGCACCAGGGCAGGGTTGCCAGGTTGTGGATGATCTCCAGAGCAGCCCCAGTGAGCAGATCTCAGGAAAAATCCAGAACAGGTCAAGTCTGGATGGCAGCTTCCTGCAGTCTTCGCCAGTCTGCAGCTCTGGGCACTGCCAGAGCCTGTGGGGATCCATCTCCAATCTCTTCTTCAAACACTCATCACAGGCTGATTCCCTGCTGGAGAGTAGTAGCTTCTGTCAGCTGTGTCCTGCTTGTTGCCAGCCCCCTGATATCCCAGCAGCTCGATGGGATGGGGAGGGAAAGGGAGAATCTGGATATGGAGGGACAAAATGTTTAAGTGCTGCCAAATCCAGCAGAGCCCCAGGTTTCCCATGTACCTGCAGCCCCTCTCCCTCACCCAGCTCCTCTCCAGCTCAAGGAAAGGCTAACACCACAAATCCAGCCACCACAGACACGAGTGCAGCTCATCTGCTCAGGCTGAACCTTGACGACAACAATGTCTGTGTCCAGTAAAATTCAGAGGAAAAGCCAGCTGAGCCCATCAGCCCGTTGCAGGAACAGGCACAGCAGGGCATGGTCCTGCCCCTGTTGTTGGGTGATCAGGAGCAAGGCTTTTATCAGAATGTTTGCAGCAGCAAACTCGACTGTGACCAAGACAGGACATTTGGGGATGTCCTGCTGTGCTCAGGCTCTCTGGAGACCTGAGTTTCAGACCTGGTGCCGTTCTGGCTGCTCTGAGCCCGCTCCAGCCTGGGGCCGTCTCTGCAGTGGCTGCTCTCAGGATGCCTGACCGGAATGGCAATTTCTGGTTTGAAGGCTGGCTGTGCTGTGGCGATGAGCCCGAGGCCAGCAGAAGGTGGTGGCTGGCATTGTGGCATGGCAGGCACAGCCAGGGCTGACATGGATCCGGGTCTTCCAGGGAGAGCTTTACCGCATGTGCCGGGAGAGTTTGGACTGTGATCCCAAAGTGGCAGAGATCCTCGTGGCCCACCCGGATCTCCTCGGTGACAGGTGAGATGTGGGCCCTCTGGCCAGGCTGTGCTGAGCCTGAACAAGTGATGCAGGGCTGGGGAGTGAGGTGATGGCCTCTCTTGGCATCCCTGTGGGGACCAGTGCTGCCCCATCTCACTGGGAGGGACAGGGAGGGACATCCCCATGCTGATGTCCAGCAGGGTCATGGCAGCCGCCGTTGTGGATGTCCAGCCTGGATATTGAAGGCTGCAATGGCTCCCCTTGGCTGAAGGTTTCTAGCAGGGGTCTCAAAGGGGTGCTCAGTGGGTGCTGGGTCCATGAAGGAGGAGGCTGCTCTGAGGTTTCCCAGAGGTTCCAGGCTCAGCTCAGCCATGCTCCTGCTCTGCCTGGCAGGCTCCTGGGCAGCTTCCTCAGCCTGAGCCCCGAGTACACCTTTGTGCTGGAGGATGAGGCTGGCCCGTGTGGCTACGCAGCCGGAGCGCTCCACGCCGAAGGCTTCCTGCAGCAGCGAGACAGCAGCTGGCTGCCAGCCATACGGCACAAGTACCCCCCAGACCTGGGCACGGGGGGCCCAGCTCTGGGACAGGTGAGGGGACACCTGGAGCCAAGGGGAGCAGGGATGGGAGAGGTGGAGGGGGTTCCCTCATTTGTGTTTGTCTCCCGCAGGATGCCCTGGAGGAAGCGGTGCTCTTCTTCCACACAGAGCCGCTGGCAGTGCCCCAGCCTGTGCTGAGGCGCTTCCCCTCCCTGGTACAGCTGGGCACAGCCCCCCGTGTGCTGGATGTGGGGGCCAGTCGCAGCCTGGCCCTCTGCCTGCTGAGCGCACTCAGGGCCAATGGTGAGCATGACCTGTGAGTGCTGCCCCTTCGTCCAGCACAACCCCATCCCAACACTCCCTCACCCACCTGAGCCGGGAGCTGTCCCTCTCTGGTGCAGTCTCACAGCGCTGCCAGGCACTGTCCCCTCCCCTGTCCTTGGGGGACATGTTGATCTCAGGACATCAAGGGACACTCTGTGACAAAAGGGGCAAGGGAGAGATCAATCCCCTTATGGAGAGGGTCCTTGTCACTGCATCCCCAGTGTCCCACTGCCCTGACCTCTCCCCTCCCTTCCAGGCTCACGGGGAGTGTTCTGCCAGGTCAGTGACGCCGACCGGCAGCAGCTGAGCTTCTACAGCAAGCTGGGCTTTGTCGCCCTGCCGGGGGCCTGGGGCAGCTGTCCCGGCGCTCAGCTCCTGGGACGTCTCCTCTGACGGGGCACAGGGAGGCAGTGCCCCAGGCCAGGCTGGTTCCCCAGGCCAGGCTGAACCCCTCATCCCCCACAGCATCGGCCTGAGCGAGCAGGAGCAGAGGGGCACCTCGAGCAGGCCAGGTACACATGAGAGGGGACATGGGGACGAGCAGGATGTCACTGGGATGTGTGCAGGGCTGTGAGGTACCTGGGTAGCAGAGAGTTATTTCTGCTACTCACAGGATTTGGCCACCTCTGTGCCATCCCAGCTGCTCCTGTTTGCTGGGTACCCTCCACCTTTGCTGGGGAGCCAGGCTGTCTGCAGACCCTCAGCCTGCAGGAGCCCATGAGCAGAGTTTGGGTTTGTGGTCCTGAGCACAGCACGGTGCCTTAGTGCCATGGGAGTGTCCCTGTCAGGCAGGCTGGGCTCTCTCCATCCCCTGTGTGGCCTGAGACTGGGCAGCCGGTGCTGGGGCTGGCTCTCGGCACTGAGGATCTGCTTGTCTGTATGGATTGATCCGGTGTGGGATGTGGTGAGGCAGCCTCTGGTTTTGTGCCTGGGGCCTGAGGAAGCGCTGTCCTTGGCAATAAAGCGTTTGCTGGGCTCTCACCATGGCTCGTTTTTGGGGGGAAAGTGTTGGGGTGCCAGCACATCCCTCTCACACCCTCATGCACTCTCAGGCATCTCGCACTGGCTGTTGCTACAGTCGCTGGTGTCCTCTCAAACAAAGCAGCTCCCCTCACATCCCAGCTGCTCCCCAGCTTCACCCTGCTCCGCGCTCCGGGAAGATGCTCCAGCCGCTGGCACTGTGAGCTCACGGCCCCAGCCCTGCAGGGCTTTCCTGCGGGATGGAACCCCTGGGACCGGGGGTCTGGGGGCCACAGCCTGCCCAGGACAGGCAGGATGGCCAGTGGGGGGGATCTGTCCCTCCACCCCCCTGCAGCCTCTGGAAAAGGGCAGCCAGGAGCAAACCATTCTGGCTGTTCCCTCTCTTGCCCTTCGGAGCCCCGGGGTGGGGAGAGGGCTGGGTGTGGTGGGGATGCCCAAAATCCCGGCAGTGGGGGGCTCGGCTGGCAGCTCCCCGCGGCCCCAGGAGCGGCCGGGCAGCTCCCGCGGCTCCGTCGCGGGGTCCGGGGCCGGGCCTGGAGCCGAGCCCGGGCGGGGCGGGGGCTGGAGCCGGCCCCATGGCGGGGCCCGTGCGGGCCGTGCGGGCGGCGGGGCCGGGGCCGCTCGGAGCGGGCCGGGGCTGCGGGGCGGCCCCGGACACGGGCACGGCGCGGGGCGGGCCGGGGCGGAGCGCGGCGGCACCGACCGAAACCGCTCGGCTCGGCACGGCAGGATACGATAGGGCACTGCACGGCTCGGCACGGCACGGCTTGCTTCGGCACGGCACTGCGGAACTCGGTACGGCTCGGTTCGGTTCGGCACGGCACGGTTCGGCTCCGTTCGGCTCGGTTCGGCGCGGTTCGGCACGGCGCATTACGGCTCAGTACGGCTCAGCTCGGTTCGGTTCGGCACGGCTCGGTTCGGTGCCCCGGTGGCCGTGCCGTGCCCGTGCCGAGCCCGTGGGCGCTGCCGTGGTGCGGGAGCTGCCGTGGGCCGTGTCCCGGGCAGCGTGACCGGGGCGGGCAGCGCGGGTGTCCCACGGGCAGCGGAGCCGGTGGGTCCCGACCCGGCTGTACCGCACCCCAAAGCGTGTGGGCTGCGGGTGGCGACTCAGGATTTCCGTGAAGACCGGACTTGCTGTAGCTCGTGGAAGAGAGAGGATGGATGCAGGGATGTGGGGCGGGAGGGCTGGCGGCGCTGGAAGGGAAGGGATGATTGTTCGCGGCTGGCTTTTCTCCGTGCTCCAGGGTGCCCGGGACACCAGCCCCAGCAGCAGCCCCAGCAGCAGCCCCAGAGCCCCGCCGCCCGCCCCTCAGCCCGTGGGGATGGCTGATGTTTGTGCATTCCTCCGAGGTCTTTCCCTCCTGCCGGCATCTGGTTCCTCCCAGGGCTGCCTCTCCCGAGCCCGGGACAGCTCAGAGCAGAGCTGAGAGCCCTGCTGAGTCCTGCGGAGGCTGGGTGGGGGTAGGAGCTGCACGGAGCTGTGCTGTGACCTGCTCTGGCTTAGGGGGTGACAGCAGGACGTGGGGACATCAGATAGCCCAAAGGGAATTGTCCTGGATAGACCTGGAATTGTCAGGGGAAGGGGAAGTGCAGCCCCAGCCCCAGACAATGTTGTGTCCCTGCTGACACCCTGAGAGCCGGAGTGTCCCTTCTGTCCCCGTCCCTGTCCCTGCCTGGGATGGGGGCACACAGTGGGTGGCAGGGTGAGGCACCCTCCCTTGGGGCAGCGAGGGCCAGTGAGCTCCCAGCCACAGGAGGTTGGAATTTTGGGAGTGACCAATCCTGCCAGGGAATTGCTATGGTGACCCTGGGCTGCTTCCTGGTGCTTCTGGGACCAGTTTGTGGAACTTCCAGCCCTCGGTGGTGCTTACCCTGGAGCTCTGACCCGTGTCTGAGCAGCGTGGGGGTGTCAGAGCTCCCCTGCTTGTGAGCTCCCAGCACTCCAGGACTGCAGGGAAGCTGGAAAAGCAGAGCAGGCCCATGCAGGCGGCCGGATTGCGAAAGGGCCGGCGCTGGGCTGTGTGTGAGGGGACCCTGGGGAAAAGGGGAGGGATGGAGCCCTGAAAGCCATGGGACTCACCAGACCTTCTCCTGCCCCAACTGCTGGGGATGTGACCCCATGCTCTCAGGGATGTCCTGGCATGGGACATCAACAGAGTGTGACTGTGTCACCCCTTAACCTTCTCAAGGAAGGATAAACAGAGCGAGCTTCCTCTCCCTTGTGCTGGCGGGTTTCCCAGGTCCTCGGTCTCTCTTGTGCTGCTCTTCTCTGAGACCTCCCAGTTGTCAGTGCCTGGGATGCTCCATGTGGGTTTGTCCAAGGCTGTTGCTGTGTGAGCATGTCCCTGAGGAGCCTCTGTGGCCTGGCCCTTCCCTGCTGCTGTGGCTTGGGATGTCAGGGATGCCCCATGCTGATCAAATACACGGAGTTACCCAAGGACCTGCCTCACCAGGAGCTGCCCCTTCCCGAGGTCTGTTGGCTGTTCACTGGGGTTTTGGTGGGGCATACTGATGTCCTGCTCTATTCCCAGTGAGTGCTGAAGGACACATGTGATTTGAGCAGTCCACCAGCACAGCTGACCCCTCTGGAAGGCTCAGCCCCTGTGCAAGATGCAGAGCTGTGATGGGGACAGTGTCACCCACTGGGACAGAGCCAGTGGGCCAGCATGGGAGCAGTTTGGGCAGTGCCATGGCTCCTGCTGCCTGCCCTGAAGGGTCCTCTCACCTATGCCAACCTCAGCAGCACAGGGCTGAGGCTGAGGACTGGAGGGAGCCCCAGGATTTTGACTCTGCAGTACTCTCAGACACCCCACCACCAGTGCCAGCTGCGCCGCAGGCTGGGATGTGGCTCAGGGCCTCGTGCACACCCGTCTGGGACATTCCTGAGGTTTCCCAGGCAGTGGCAAGAACCTGGGCTGCTTCCCGGCTCCCACGCCCAGCTCTTGCTCCAGCCAGCCCGTCCTCCAGAGCCCTGTACCCTTGCAGTGGAGTTCTGCTGAGCATCTGTGCCTGGGGCAGCACATCCAGGGTGACACAAGCACATGCAGAGTGGCACAAGCCCTGGTCCAAGAGGAGACTGTCCCTGGCTGGAGCTGACAGCAGGATGGTTGGGATGCTGGGGTGGGCTCCCCATCCAGAGCAGTAGGCAGGGCTGGAGCAAAGCCTGCGAGCAGAAGGAGCAGCAGGAGAGGAGCAAACGCACGGCTTGTACCTCAGAGAACGGAAAAAGTGATGTGGACAATGAGAGCCCTGTTAGCCTGACTGCCCGGGACATGGACACGGAGCGTGTTCGGAGAGGGAGGTGGTGCAGGAATGGGGAAAGAGCCGTGCTGTGCTGCAGGGAGCTCACATGGCAGCTGTCCTGGGCTGGGCATGGAAAAGGCTTTGGCCCCACAGAGCTCGGCTGGGAATGTCACTGGGAAACTCGGAGGTGAGTGGCGGAGCTGAGGTGTCAGGGCAGAGAGGATGAGAGACGCTGGAGCAGAGCTGAAGCAGGACCCAGGAGCAGGGATTACAGACCCTCAGGTCACGCTGCTTGGAGGGGAATCAATGATTTGCTGCACAAAGCCCAAGCACTTTTCAGGTCCC
Source organism: Turdus rufiventris (assembly GCA_013186435.1). Taxonomy (NCBI): domain Eukaryota; kingdom Metazoa; phylum Chordata; class Aves; order Passeriformes; family Turdidae; genus Turdus; species Turdus rufiventris. Next base: position 286,881 of record PYHW01010656.1, on the reverse strand, counting down.
ATGCTCTGTGTCCTCTGCGGTTTTTTCCTCAATGCACAGATTTCAATTTTCGTTGTAACCAAGGATGTAGGCTGCATGATGCTGATTTACCATGTCCCTATTCCCATCTCCTTTCCCCCCATTTCTATCTGCAGTCTGTACTAGGAAGGTACTTTTTTCCTCCTTCTGGCAGAGTTTTGCTTTGAAAAGCATGTGATCCTCACCAGAAAGCCCATGGAGTGGTGACTTCCCCATGTAACCACATTTTAGTTCCAGCAGGTGACCAGTTTTAATCCACTTAGGAGAAGGTGCATTGATTTTGTTGAGTGCTAATTATTCATTAAAAGGTGGTGCAAGATGAATTGAATGCCTTCCAGTCTCAGCCTGTTAGATCAACACAGTTACTCCAATTAACAGGACCTGTGATCTCATAAAAGGCCATTCCTGCTTCCTGACACGGGCTATTTCTGCCGGACCGTGGAGATTGGCATTAATTGTGCTGCTGTCCTTTAGGGTTGTGCTGACCCCGTTGTGAAACTGCCCAGTTCCACAGCAGAGCATCCTGCTCGCTCAGGAGTGCTGGGGAAGTCCAATCCTTGTGCACTCCAGCTTTCCCTGAGGAAACACACCCCAAGGTGTGTTACAGTTAGCACTGAGGGGACCCACGTTTGTGTGCCAGGACAGCTCTGAGGGTTTACAGCCCTTCCTCTGGGCAGGGTGATGTCTCTTCAGTGATGCAAGGGTGGAATAAAAAGTTTTGTTACTGCTGTGAGATGGCAAATTCATGCCTTTGCTGCAGGGTGTGGAGATGAGGATGGACAATTTCCATTCCAAACCCAGAGATCCCTTTCCTAAGCCACTGGCAGGGCTGGGGTGGCCCTTTGCAGTCACCCTCCCTTCCTGCTGGCGGGATAAAAGGTTCAGCAGAGCATTTCCCTGCTGGCTGCCCACAAACACACGTCCTGCTGAGCTCTGCTCTTCTCACAGTGCCAGAGCAGGCAGCTGAGGCACCAGGAGCCCAGAGCTGGCTCCCACCACCCCCAGGGCTCCCAGCTGCCTGAGCCATGTCCCCACCAGCTCTGTGATGTCCCCTGTGCCCCAGTTGTGATAGAGGTGAGAGCCAGACCCACACTGATGTGGTAGCTCCAAGGGAGATGATGTGCTTCATAGAATTGTAGGGTTGGAAAAGACCTTCAGAGTCATGGAGTCCAAGCTGCGACCATTCCTCACTTTTCAGCCAGACCAGAGTACTGAGTGCCACATCCAGTCATTCCCACCACCGTGTCTGCTGTAGAACTGCACCAGCAGTGCTGCTCCTTGTTACTCCTCACTCTCTTCCTGAACATCTCTGCAGGCATCAGGCTCATCCCAAGGCTCTCACTGCTCCTGGAGGCACCTCCAATGTGACGTGTGCCCGAAGGGGCAGGCGGGCAGGCAGGCAGGCTTGTGTTGGTGTTATGGGTGTGGGAAAAGGGCTGGCACTGGGCACCATCCTGATTCATCCCTGCCTCAGCCCAGGAGGCATTCTGAAGAGGCTGGATTGTGGGCCAGGTCCTCATCCTCTGGAAAAGTGAACCAAGCAGGAATGGGGCTGATTCCTCAGTGAAAACACTGCCCTGGAGGCTGGTGGGGAGATGGAGCAGCTGTGGCACCCCTAGCTCTGTGTGGGGTTTGAATTTGTTTCCCTTTCTCTGTGACACTGCAGCTAAATATGGGGATTTTAAATCTCTCCAGGAAAGCCAAAACTTGTTCTTTTTAATGTTTTCTAATGGCGAGCACAGTCTGTGTGAGTGCAGCGGGCAGGATCTGTGCTCAGGGGGGACTTGGGGACAGAGACATCCTGCTGTGGGGATGCCTTGGGGGTGTTTTGGGGGAATGCTTTCCCACCGTGGAAGGGACTGGCAGGGATGGTGACACCAGGCTGCAGTGGAGAGAGAGGTGGGCAAGTGGCCGTGCTGGTGGTCGTGGGCCAGCATCGATCAGAGCTTGGCACCACCGTTTGTGCAGAAATGCTGCTCCTGAGCTACAGGATCCATGGGAATAGCACACTGGGAAGGGAGGGAGGCTCACAGAGAAGGGTTTTCACTATTGTTTGCCGTGGGACTGGTGCAGGAATACCACATCTCCCTCAGGTATTCAGGGAGCCACAAATATTGTCGGAGGAATGGAGGAACGCGGCACAGAGGAATGCGAATGCTCTGGCTGCCTCGCACGTCACGGAGGGCAGAGCGTGGGCTGGAATCCCCTCAGCCAGCAGCCATTCCCTGCTCCTGCTGGATTGAGCTCCTGGCCGGTCCAGCTGGGCTTTCCCTGTGCCCTGAGCCTGTTCCAGCTCCCTCACCTCTGGCAGCGCATTCCCCTCCTTGCATTCCCCTCTCGAGGGGTGCGCACCCCTGTGCCCATCTGCCCTCACCGCCCTTCAGATGTGACCAGACAGCGTGGTGGGGGCTCAGCAGGGGCTGTTCGCAGAGTGGGACGGGGTCAGGAGCACTGGGCGGGTGCCCAGGGGTGCAGGGGGTGTTGGGGGCACTCTGGGCAGGACAAGGCATGTGGCCGTACTGGTGCTGGGCAAGGGGTTTAACCAGCACAGGGGGTTTAACCAGCACAGGGGGTTTAACCAGCACAGAGGGTTTAACCAGCACAGAGGGGTTAACCAGCACAGGGGGTTTAACCAGCACAGAGGGGTTAACCAGCACAAGGGGTTTAACCAGCACAAGGGGTTTAACCAGCACAGGGGGTTTAACCAGCACAGAGGGGTTAACCAGCAGGGGTGCTGGATGGAGGTGCTGGTGTTCCACCAGTGGATCTTGAGTCTCACCAAGCACCTGACCTGACCCCCTACAGGGCCACACTGCCATGGGAGGCTGCGGCTCGTGGGCATGGCCAGAGCTGCTGGTGCTGCTGGGCAGTGCGTGGCTGTGGGTGGGCAGTGCCCAGCCCACCCCCTCCGGCCCCACACATGTCCCTGGGCCCCAGCTGCAGTTCCGCCTGGCCGGGTACCCCCGCAAGCACAACGAGGGCCGCGTCGAGGTCTTCTACAACGACGAGTGGGGCACCATCTGTGACGATGACTTCACGCTGGGCAACGCTCACGTGCTGTGCCGGCACCTGGGCTTCGTGGCTGCCACCGGCTGGGCCCACAGCGCCAAGTACGGCAAAGGAGTCGGTAAGAGAGGGGTGGTGGGCACAGCATCCCCCTGGTACAGCCCCCCAAACTGCCTGGGGCGGGGTGGGTGCCCCAACAAGTCTGCAAGGGGTGCAGAGTGCCTGGCAATGGTTGTGTGCTCATGTGGGAACTTTCTGTCTGTCAGAGCAGCCCCTTGGGGAGGTGGAGATTCTCCATCTGCAGATCCCCCACCCACAGCTTTACTCTTGGCATTTCACTGGCCTCAGCTTTGTGTGGACCTGCGTGGTCCTTGGCCATGCTCTGTGGGCACCTTCCCAGTTCCCAGGGCACGCTCACCCCTAGGCTGTGTCTGGCAGGGCGGATCTGGCTGGACAATGTGAACTGTGCTGGAAGCGAGAAGAGCATCGGGGACTGCAAACACCGGGGCTGGGGGAACAGCGACTGCAGCCACGAGGAAGATGCAGGTGTTGTCTGCAAGGATGAACGCATTCCAGGCTTCAAGGACTCCAACGTCATCGAGGTGAGGAAGCTGCTGGCCAGAGTGGGCAGCTGGTGATGTCCAGGATGCCACAGGGTGTGGGAACTCTCCCTAGGGGTGCAGGCAAGCAGCACTGGCTTTCCTGGTTGTGCTCCCTGGAGATGCACCTGGGGACCCAAGGGGAAAAGAGGCACTGAGTTCTCTGGATGAGGTTCAATCCTTGGCTGGCCAGGGCCATCAGATGTGGCCAGCAGGAACGCAGGACTGGCTGTCCCTGTGCCCCACCTGGGCACCCCTCTCCTGCATCCTTGGCGATTCCCTGGGAGCGGGCTGGCAGGAGGAGGGGTGATGGGATGTGATGTGAGCCGGGACTGATCCCCGCAGACCGAGCAGAGCCACGTGGAGGAGGTGCGGCTGCGGCCGGTGGTGTCCGGGGGGCGGCGGCAGCTGCCGGTGACAGAGGGCATCGTGGAGGTGCGCTACAAGGACAGCTGGGCACAGATCTGCGACCAGGGCTGGCACAGCCACAACAGCCGCGTCGTCTGCGGCATGATGGGCTTCCCAGCAGAGAAGAAAGTCAACAGGAACTTCTACAAGTGAGTGAGGGGTGGGGTGTCCAAGCAGAGCCAGGGGCACGGCGCTGGGGATGGTGCCAGGGGTGTGGGGTAGTGCTGGGGGAACAGCAGAGGTTGTGCTGTGGGATGTTGACTCCTAAAATCCCTCCCACCCTGCTGCTCGCAAATCCAAGCCCCAGCTGGCCATCTGGACTCTTGCTTGGCAAGCTGTGGGAGCTGTGGCTATCCCCCTACCACCCACATTGCAGCACAGGCCACTCCAAGGGGAGCGCTTTTGCTCCCTGGCAGTGGTGTCCCCATCCCAAGGGGAGGCTTGCAGCCATCAGGGGATGCTCTGGCCTCACCATGGCTTGAGCAAGGGGCACGGACACGCCGTGCCTGGCACTGTGTGTGCGCTGAGCAGGCAGCTCTGGTGTCGCTCTGCAGGCGGCTGAAGCGAGCAGCCAGGATGAAGGGCCACAGCCCAGGGCTGGGCAGCAGGTAAGGGGCCAGGGAGCCCCATCTGCTGAGCCGAGGCAGAGCTGGGCTGTCCGGCCCCACCAGTCTCTGCCGTCAGAATGGATCCAGGCACAAACGGATCCGGACGGAGCAGACTGAAGGCTTGGGTTGCGCTGGCCCAGTAGGACAAACCCCACCCCAGGGGACCTGCCTGTGCATGCTGGGGTCCCCCATTCTCCATGAGAGATGATCTCCCTCCCAGGCTGATCATGCTCCAGGCAGAGCAGCCCTGTCCTGCACGCTCTCCTCTTGGGAGGGGAGCAGGCCTCGGAGCAGAGCCGTCTCTCCTGGAGGATGGGGAGGAAGGGCTGTGGAAATGGGCTGTTTTCTGCAGAAAGCAGCAGTGGGGATGCTGGAAAGGCTGTGCACCCCTCCATTCCCTGCAGGATGGGCTGGTGTGGACACCATGCTCAGCAGTGCTGATGGGCACAGTGTGGCAGGTCCTGCCCCGAGTGCCACATCTGCTTGGGGTCTCTTGCATCCTCTGCCCACTCACTCTTGCTGCCTTTCTGCCAGGCCCAGGGGATGGTCTGGCTGCCTTTTCTCTCCATCCCTGAATCCTGCTGCTGGATTTGTTGGTGGATACAGTGAGTCAGAGACCATCCTCTCTGGGCTCTTTCCTGAGACCGCTGCCATGATGCTCTTCCCCAGTCCCACTACCTTCCCTGGTACTGAATGTGCCCTACACCCACTGTGAGTTCTTCATTGTGGCACTCCCAGGATTGTGTCCCCAGCAGTCATCCTTGCCAGCTCCTACAGCTGGTGATGGGAATTCAGGCAGGGTCATCCCATGGATTTCCTCAACGCCCACCTGAAGGTCCTGTTTGCTCCAGTTTCCTGGCTGGTTTGATGCTGACTGCCCTTTTCCCAGTGAGCAGGTCCTTCCCCTGCATCACTGGGGGAAATGTTTTGTGTCTCCATGAGGCTGCAGTCCTGTCCCTCTGCCCTGAGCAGGAACTGGCTTCTGAGAGCCACGCTGTTTTGTAGGGGCTGATCAATCTTGGGCTGCACAGCCACTGTCTTATGAAGGCACAGGCTAATCCAGGCTGGAAGGGACCTCTGGGAGTCCTGGTCCAGCTCCCTGTGTGAAGCAGAGCCAGCTGTGGGTTAAACCCAGGATTTCATCCAGCTGGCTTTTGAAACCTTCCATGGATGGAAATTCTGCAGCTCTGTGGTCTCTGCTCCAGTATGGAACAGCCCTCATGGGCAAAAGGTTTTCCTTACCCTGAGCCTGAACTTTTTGTTGTCAGTCATGCTTCTTTTCTCTTGTGCTCTTCCCTCCCTGATAGAGGAGCCAGGATCCTCACAGCTCCCACTCAGCCCTGGATGGAGCAGTCCCACTCCCCCCATCTCCTCCTGCCTTGCTGCTCTCCCTGGGGCTCACACCACATACATGACATCTTCTTGTCCTGGGGACCCAGATCTAGGTGCAGGATCCAGAAGTGTTTTCCTGAGTGTGAATGCCCTCTGGCTGTCTGAATGCCAGCCCTGTGCTGTGTCCTCACTGGGCTGTGCAGGCTGACTCCAACCTGTGCTGGCCTGTGGGGACAGTGGCCAGGCTTGGTTCTGCCTGGTCCTGGGGCTGTCAGTCCCCTGCCCTCCTTTGGGCCACTGTGGTCTTCACTCCTTGTGGGCTCTGGTGTTTTGGCTCTGTTCAGCATCTTCCTCCTTGAGGGAAACCAGCATTTGAGGATGTTGGGATTGCACCTACACCTTGTGTGTGCTGAGCCTCAGGCAGCTTCCGCTCTTGGCTCAGCCTGTGCCAGGGCTGCTTCCATCGCTGGCAGCAGGTCCTTGCCAGCCTGCAGCAAGTTCCACCGTGCTCCACGGCCCCAGGGCAACTACCCTGGGGCTGCCTGTGCTGCTTGCTTGGTGCTGCTTGCTGGGTGTCCTGCACCTTGAGGACACAGTGGCGGCATGGTATCTGGATGAGGACACACCTCACCCACACCTGACCGATCAAATGGTGGCTGCTGGTGTTTGATCTTTTGCCCTGTGACAAGGCAGAGCAGGATGTGGCTGCATCCAGCAGTTTCCTGGTGGGATGCATGCAGGAAGCTGCATCATTGCTGCAGAGTGTGGCTGTGTCACACTGCTGGCAGCAGATGATGCTGTTGCACCCCTGTGTGACACAAAGGGGATGCACATGAGTCTTCCTGGGGGCCAAGGTGCCCAGTTCAGCCTCCAGTGAAGCCAGGCTGTGCTCGCTGTGTCACTGCTGCGGGCAGAGGTGACAGCCTGAGGCCCTGGGCTTCATGATGGTTGTTTTCTATTTTCCAGGCTGGCCTCCAAATCTCAGCCTAAACAAAAGCGCAGGGAGGACATAGGGCTCAAGAAGAGGTAAATGGCTCCAGTGGAGAGCCAGAGACAGGAGCTTCATGCAGTCCCACCAGATCTGTGCGTGTCCCCACGTGTGTCCCTGTGCTGCTGGGGGTGTGGGACAGGCAGTTGGCAAGGGGTGGGTGCCTGGCAGGCACCGTGTGTCACTCTGGGGACAGGGCAAGGGGCACAGTCAGCACAGGGTGGCTGGTGACACCTCCACTGCCACTGGCCATGCTGGCCGTGGCTCAGGGCTCCTCTCCCCTCACAGGCTCTTCACAGAGCGGCAGCAGCTCAACTACCGCCTGCACTCGGTGTCCTGCACGGGGACAGAGGTGCACCTGTCCATGTGCTCCTTCGAGTTCTACCGGGGCAACTCCTCAGCAGCCTGTGGCACCGGCATGCCCGCCGTGGTCAGCTGCGTGCCCGGGCCCCTCTTTGCCACTGGCAATGCCCACAAGAAGAAACAGCGCCAGCAGCAGCAGCAGCAGGGCCAGGTGAGCCCTGCAGGGAGGGGGATGAGTCCTGTGGTGGCCCAGAGCTGGACAGTGCCCCACAGCCAGGCTCTGTGTGTGTGTACGGGTTACTGGGTGACCAGCTCCGGAGCAGGAGGTGGGAACGATGTCCTGTCCCTGCACATCCCAGGAGTCGTGGCCAGCACTGTGTTGTGCCATTCCACACTGTCCCACATCTGTCCCTGCTCCCACAGCCCCGGATCCGGCTGAAGGGCGGTGCCAGGGTCGGCGAGGGCCGTGTTGAGGTGCTCAAGAGCAGCGAGTGGGGCACGATCTGTGACGACCGCTGGAACCTGCAGTCAGCCAGCGTCGTGTGCCGCGAGCTGGGCTTTGGCAGCGCCAAGGAGGCCCTCACTGGGGCACGCATGGGGCAAGGTGAGGCTGCCAGGGCAGAGGAGGCAAGACATCCTCTCCTGGAGCTGTGGATGAGGCTTTTACCCATTGGGGTGTCCTGTGGGCACTGGGCTGCTGGATGCACATGGAGCATCTCAATAGGATCACAGCCACTCAGTAACACTGCCCCAGGCAGCAGCTGTGAAGGCTGGAGTGTCCAACTCCCTCAGACCTGCCAAAAACAGAGGGCAGCCTTGGGGACAGGGTGGCCATCCATGTGTCACAGGGCCCTGATTTCTGCTGTCCTCCGGCAGGGACAGGCCCCATCCACCTGAACGAGGTGCAGTGCCGGGGCACCGAGAAGTCCCTCTGGAACTGTCCCTTCAGGAACATCACACAGGAGGACTGCAAGCACTCGGAGGACGCGGCTGTTCGCTGCAACATCCCCTACATGGGCTACGAGAACCTGGTGCGCACCTCAGGGTCTGCGTGGGGCTCCCAGCAGTGGGAGCTTAGAGTGGGGTGTTGGGAAAGGCCCACAGATCCATGGGATCCATCTCTCCTCCTCTGCACCCCACACATTCCTCCCTGCTCTGGGGCAAGGGCTGCCCTGGGAGCTCAGGGATTTTGTGGGTGGGAGCCCCTGTGAGGAGGGGGGTGGAGGGGAGGCTGTGGGGACTCTGGGTGCTCTGTGAAGGGAAGTGTGGGGCAGCTGCTCCCTGCTGCTTTTCTTGCTGCCAGCCTATGTCCATTCCCCTGCAGAAACACCAGGAAAAAAAATCACTGTGGGCCAATCAAGGGAGATTTTTTTTTTTGCCAGTGATGAAACAAGCAAACGGAGCTGCTTGTTCCTGTTTGCCCTGGCCCATCGTTTCATCCATTTTGAGCTTTTTTAATGGTCTTTAACTCTTTCCCACCTGTCATTTCTGAAATGATGCCATTTCAAAATGAACTGTTGTCCCCACGCTGGTGAGACAATTCCCAAACTCACAAGCGATTTGTTGTCCCCAAATCCACCAGTTTGGGCAAGTTCCCTGCCAACTAAAGCTGTGCTTGGCTCCGCTCAGTTCCTGGCTTCCCCATCCCTGCAGCACAGGACAGAGGCTGGGACAGTCCTGCTGTCCAGGGGGAGCATCCCCTGTGATGGTGATGATGCTGCCACTGCCTTTCTCTGCAGATTCGGCTGAGCGGGGGCCGGAGCCGCTTCGAGGGGCGGGTCGAGGTGGCGGTGGGGGCTGGCGACGGGGACCAGCCCCGCTGGGGTCTGGTGTGCGGCGAAGGCTGGGGTACGCTCGAGGCCATGGTGGCCTGTCGCCAGCTGGGTCTGGGATTCGCTAACCACGGCTTACAAGTAGGTGCCAGCACCAGCTTGGCCAGGGCAGCAGCAGCCACCACCACTGCTCACGGGTCTGGGGGACAAGGGATGGATGGGGATGGCGGTGGGGCAGGAGGTGACACAGCGTGGGATGCCCGCTCACGGCCCCAGGGCTTCCCCGCAGATCCGCCTGGCTGGCGGGAGGACGGAGTTTGAGGGCCGCGTGGAGGTGAAGCGAGGCAGTAAGTGGGGCACGGTCTGCAGCGATGGCTGGACCACCAAGGAGGCCATGGTGGCCTGTCGTCAGCTCGGCCTGGGCTACTCCCTGCATGCGGTGACGGTAGGTGCCAGCGGGGAGGGCCCCGGTGATGCCCTGGTGAGCACAGGTACCGGCTGGTACTTCCCAAATGACCATAGGGCTTCATGGGGACAGGTGGGGTCAGAGGGACACTGCACTCACAGGACAGGACCCATGTGGGCAGCTAGGGGCCTGGGCAGCTGTGGTGGGGGGCTTGGCTGCAGCCTGGGTACAAGTGATCCTGGGCAATCAGCCACCAGCACTGCCACCCACCCTGCCTCACTCCCTCCTCAGGAGACGTGGTACTGGGATGCCAGCAACGTGACAGAGATGGTCATGAGCGGGGTGAAGTGTGCTGGCCACGAGATGTCCCTGAGCCACTGCCAGCACCATGGTGCCAGCCTGAGCTGCAGGAACACGGGCACGCGCTTTGCTGCGGGCGTCATCTGCTCCGAGAGTGAGCGGCCACGGGGGCTGCGGGCAATGGGGGCTGCAGGGAGCCTGTCTGTGGGTGGGGGCTCTGCAGGGAAGGGGTCTGTGGGCTGCAGGATCTGTGGGCAGTGGGGTCTGTGGGCAGTGGGGTCTGTGGGCAGTGGGGTCTGCAGGCAGTGGGGTCTGTGGGCATTGGGCTCTGCAGACAACAGCGTTGTGTGGCCAGGGGCTGTGGTCAGTGGGGTTTGCAGATGGAGGTCGGCAATGCCCAGCCAATGGGGAGGACACAATTCCCCCCTGGCTGGCTCAGCCCTGCCAGCACTGGGCACTGCCCCATCCCTCCACTCGCCCTATCTCTGCTGAGAGCAGGGCCTGTCCCTGAGCAGCCGCCTGTCCCCAGCTGCCTCTGACCTGCTGCTGCACGCACCGCTGGTGCAGGAGACGGCGTACATCGAGGACCGGCCGCTGCACATGCTGTACTGCGCCGCCGAGGAAAACTGCCTGGCCAGCTCGGCCCGCCTGGCCAACTGGCCCTACGGACACCGCCGACTGCTCCGCTTCTCCTCCCAGATCCACAACCGCGGCCGCGCCGATTTCCGCCCCAAGGCTGGCCGCCACTCCTGGGTCTGGCACGAGTGCCACCGGTGCGTGTGGGCAGGGGACAGATGGGGCTGAGGGTCAGGGTGGGGAGAGGGTGGTGGTGCTGCAATGGGTTGGGTGAGGGCAGCCCTGGGCATGGTTGACGCTGAAAGAAAGTGACACTGAGAGTGACACTGGATATGGGGGACACTGGGGAAGGGTGACACTGGGGAAGGGTGCCACTGGATAGCCCCAGTCTTCTGCCCAGGGTCCAATTGGTTTGGCTTAGGGCTGTTCATGAATGAGCAGTGTTGGGGCTGGGGTCTCCAAGAGGGCAGGGATGGGGCTGCAGGTTATGCCCTGCAGCTGAGCCCTCTGCTTATCTGAGCCAGCTGGCTGGGGACAGCTGTGTCCCCTTCCAGGGCAGGACACAGCTCTGCCCAACCTCACAGTGCTGCCACATCAGAGCAGGGGCTGTGGGGACATTCCTGGTGGCAGGGGGCTGATGCAGGGCAGGGTGGTCTGCAGCAGATGCTGGCTCCCTCCCACAGGCACTACCACAGCATGGACATCTTCACCCACTACGACATCCTGACCCCCAATGGCACCAAGGTGGCCGAGGGACACAAGGCCAGCTTCTGCCTGGAGGACACTGAGTGCGAGGAAGGTGGGTGACATGGGGCCCTGCAGCACTGTCCCTGCCTGCGTCCCCATCATGGGGCCAGGCTGGGGTCTCAGCAGGGACAAGCTGTATCTCTTCCTGCCTGCAGATGTGGCCAAAAGGTACGAGTGTGCCAACTTTGGGGAGCAAGGCATCACCGTGGGCTGCTGGGACCTGTACCGGCACGACATCGACTGCCAGTGGATTGACATCACTGATGTCAAGCCAGGCAACTACATCCTGCAGGTGCACCTGACCCTCCCCAGCCTCTCCTGCCACCCTCCTCTGTCCCTGCACCTCAGCCCTCCACACACTTCAGCCCATCCCTCTCTCCCACTGGAGTTCATCGGGGCTGGTGGGTGTGCTGGCGTGGGACAGTGCCTGTCCTTGTGCCCACAGATGTGCAGGGCTGCTCAGACATGTTGCCACATGGGTTTTCCAACTCTGAGCAGCACTGCACATGGGCACATGGTACACAGGGACAGGACCACCCCACCACATCAGCAGCCACCAGCTCCTTGGAGCTCTCCAGCACACCCACCATACTCAGCACAGCTGGGGAGACCCACCCTGTGCAGCTGGGTCAGGGGTCTCACTGTCAGTGCCCCACAGGTCGTGATCAACCCCAACTTTGAGGTGGCAGAAAGTGACTTCACCAACAATGCCATGAAATGCAACTGCAAGTACGACGGGCACCGCATCTGGGTGCACAGCTGCCACATCGGTAACAGCCTGGGGCACAGCGCAGGGCTGAGGGTGGAGGGCAGTGACAGGGCTGCAGGAAGCCATGAGGATGAGGATGGGATGGTGGTGCTGGCAGGGCAGGGAATGCACTGCGCCAGAGTTCACAGCCCCTGCCCTCTGCCCGCAGGAGATGCGCTCAGCGAGGAGGCCAACAAGCGGTTTGAGCAGTACCCAGGTCAGCTCAACAACCAGATTTCATAGGGCCCCGCGCCTGGGGAGACAGGCATCTCCCTCCCTCACCCCATATGGGTGGGAGGAAGCTGCTGGGAGACCGGCAGGGAGGCCTGATGCCCAGTGCTGCTGCACTGTGTCCTGCCGGGGACTGCCCAGGACTCGCCACTGGCTGCCCTTCCCCACCTCAGGGGAAGCTGGTGCTGGAGGCACCGACACCTGCACCTCCCAGCCTGGGGCTGCCACCCCAACCACTGGCCAGAAGATGGTGGCCACATCCCCCTGGGCTGTGGCACACGGGTACGGTCTGGGAGGTTCTGCACCCCTCACCACTCAATTTCTCCCATTCCAGCTGCACCCCAATTCCCACTCCCCTCTTCAGCCCTGGTTCCCTCACCCCACAGCTCACCCCCTCAGCTGGCCCCAGGGCCCACCATCCACACAGGGCCCCAGGAGCCCCTGGTCCCCCAGGGATGGTGCAGGTGTCCCTGCCCACAGCGCTGCCCAGGGGTGGCTCCTACCCCCTCTCTCAGTTGTAATTTTATTTCCTCTATAAAGTTGTAAGTTCTATTTCCCGATGGCTGCTGGCACGTCTCTGGGGTGGGATGAGGAGCGTGGCAGGAGCAGGTGGCACGGTTCGTGATGCAGGGCTGGTCACCACACTCTGGCACAGTGTGGGAGCATCCCCTGGCCCCAAACCAGCTCCCAGCACCCTCCTCAGCCAGGGCTGGTCCTGGGAGAAGCCCAGGAGGGTGAGGAAGGAACCAGCACAAGCCTCACAGCACCGTGCCAGAGGGAACTGAAGAACAGGGATGTGTTGAAGAGCTGGTTCCTCCTCACCAGATCAGGGCAAATGTTATCGAGGAGAAATCCCATCCTGGGGCTGTGACCCTGAGGTCTCGCACAGAGAGGAGCTGCCTCAATTCATGTGGGAGCAGAGCCCGGCAGAGCCTGGGGCCGAGACACTGGGCAGGAACACTCAGCTGTGACCCAAGGGAGGCACAGCCCGGCTCTCAGCCCTCAGCTGGGTGCTCTGACCCCAGCAGCCCCTTCCCCATTTCGGGGACCCGAGCGCTGCCCCCAGCCCGGGAGGAGGAGGAGGGGAAGGCCTTGGCTGGCTCCTGGAACGCGCTGCGGTCAGCGCAGCCGGAGCAGCTATGCCAGACACGCCGCGATTTCCCCCGAGCCGGCGGCGCTGGCCGGGGCTGCGAATTCCTCCGGCGAGGCCGGGGCTGCTGAAAGGAGGCCTGTTCTCAGGGCAGGGCCGCCCCTCACCACAGCACCCCTGAGGAACTGTGCTTCTTTCACATCCCAAAAGCAACAGGCCGGGGCTCGGGAGCGCCGGCACGGGCAGGGCCTGGCCCGACAGCCGCATTCCTCCCGGGCATGGGCCCGACGCGGCTGCTCCCGCTCCAGCAGCTCTTCCAGGAAGGCGAGGAACAGCCGGAGCTGCTCCTTCACCGAAGGCCCTCGGCCGCCAGCTGTCCCCAGAGGCCGGGTGTGTGTGGGAGCAGAGCTCCAGCGCTGACAGCAAACTGGGGGCGGGACAGGCAGAGCCGGGCTGTGGCTCCCATCCTCAGCCCTCCCGCACACCAGGGCCAGGAGATGCTGCCCCGGCCAGCACGAGTCCAGCATTGACACCAATTTCATCACTGCCTGGAAAGCTGCTGCATGGGAGGGGATGTGGACACAGGGCTTGGAGCAGTCACAGAGCTCCCAGCAGAAGGGAAGTGACCAGATGGCAATGGCACACTCCTCTCACCCACAGAGGGGCCACACAATCCCTGGCTCAACAGCTGCCTGCCAGAGAGCAGTTGGATCCCAGCCCAGGTGGGTACCAAGCAGGTGGCAGGACACCATGAACACTGATAAGGTCTCTGCAGGCACAGCAAGCTCCTCCCCAGCTGCAGTTTCTCATGTGGGCACTGACAGGAGGAGCAGGGTCCCACACAGCCCAGCCTCCACCAGGCAACTGCTGCTGCCATGGGAAGGAGGCAACGTGGCCCTGGGGGCCGCTAGAAAAGTGCTTTATTGGAGTACAGAGGGGAACGGCTGCACCACAAGTCACCCACGCACAGGTCCCTCTCCTGCCCCCTTCCAGCCCTGCACGAGCTCTGTCTCTGCCTGGCCAGCACGGACACATCTCAGTCCTGCCCTCAGCTCCGGGCCAGCTCTGGGTGGTCTCTGCTACTCGGTGACCTCGGGGACGACGCTCACCAGCAGCGTGTCGTAGCCACGCCTCACCAGCAGGGCCAGGCTCTGCTGCGTCCGCACCGCCTCGTACACGTCCTCAGCACGCCGTGACACTGTTCCGTTGATCTCCAGCACCACGTCCCCAACCTTCAGCCCTGCCCTACAGGGAGAACACGGATGAAGCATACAGAAGGTGAGGCAGACACTCAGCACCATCGTACTCCAAGTGCAGCAGAAGCTGTGGCACCAGGGGTTCTACAGCCACACTGGTATTTGGCCAGCAAGACACCCAGCCTGGGAAAAGGTCACCAGGTGGTTTATGCTGCAAAGCCCAAGCCCTGCTGCTCTGGAGCAAAACATCCCCCTGCTGCTCCCTCACACAGCCCTGAGGCACAGGGCAGCACTTACTGGTGTGCTGGGGAGCCGATGATCACCTTATGGATCAGCACGCCGTAGGAGATGTCGGGAAAGGTGGGGTCACGCAGCTTCAGTTCTGCCAGGATGCTGCAAAGTGAATCTCGGCATCAGGGATGGAGCTGGAGGCAGAGCAGGGCTCCCACCCTGCTCCCTGCAACTGCTTAGAGACCAAGCACAGAACCTCCTCTCCTGTATCCTGTGCACTCTGCTGAGCATGAGCCACAGCTGCCAGCCCCAAACACTGCCATCTTCCTGTCAAAACGAGAGGATGAGAATCCCAAATGCACCAGGGAGAGCTGGAAATCCCTGGAGCAGCTGGATCAGAGCTGTGGTGATGCATATCCCCATGTCACATCAGCCTTTCCAGGGTCAGACCCTCCCCTGCTGTGGTTTCACTTCTCTGCCCTAAGTGGGCAGGATACCCAACACAGGCTCTGCCCCTCTTCCTGCCAGACATGTCAGCAGAGCTCTCCTCCTGAGTCTAGAGACAAAACAATCACAGTTTCTCCAACTTTCCCACAGATTTGAGGATTTCTAAACCAAATTTAAACTCTGCATCTCTAACAGCTCCTCTTTGGACTCTCCCCAACTGCTCCTCACCCGTCTTGAATGAAATCCAGAAGTGGATGCAGCACTCCAGCTGGATGTCTCCAGAGTGACAGCATTCTTCCCTCAAACACTGCATCAGCTGCAATCCCTGCAGACCCACACACTCAGTCTCTGCCCAGCTCTGCTCCTTTCAGGTCCCTGCTCAGCCAGTCAGGGCTCCCCACATAGCTGTGGTCTGTGCTGAACTCTACTGTGCTGTCCCACAGCCCGGTGCAAGCTGCCATCCCTTCCCAGTTTCACACAGCAAAGGTGGGAAGAGGCCTCTCAAGTTCATCTCAGCAGGCTTAGTCAGGGCAGGCTGCTCTGGACTGTGGCCAGCTCAGTTTTGAGGATCCCCAGGCAATGTGTGCCAGGCTCTGAGCACCCTCCTCATAGTAAAAAAAGGAATTTCTTGTGGACTCTCACATATCTCTGTGCCCACTGCCTCTTATCTGGCCTGGGCACCACAGACAGAACAACGGGGTCTGTGCCTGAGCCTGTGCCCAACACTGAGCTTCTCCTTCCTGTGCCAGGGAAAGGTTTCCAGATGGAAAGGTTCAGGGTGTTCAGGGCAGTCAGCCGATTCCAAAGCGAGCAATCCCTTGTTGGGAGCCCTTCCTGCTGGGCACAAACAAGCCTGCCAGTCAGGTGGTGTCCCTGGACTGGCTCAGGGGCTGTGCAGAAGCTGGACCTGCGTCCCAGGAGCCATGTCCGAGGAATTTCACGCTGCTTCCTGACAGACCCAGTCCCTGCAAGCGTGGCCAGGGAAGCAGGAGGAGGCTGGGCTGGCCTCCCACATCCCTCGGGTTCTGCCGGGTACCAGCACCATCTGCTGGGCATTGGGGAACTCACCAGACCTTGAGGAGGGCGGAGCACAGCCCCAAAAGGTGTTTGCACAGCACGGCACAACACCAGCCCCACGAGGCAGCTGAAGGTCCCTTAAATGTGGCTGCAGGAGCCAAAGAACCAGAGCAGGTGTTGTCCTTGAGAACTGCTCCCAGAGGTGAGAGCACAGGTCCTGCTTGCTGACATGGGCACTTCACAGAATTGTTTGGGTTGGAAAAGGCTTGTTAAGATCAAGTCCAAACACTCCCCCAGCTCTGCGAAGGCCACCAGTGACCCATGTCCCCAACTGCCACATCCACACAGCTTTTAAATCCCCCGAAGGATGGGTGACTCCACCATTGCCCTAGGCAGATGTGCCTGGGCTGGACAAGCCTTTCCAACAAGGAATTTTCCCAATATCCAACCTCAACCTCCCCTGGCACAACCTGAAGCAGTTTCCTCTAGTCCTGAGCCTTGTTCCCTAGGAGCAGAGCCTGATCCCCACTTGGCTCCACCCCCTGTCAAGGAGAGCACTTTCTATCTGCTCAGAGAATCTGCTATCAGGGTAGAAATCTGCAAATTTCCAATTTACCACTGAACCAGCCAGGAATCTAACCACAAAACAAGCACAAAGAGACGTGAGAGTGACTTTCACGTAAGCTATGGAGACAATCCTCCCAAAACCAGACACCCTCAGTTAGTTGGGAAGATCCCATCACATCCCTGCCCCAACAGGACTGGTCTGTTGGCCCCTGACCCCAGGACAGGTACCTGGGAGTGAGGGTCAGCATCATCACCCCGATGTACCGGCGCTTTGTCTCTGCATTGCCAAACCAAGAGCCTGGGGAAGGGAAGGAAAGGACAGGGAATGTCATGGCTGGAAAACAGACATGCTCAGAACAGTGCTGGGCTGAGCCCTCATGGCAGGCAGCATCCAGAGTCATTCCAAACCCCCACAACAGCTCAGTCCAGTTCCCAATATCAGCAGGAGCACTGCAGGTGTTGCATTTTGCACCGTGACTCGGCTTCCCTGGTTTGTCAGATTTTTGACAGAGAATGTCCCTCCCCAGTGTCACAGGAGAACCAGACAGGGCAAGGCAGCAGCAGCACAGCTTTCCTGTGGCACCAGATGAGACCCCAAAGACTTCTCCTACTCTCCTTGCCTTTCTCAGGAAGGGCCCAGAGCCCAGCTGTGCCAAAGTGTCCCTCTCTCACCCAAGCAGGGAGTTCCCCACTCACTCTTGCGCTGCTCCTCCTTCTGCAGGAACTTCCGCAGCCGGTCGGACGGGATGGCAAAGGAGATGCCCGATGTCACCTTCATGGTGTTCACACCAATCACCTCCCCATCCTGCAGGGAAAGGGCACTGGGATACCCAGCCTGGATCACTGTCAAGAGCAGGGGAACTACTGCACCAGCCTGGGCTCCTGCCTGTGCCCACCCCTTCCCAGGCTGCTGTGGCTGGGCTGAGTCTATGGGATGAGTCCATGCAGTCCCTGGCTCTGCCCTGCCAGCACCAGCCAGACCTCATCTCCATCAGAGCCCCATCAGCTCCAGCTGCCTCAGCTGCTGCACAGGGTGCTCATGCCAGGCTTAGCCCTCCTCTCCCTCCTCCCAGCACCCACAAGCACTCCCACAGAGGGGCACAGAGCACACAGCACATCCCTGCCCCGGCCAGCAAGGGGACAAGCAGCAGGACTCACCAGGTTGACGAGGGGGCCCCCGGAGTTCCCAAACTGCAGCAGAGGAGAGAGAGTATGAGCAGACCACGAGAACCCCATCCTGAGGCCGATCCCAGGGTGACCAGCCAGAACCCCCATGCTCCGTGTGAGCCCCTCCTCCCTCCCATGTCCCCATGTCCCTTACATCGATGGCAGCGTCGGTCTGGATGTATTCCATGTCGGTGGCAGCCAGGCCCAGCTCACGGCTGCCGCGCTGCGCTGAGCTGACGATGCCAGAGGTGATGGTATTCTGCAGGGCAAAGGGGCTGCCCATGGCCACCACAAACTCGCCCTGCCTCACCTCGGCCGAGCGGCCCAGCGGCAGCGTGGGCAGCGGGTGCTGTGGGGAGCGAGACGGTCAGCGGGACAAAGCAGGACACAGGGAATGTCCCCGCTTCCCAGTGTCCCCACAGGCACCTTGGGCTTGATCTTGATGGTGGCAATGTCTGCCACCTGGTCCACGTCCTGCACCACGGCGTCGTACATCTCGCCGCTCGCCAGCTTCACCCGCACGCGCCGCCGGTTCGCCACCACGTGCGCGTTGGTGACGATCAGCCCGTCCGGGGACACCAGGAAACCTGAACCATTGGAGATGGGCACCTCCCGGCCCAGGAAGGGGTGCCTGCAAGGAGGGCAGGGGTCAGGAGGGGTGGGAGGCAGCAAGGAGGGTGCGCAGGCAGCGGCACGATGGGGGAATCCTTCCCTGTCCCAACAGTCTGAACAAACAGAGGAATCTGCACAAATGCAGCAGGAATCCAGAGCTTGTGCACAGCCACAAAGATATAATCCTACCAGGAATAGAAGCACACAGCAGCAGGAGGGGCTGTGATCTGTGCAGCCTTGGAGCAAGTAACAAACGCCTTAGAGCCCACAGGAACGTTTCCAGCAGACTCACAACTCCGGGACATGGTCAATCACCCGAACCTCTGCGGGTGAAGTGAATGGAAAATGGGATGGACTAGCAAGACCAAAGCCCAATTGGTGGTGAATTACTGCCAGCGCAGGTCAGGAACCCAGAGAAGGAGCAGCACCAGCTGATGCCTCCTTGCACTGTGAGGCAGAGAAGGTGACACTGCACACAGGTGACACCGAGCTGGAAGCAGCAGTCACCCAGCTGGAGGGCAGAGCTGCCGCACAAAGGCGCTCCGAGAGGCCGGAGGCATTGGATGGTGAGAACATTAATTAGAGAGCACAAAGGGAAATAAATGCCAAGCGCTGCTCCCAGGCAGAGAAACGAGGCAGCCTGGAAGGCAGCTTCGCCAAACGGCCCCGGAGGTCACGGAAGCGGCGGGGACGTGTGGCAGCGGCGTGTCGGTCCCTCCCGACGCACTTCTGGGAGCGCTCCGGCGGTCCCGGGGCCACACTGCGCAGAGAGGAGGGAAACCCCTCCCGGGGACCTCCCGGTGCCGGTACCTGCCCACGATCTCCACGTAGACCAGCGCGGGCGCCGTTTTCTCCACCACGTCGGCGATGAAGTTGAAGGCGGCGCGGGGCGAGGTGGGCGGCGGGGCGGGCGGCGGGGCGGGCACGGCGGCGCTCAGCGGGGGCCGGCGGCGCTCCCGGGCCCACAGCAGCACCAGCGCGGCCGCCCCGGCGCCCACCGCCGCCGCCAGAGACCGGCCCCTGGTGGAGGGCGGCGGGGAATGGGAAGGAGGAGGAGGGGGAGGGGGCGGCGGCGGCTCAGCGGTGCCGGTCAGTGCTCGGCACCAGCCCTGTACCGCCGGTGGCACCGGGATCCACTGGATCCGCACTCTCCGCGCTGCTGCCGCCATGCTGCCGAGTGGAAACCGCGCCCCGCCGGGGCGGGGACAAAGCCGGGGGGCACTACGGGAGTTGTAGTCCCGAGCTGGGGTCTGCCCGAAGCTGTCCTCCACTGCAGAGAACGCCGGGACCTGTAGTTCCCGAGGCGGGGCCTGCCAGAAGCGCGTTCTGCCGCGGGGTGCACTGGGAGTTGTAGTCCCACTGGGAGGTAGCGTCCCGCCGTCAGTGACATATACCGATAACCGGCACGACAGCGGAGCAGAACGGCCCCATTGTCAGAGCCGCTCACAGAGTCCGCCGTAGCCGCCGAGGGTCGCGGCAGCGGCGAGAGTGCTGCGGCGGCGCGGTGCGGACCAGGAAGGCGGCGCGGTGCGGACCAGGAAGGCGGCGCGGTGCGGACCAGGAAGGCGGCGCGGTCCCGACCAGGAAGGAGGCGCGGTCCCAGCGTGCCCCGCGCGGGCCGAGCGCGCGGCCGCGGGCAAGATGGCGGCGGGTGCGGGGTGGCTGTGAGGCGCCGGCACGGCGGGGATGGAGCCGCCCGCGGCCCCGGGCCCCGAGCGGCTCTTCGACTCGCACCGGTGAGCGCCCGCCCGGGGCCCGCGCGGTGGGGACTCCTGGGGGAGCCGCGAGGGAACTGCGGGAACCCTGGGCGGGGGTCGCGGGGCCAGCGGAAGACGGGGGTGTCTCACGAAATCCCCATGGAGAATGTCAGGGTGATCCGTGGGGGGAGCGGGGAGGGTCCGGGGTGTGCCCGAAGTGGGTTTGCAGACTTGCTGTGGGGACCGCGCGGAGCGGCGGCCGCAGGGTGGGTCCTGGGGATCGTCCCGGCCACGCTCAAGCGGCCCCGGCCTCTCTGTGTCCCCGCAGGCTCCCGACCGATGGGTTCCTGCTGCTGGCCCTGCTGCTCTACGCCCCCGTGGGGCTCTGCCTGCTGGTCCTGCGCGTCTTCATCGGCGTCCACGTGTTCCTGGTCAGCTGCGCCCTGCCCGACAGCGTCGTGCGCCGGTGCGTGACCTCGGGGTGCTGCGGCTGCTGCCCGCGGAGGGCGTGGGTGGCTCAGGGAAGCATCTGGAGGGAGCTGTGCCTGCGGGACTCCTTGTCTTCAGGAGCCTTGGAGGTGCTTCCTCTGCCCAGCCCGGAGCTGGCAGCTGCCTCTGGAGGGTTCGGGGACTTGGAGTGCATGGATCAGCTCTGTGTGCTGCTCAGGAGTTCTGTAGGCACTTACTGCTTCATTCCCGTCCCAGCCTCACACCAATTCTTGCTCCAGATGTGTCATTTCCATTTGGTCGTAATGGCATTTGTCCAGCCGCCAGAATTCCCGCGTCCTTGCCTATTGGATGTGTCGCCCAGCAGTGTTTGGGGCGGCAGGACTTGAGGAAGATCCTTGTTCCCCTGGCAGGTTCATTGTCCGTGTGATGTGCTCCGTGCTGGGCTTGCTGGTCCGTCAGAGCGACCCTCGGCTGCGCGGGGCCGGCGCCAGGGTCTTCATTGCCAACCACGTCACCCCCTTCGACCACAACGTCGTCAGCCTGCTAACCTCCTGCAACACGGTGAGGGCACGGCCGGGGCTCCTCCCCGAGGGCGGGGCACGGGCAGCTCTGCCCGATTTGGTGTTGCAGTGGTCAAAGTGAAAGGCAGCTTAAAGTCCACTCAGTGCCACCCCCTGCCATGGGCAGGGACACCTTCTACCAGCCCAAGTGGCTCCAAGCCCCGTCCAGCCTGGCCTTTGACACTTCCAGGCATCCAGGGGCGGCCACAGCTTCTCTGGGCAGCTTCACTGCTCTTACACCCAAAAATTTCTTCCTAATACCCAGACTAAATTTCCTCCTCTTTCAATTGTACCTGTTAATCCTTGTCCCATTGCTCCAGTTTCTGATGCAGAGTCCCTCTCCAGCTTCCCTCTAGGCTCTTTCAGATCCTGGAAGATTTGATCTCCAGATCTGATTTAAGTCAGGGTGTTAACCTTGAGGTGTTTTCTGTGGCTCCGTATCATTTTTGGGCTCTGCATGAAAAAGTGGAACAGGGTGAGGAGCAGCAGGAGTTGTTACAGTGGGGGTTGATTTTGGTGGAAGAGTAGACAGATCCCAGCAGCCGTTTCCTTCTCTGGCCTTTTGGATAAGGGGGCAGGGCTGGTTGTGGGGTGTCCCCCAGCACTGGGTGGGCAGTTTTTTGGGGAGCATGAAGGGTGCTGAGGGAGATGCACGTCAGTGGTGCTTGGGTAGTTCTGGGCTGTCCCTGCTCTCCTGTAAAAATCTTTGTGTGCAGAGTTCCTGAGTCAGCAGGCTCTGGGCGGCTCCTGTGTCCTGCACAGCCATTGATTTACCCCTGGCCTGGAGAGGGGAGGGCTCCTGGAAGCAGTGTGTGTCCTGCCAAGTGTCCTGCTGGAGAGAGCACTGGGACAGGGGCAGCTGGGAGTGCATGTGTCTGGCAGTCTGAACTGGTGATTTGGAATCCATTTCCTGTGGAATTGGGGCTGGAGCAGGGGCTGAGCCCTGGCAGTAACATGTTCTGTCAACACAGGTCACTCTCAGTCCCAGAGGGATTTTTGCTAATGACCAGGAACTTTGTCACTTGTCACCTGGGAAGGTGGGCCTGGAGGGGCAGGAGAACCTGGAAGGGTGGGCAGGGCTGTGTTTCCTCCTCACTCCTGTTCTCCCCTGCAGCCTGCCCTGAGTGGTGCCCCAGGGTTCATCTGCTGGTCCCGGGGATTCATGGAGCTGGGAGTGACGGGCAGCCGTGCGGAGCTGGTGGATTCCCTGAAGGAATACTCGGCCCAACAAGGGAACCCACCGCTGCTGCTGTTCCCAGAGGAGGCAGCCACCAACGGCAGGGCCGGCCTGCTCCGCTTCAGGTGAGGGAGTGGGAATTCCCACAGCAGGGGAGCAGGAATTCCTGCCCCAGGGTGGCTGGGAATGGTGACAAAAGCTTGAGGCGACTTCAGGATCGTTCACTGCAGAATTCCTCCCTTCCAGCTCCTGGCCCTTCTCCATCCTGGATGAGGTCCAGCCCGTTGCCCTGCAGGTCCGGAGGCCATTGGTGGCTGTGGTGAGTGCTGGCACAGGGACAAAAGTGGGGTGGGTGCAGCTTTTCCTTCTGCTCCTGCTTTGGAGCCTGTGGTGTCCTGGTACCCTGGAACCAGCTGCTCAAGGCTAACACTGTTCCCAGTGCCTTTCCCAGGAACTTGGCCAGTCAGGACTCCCCTGGTTACACTGGCCAGTCTGACAGATGTTTGGTGGCCCAGCTGGCTGTCACTGTGCCTGTGGCTTCCATGGCCAGTGCAGTGAAAGACCAGCAGAGTCAGTCCTTGTACCAAAGGTCACACTGGAGGCTCCTGAGCTGGTACCCTGGGCACAGACACAGGACATGGCGCAGGAACAACCCCACACAAGGGGTAAAGTTCACCAGGGCAATGGCCCTGCTGCTGAAGGCATTGCAGGGAAACTGCTCTCAGCGAGGCTTTGTTGAACTTCTTACTTTTGATGTTTTTTATTATGTGACCAGAGAGAGCTGCCAGTCATGGCTGTCACTTGTGGGTCTGGTGTTTCTGTGGGACACAGCAAAGGAGCCTCTGGTAAGGTGAGGAGTCACCTGGATGTGTGCAGGGATAGCAACTGAAGGAATATTTGGCAAAGCTTCGTTAACCCCTGCCAGGCCAGGGGTGCTGAGACAGAGTTGAGGCACGCCACAAAGTGTGGGTGAAGATACAGTTTTCTGGCAAAGAGGATAAGTTATGTTTTGAATGATTCCTCCAGAGAAAGGGGAGAGTTTTCCTGTTAAGGAATATCCTATGCTTTTGTGGGTTTGGTTCCTTTGAGAAATTCTGAGATGTGACAAGTTGCGTGTCTGTCTGTGCATTCCTTCCCTCCTGCATGTCAGGGAGAACAGAAGGTCTGTGTGGAGGTGCTGGTTACAGTCACTTCTTGGTTCAGATTTTACCTCCAGAGTCTGAGCAGGACTTTTTGCTTCCTGCACATTGGCTGAGTAAATCCTGGTGGATTTCTGGGGTGATTTTAAATTATCAGAAACTCGAAGGATTGGAGATGTGATATTTTGAATGGTTCAACTGGTGTTTTATAGAACGTTTTCTTATATAATTGTGTAATGTGTATTAGTCACTGGTTTGGACTAAGCATTAAATTTGGGGTTAAGAAATAATTTTCTCCAGCTCCAGTTGCATGGAATGTTGCAGGAGGGTGTTGTTCTGTGGCACAGGCAGCATAACAGAAATCTGGTTGTGGGCATCACTCCAGGCTTTGGGTTTAGGGTTCTGAGGTTCTGTTTATTCAGATGAGGCTTCTCTGTTCCCCTCATGGCTAGGTTTTTGGGGTTTTCTTATGTACAGCTCCTCTTTGCAGGCTGTGGGATAAATCAAACATGAGCCTGTCTGAGAATCACAGAATCGTTTGGGTTGGGAAATCCCTCTGAGCCTGTGGGATCCAACCATTCCCCGAGCACTGCCAAGGCCACCACTGACCGTGTCCCCAAGTGCCACATCCACAGGGCTGTTAAAGCCTCCCAGAGATGGGGAACTTCCCTCTGCCCTGGGCAGCTGTGCTAGAGCTAGGCAGCCCTTTCAAGGAGGAATTTTCCCAATATCCAACCCCTTGCACAACCTGAAGCTGTTTCCTCTTCTCCTGTTCCCTGGGAGAGCTTACAGGAGTTGGGACATCACAGAGAGACTGTTGCCACCAGAATGAGGGAAGATTGTTCATGGTTCTGAGGCAGAGTTTGCAGGTTTTCAGGCATTTTTGTAGCTTTCTGAAGGCTACACTAGTAGGGAGTGTGGGGATACTGAGGGAAAGTCTTGCTGCTCTCTTAGTGGAAGGAAAGTTTTCACTGGGAGCAGTGTAAACTGGTGATGAGTAATGAGGGTGAAGCTGCCCTGGGGCTTGCCCTGCTTGTACTGGCTTTGCTGTTCCCACTTTCCCAATCCTCCAGCCACAGCTCAGGTGTGCTCTGCCCACTTCCCTCCCCAGTGGAACCTGGACCAGCTCCTGTTCCATGGCTGGGATCTCACTGTGCTCTCTTCCCCAGAGCGTGGCTGACTCCTCCTGGATCACAGAGCTGCTCTGGACCTTCTTTGTTCCCTTCACAGTTTATCAAGTAAGGTACTACGTCTCTCTCTTCCTGTTTGGGGCAGGGTTGAGGGTGGGCAGGGCTGTGGTGTGACCATGGCAGTGAGAGCTCCCTCCCTGGGTGCTTCAGCCGGGCTGGGCTCAACACCATCTGGGCCTGGCCATGTCCAGCTCCTGGACCAGCCTCTGATGTGGAGAGGGCTCCTGGTTCTTGTTGGAGAAGGAGTCTCAGTCTCTCCAGGTGTTTAGTTCAGGATTCCAAGCGGGTTTTTGAAGCTGGTGTGCAGTGATTCTCTCCAGGGCTGCTCAGCCCAGCAGTGCTGGCCCCCATTGTATCTGTCTGTCCCTACAATCCCTTGGGAGTGGGGTGGTGCAGGGGTGGTCCAGACCCCTACCCAGGGCCTGGGTGTGCCCAGGCTGAGTCCCTTTGCTTTAATGAGGGCAGTGGAAGGGACTGGGAATCAAATGTAGGACTTGGTGTATTTCAGCAGAGGAAAGCCTTTCCCTGGTTCTAGCTGTCTGAATTCTGGGTGACCTGTTTTCTACTTCCATGTGAATGGCCAAGGATTCTCATTAAAGCCTTTCTGGGAACTGCAGATCCCCCGTGTTACACTTGAGGGCTGACAGAGCTCCAGTGAGCCAGTTCTGTCTTCTGCCACGTCCTGGATTTAGGAGTGGTGTTGGGGTTTGGTGCTCCTGTGGGGTGAGCAGGGAGCGTGGGGGTGTGGATGGCATGGCTGCCCCTGGCAGGGTGTCCCCAGGGCTGCTCCCTGCAGGGCTGGCTCCATGTGCTGTTGTCCCACTCAGGTGGATGCCGTCTGTCCCCAGACAAGCGGACGAGCGGGTTGAGGACTTTGCGCTCCGAGTTCAGGAGGTAGGAAGGTGGTGTGGGAGGGAGAGGGATGTGTAGGACTGCACTACAGAGTGGGCACAGAGGAGAGTGGGGTGCAGGAAGAGCTGCAGAGGGCGTTTCTGGATGTGTTTGTGATGGGAGCTCTGGTACATATTTACTGCCATTGTAAGAACTCATTTGTTTCATGGCCTATTTGCCGCCCCACACTGAGCCTTTCTGCAGTTGTCAGGGCTCTTCCCATCCAGTTCAAACGTTTCACCCCCTTGCTAAATGAAACAAAGTAGTTGTTTCTCCGCTCTGGCTGTATGTACCGGGTACTTCACAGCTCCAGACGTCTCATATCTCCTTGTCAGCCTGTTTTGGCAGGATGATATAGCTGTTCCTGGTCCTTCTTGTGCAGCACTGAAATGCATCCCAGAGGTCCTGGAGAAATCAGTTCCCAGGCCTCTTGCCCTCACCATGGCTCCATGCACCCATGACATGCTCCCCAGCGTGGCTGCCAGGGCAGTGTGTGCAGTGTGTTTTTATGTGTGACTCCTCTGCATTTCACAGCTCTTGGCCATGGAGCTGGGTGTGGTATCCACACGGATCACCGCTGCCGACAGGACCGAGCACATGAAGAGGCTGAGGCACACGGCACGGCTGCCCTTTGCCCCAGGTGAGGGTCCTGGGGGGTGTCCTGGCTACAGAACCTCAGCCTGGGCTCTGCTTTTTGGGGGGGCCACTTTTAATTCCTCACTCAGTGCCCACTGTTCTTTCTCCTGCAGCCTTGAGCCAGCGCCCGGCTGCCCGGCCCAGGGTGCCCCCCAGCCTGCCTGGAGGTGCTCCCGAGGACGTGCGGGTCATGGCCATGGCACAGCAGGTCAAGGAGGTGCTGCCTCACGTGCCCTTGGAGGTCATCAGGACAGACCTGGGTGAGCAGGGACTGGGGTGGCAGCGGGGATGTGGGAGCCACCACCTTCTGTGGTCCCCGCTGCACTGGAACACATTGGCAGCCAGTTTGGAGTGTCCT
The DNA here is from genome assembly GCA_013186435.1 of Turdus rufiventris. NCBI lineage: Eukaryota > Metazoa > Chordata > Aves > Passeriformes > Turdidae > Turdus > Turdus rufiventris. The sequence goes on along the minus strand of PYHW01010656.1, from coordinate 260,414 downwards.
TATTTCTAACAGGTCCCTTTGTCCCCACAGTCCAAACCAACTGTGTGGACACCACCATTGCCAACTTGCTGGAGGGGAGAGTTCCCTTCTTCCCTGAGAGTAAAGAGGCTGGAGACCTGCCTGCCCCGTCTACCTCCCAGGCTGCAGCTGCTTCTGGTATCCAGGGCTCTGTGGCTGCCCCTTCTTCCAAGGTACTTTGGGGCTGTGTCTGCCTGCTCTGGTGGCTCGTGTTCAGGACTAGCCAGGGACATGGAGCACCAGCTTGGCATGCCAGGTCCTTCCAGAGCCACCAAGGAGGTTTCATCTGTCTCTTGTCTCTTCTAGCCGGCTACAAAGCAGTTTGCAAAGTCCCCCGTGGAGCGTCACATGTCCTTGCAGGAGAGGAAACGAGCCTTGTACGACTACGCCAGGAGGTGAGAGCCCCCCACACCTCCCCATGCCAGAGCCACACAAAATCTCCCCCTGCCCAAGCCCCCAGATCCCAGCCCCAGCAGCACCCGAGGTGCCCCAGGCACTGAGCTCTCCAGTGTCACTCGTGTCTGGCTGACAGGAGCCCCTGTGGCTTTCTCTGGGGTCCCACTGGCACCGTGGCACCCTCAGTGTGGGCAGGACATTCCTGTCTGGCACCAGGGACAGCACTGTTAATTCTCCTCGGTGTTGAGGGTACAGGGAGTGAGTTTGATCTCTGTACAGGGTTTTCATGAGAAAAATCCTGGGACAAGAGGCCAGTTCTGTGTGTGGGTCTTGGTTTAGGAAGATACAGAAAATTGAGGATGTGGCTGAGGGGAAGTTGATGTGCCTGGGCTTGTTGGGCTGGGGTGGTGCTGAGGGAACCGTCAGGTTGGGAAACCCTGAGTGGGAAACCTGGCTGGGATCTGCTGGGGCACAGGAACTCCTGTGGGTGGTTCTGCAGGACCGTGAGCTGCTGTGGGCAGCCCTGGCATTGGATTGTCCCCAGCAGGGACTGTGCCTCTCCCGTGGCCCTCCCAGAGCAGCTCCTGCTGCCATCACCCGCTTCCCTGAGCTTGGAATGAAAGGGGTGTGGCCGGAGCCAGCATGCAGCAGGCCCTGGGGTGTGCAGTGTCCCCGGTCCCGGTCCCTCGGAGCTGCTTCCTGGCCAGACAGGATCGATCCCGGGCTGGGTTCGCGGGAGGCCCCTCGGGTGGTCCCAGCCCCGCGGTGTCTGAGGGCGCTCTCTCCCGCAGGCGGTTCGCTGAGAAACACGGCGCGGCGAGGGCCGGCGGCAGCCCCTGACCGGGTCGGAGCGGGCCGGTGGCAACCCCTGACCGGAGCCCCGAGCCGGACCGGGCCGGGCCGGTGGCACCGGGAGCGCGCGGGCCCCGCGCGGGCGGGACGGGACGGGCGGGGCGGGAGCGCCCCCTGGCGGCGGAAATAAACGGCGGCAGCGTCCGGCGCGGCTCGGGCTGTGCGGGCACCGGGGCGAGGGGCGGGGTCAACGGGACAGAGGGGCGGGGCCATCGGGGGGCGGGGCCGGGCCGGCTCCGTGCGGGTCTGCACGCGCCGCTGCCGACGCCTGCTCGCGCGCCGCACGTAGGCGCCGCTTAAAGAGGCAACGCGGCGGGGCCGCCGCCCCCGCGGCCGGGCGAGCTGCGGCTCGCGGGCCCCAGCGGGCGGAGCCAGCGCCCCTTTAAGAGACCGGCGGCCGGTGCCGGTGGTTTTATTTACATGGGGGCTCGCGGGCGTCACGTGACTGTCAGCGGCGGGGGCTGCGCGCGGAGCACCCGCGGGGCCATGGCGGGAGCCGGCGACGACGGTCCGGGGGGAACCGGGGCACCGGGGCGGGATCGGGGCAATGGGGCACCCGGGCGGGCCGGAGAATCGGGGGGTTCGGTATAATAGGAGACCCGGGCGGGCCGGGGCACTGCGGGGTTTGGGGCAGCGGAGGAGCCCGGGGGTCAGGGGGTTGGCGTGCACACGTAGGGGGTCTGGGTCACCGGGAGTCCCGGGTGGTTGATGTGCGCTGTGGATGGGGAGCCGGTCAGTGGGGAGCCCAGGAGGGGTTTCTGGGGGGCTGATGTGCGCCGGGGGCCAGGGAGTGTGGGGATCCCAGGCAGGCTGGTGTGCACCGGGGGTTGGGTCCGTGGGGGCATCAGAGGGGCTGATGAGCACCGCAGGGGTGGGGGCAGAGGCAGCTGCAGGTCCTGGGTCGGAGACTGCACTTGGTGCTCCTGCAGCCTGCAGGCAGTGGTGCGGGGTGTGCCAGGGAGGGCTCCCGGCCGGGATGGAATGGGGTGCGGGGGTGGGTGTGGGGCAGCGCAGGGGCTGACAGCCCCCGCAGGCTCCTGGGTGGAGCTGCGGTGTGGCCCAGGCTGCCCCGAGCCCGAGCTGGCACCTTCGCCGTTCTCCTGCCACGCCGACGTGGAGCAGATGCTGCTGGAGGCCCAGCTGGAGACAGAGAGCAGTGACGGGTGAGTCCCGAGGGGGAGCCAGGCTCAAGAGCCCTGCTGAGCTGTGGCTGGCACTGTGGGCCACAGGCTGGGCTCAGTAACTGAGGGTTTCTGTTTGCAGGGCCCTGCTCCTGCTGGGCTCCCCGGCCTGGGATGACGACGGAGCCAGCCATGGGAGTGATCAGCCAGGAGAGAAGGAGGTGCTGCCTGCCCACAGCGAGCCCCCACCAGGCTGCCCCCACCCCCGGCAGGTGAGGGAGCTGCCCCCACCACACCCTGCTGTGCCCCCAGGCCCTGCTCTGACCTGTCCTGTGTCTCCTTCCAGTGGGATGTGCCAGAGGAAGCCAAGTGGAGGCAGCGACGCCTGACAGCGTCCCTGGGCTGGGCCTGTACCCGCTGCCCTCGGTACCTGTCTCCAAAGTAAGTCCTGTGTCCCCCACCAGCACATCCTACTGATCTCCATCCTGCTGTCCCTGTGTCCCTGTTAACCATGAACTTTTCCCAGGGAATTTGCCTTTGTGTGCTCCCCCCAGCCAGTGCTGTGGAGCCTGCAGGAAGGTGCAGTGGGGAGGAAGAAGAGACTTTTCAGTTCAGAGCTGCTGCTGCTCTTCATCCCCTCACTCCTGCTCAGCCATCTGCTGACTCTGGGGCTGGGGTGAGTGTCTGTGGGTCTCCCCATGGGGCTGGGGGAGTGGCTGGAGGGTCTGACCCTGGGACTGGGGGAGGAGAGAACACTCGCGCATTTGGGCTGCTCATCCTTGGGTGCTGTCATGCAGCTGCAGTGGTCTGCTGCCATCTCCCCTTGCTCCTGGCTTGCTGGGGCCCAGCACCCTGTACCGGTGCCTCACAGTCACTCTCTCCAATCCAGGATCTACATTGGGAAGCGTCTGGCAGCCTCCTCGGCCAACCCTCTGTGAGGAACTGGGCAGGCAGCACCCACTGCTCCGTTGGGAATGCGGGGAGAGCCCGGCCCCAGCGCAGTTCTGACCGCTCCTAGGCCCCACGTTCGTGGCACGAGGCCTTCTCCCCCGTGCCTCCCCCTCAGCCCTTGCCTCGGGAGCTGATCCCACTCTCCCCCGTAGATCGGAACCCGCTGATGGCAGCTCTCAGCTGCAGGCAGCCCCTGCCCTCCCCAGCCCCTGGTTACGGGTCCAGATCCCCCTGGAACAGATTGTAAATACAACTGAGCCCACCTGAATAAAGAGCCCTTTGCCAGCTCAGGGGCGAGCAGCAAGTTCCCTCCCTGTGTCTGGCCAGCACAGCCTGGCTTGGGATGTGACCAGTGGGCTCCCTGGGGCCTTTCCCTGCAGCAGGAGGGCGAGTCCCTGAGCTTTGGGGTGGTGCCAGCTGGAGATGAGCTCCTGGTGGGCTGTGGGCAAGCAAGGGTGAGTGCTGGGGGTCACACGGGTGCTCAGCCCCACACAGGTGCCCAGGTGATGGGTTTGCCCTTTATTAGCCATGGCTGCAGTGCAGAGGCAGGAGCTGAGCGTGGCGTGGCCAGTCAGGGCGGTGACACCTGCCTGTGCAGGTGGCAGGTGTGGGCAGGAGAGGTGGCACTGCAGAGTGTGAGGCTGCCAGGGCCCATGTGCACATCAGGCTGGCTCTTGTGCAGTCCAGGCCAGGAATGGGTCCTGGTGCTGCAGGATGCGGTGGGCAGCCAAGGGATGGGAGCTGTCCCACGAGTGGGGAGCAGGAATCGCGCAGAAATGCCACTGGCACCGTCCGTGGGCAGCTCGGGAGGAGGGAGGGATGTTGCATGGCTGGGAGGGGCTGCATGTGTGGGAGCTCAGCATGGCTCCAGTGACTTGGGAAGCATCCAGAGCCAGGTGGATCCCAGCCCCATGGGACACCTGGAGGGTGGCAATAGCCAGGGCTGGCAGGACACGGGGTGGCAGTGCCTGGTGCGCACAGGGAGTCCCCTGGCCATGTGGGATGCACTGGGTGTCAGTGCTGCACGAGGTGCTCCAGCAGGTGAGAATCGAGCAGGGCTGTGGGTCGAGCAGCTGGCTGGGCATAGGCACTCTGGGCAGGGGTGGCCCCTGCAGACAGTGCAGCTGCAGGTGGCATCAGAGCTGTGACAGTCGCTTGGACTTGGGTGGCGGCACTGGCGGTGACTTGAGGCTTTTGCTCCCATCCACTGTTGGGGATGTGGATCCCTGCGAGCAGAGAGGAACGTGAGGGGTGGTGGGACTGGGGGCCAGGACCAGCCAGTGCCTCCCCTCCAGTACCTTCCTTCCTGCTGCAGCATCGCTCTGCTCCAGGAATGTCTCGTACACTGCGGCGCTGAACTTGCGGGGCAGCGGTGGGAGCTTGCTGGCGCTTTTCACACGGCCACCAAAGCCAGTGGGAGACAGAGATGAGCCTGTGCAGGCAGGAGAGGTGGGATGGAGGCTCAGCCTGCCCACAGGAGTGGGGGACAGAGGTGCCATGGGATGTCAGCCCAGCCAGGAGCAGGGCCTGGCTCCCATCAGAAATAGCTCTTGGCACCAAAGTCCAGGATCAATGGCTGCAGCCCCGCAGGGAGTGTTCAGCAGGGGACGTGTCTGTGCTCCCACTCTGTGCCGCCACAAGGGGGTGAGGGGACCTGTGCTGGGGGTGCTGTGGGAGGGCAGAGCCCTGCTCGTGGGGCTGTAGGCACTGTCAGGAAGGTGGCCTGGCAGGTTGTACCTGCAGTGCTGGGCTGAGCACTGGCAGCAGCTCGGCTTGCCGGGGGCTGTTTCCCATCAGCGCTCAAGCTGCTCTCGCTCATGTTGCAGGAGAGTCTCCGCTTCTCATCCTGGGGCACAAAAGGAAGGCTCAGCACCTCAGAAAGGTCAGGCTGGATGGCAGCCCCCCAGCAGCCCTGGGTCTCCAGCCTCCTGCCCCTCCAGCCCCTGCTCCTGTCTCCCTACAGCAGGAGCTGCCACCAGCCCCTCAAGGGATCCCATCCATGCTGGGGGCTGGTGCTGTGGGCAGGGCCAGGGGCTCTGGGTGCAGCAGGACACCCAGGGGAGTGCAAGCAGGGCCCCAGGGAAGCACCAGGGCTGAGCTAAGCATCACCTTGGGTTCTGGCAGCTCGGAGATGGACTGGCGTGGGTCCTGGCGCCGGGGCCCGAAGATGGAGCTGACGCGGTTCTCCCTGCGCTCGTTCCTGTGGTCCTCGCTCTCAGAGGGGCGGGGGGCAGGTTTTGGGGTCGGGGGTGCCTCTGTGCTGTGGGGTGACTGGGACAAGTGAGGGGAAGCAGGAGAAGGAGGAGCAGGGCTATGCCATGGAGCAGCTGGAACATCACTGGGAGCAGCTGTACTCAGCCAGGCACCATCTACAGCAGAGCTCACCAGGGGAGGTTTGGGGGACAAGAGGGGATGGCTCAGGTGACAGCAGTGTCCAGGTGAGCCTGGGGGCTGCACATGGGGTGTCTCTTCTCCATACCCCCCACAGCGACAGGGCCACCGTGGTGGCCTGGCAGCACAGACCCCTGAGATGCACTTGGCATAAAGAGAAGGTGGAAGGGTAGAGGACTGGGGAGGTGGGAGGAAAGCAGGGAGGACAGAGCAGGGTGAGAGGGGATGACCAGCACTCCCCAGTGCAGCACTTGCCTGGCTCCAGCATAGCTCAGCCGGTCCCAATCCGGTACCCAGGCTATGGACCGGGGTCGGCCGCTCCGCCGGTCCTCAAAGAACATCTGAGAGACAGCCAAAAAGGATGAGAGAGCAGAACCCCCTCAATCTTTCCCTGGGCTCAGCCAGGGCCATCAGTGCCCTCTCTAACCAGTTCTGCTTCTGTGCCAGTGCCAGCCACCCCCAGCAGTGCTGTGCCCCCTCCTGGGGCAGGCAGGGACACTGATGTCCCCCATGCCCAGTGCTCCCCACCCTGTTCTGCCCCAGCTATGGCCTCAGCCCACTGCTCCCTGCTGTCCCACACCTGCATTGGCTTGCTCAGTGTCACCCCCACGGTGCCAGGCACTTCCTGTGACCCCCAGCCATGCCTGCCCATGCCCACCATGGCACTCACCATCTCACGCACTCCGTACTGACTCTCCACCTTGGCCCTCAGCTGCTCAAAGCACTGCTCCATGCGCTCGTGGAAGGGCCGCAGGTCCTCTGTCACCTTCTGCCCATGGATCCGGATGCCCTCTGCCAGCAGCGGGATCTGTGGGACAACAGGGACTCGTGGGGCTCCCTGGGATGAGGAGGGACAGTGGACACTGGGGACAGCTGTCCCTGCCAGAGGGATGCTGCACCTGGTACCTGCCAGGCAATCAGGTCCTTCAGCTTCTCGATGTTCCCTGCGTCCTCAGGGTGCTCCTGCATGTAGGGCTCCTGGAAAAAAGCCTGCACCAACCCTCTTCAGTGCCACTGCTGGGCTGGCCGAGCTCCACAGGCTGGGGATGGTAGAGTGGTGGCAGTGCTGGCCCCAGCACAGCCCTGTGTGTCCTCACCTTCTCATACTTGGCAAAGCCACCCATGACTGCAGGGTCCACGATGCCATTGAGCAGCATGGAGAGAGGGTTGATGGGCAGGCTGGGGTCGTTCTGATGCCTGTTGATCTCACTCATGATTTTCTCGTTGGTTTTCATCATGGTCTCAATGGCATTTTCCAGGGGGGAGATGATGATCTGTGCATGGGGAGGGGTCAACACTTGCTGGCACAGCCCCCTGCCCAGCAGGAGAGACCCCTGGGGCTGCACATCTCACCCCATGAAGCCCCTCAGACCCCTCAGGTGCCTGGGGCTGAGGGAGAGCTCATGGGGCTGTGCTGGCCATGCTGGTCCCTGCTCCCAGCACAGAATCAGTCCCATGGGCACAAGGCAGCAGTGAGGCTACAGGAAACCTGGGTAACCGCTGGTGTCACTTTGGGGGGGCAGCTGCGCCACAGAGGGGTGCACAGCCTGAGCACCACGGCAGACACACGTGCAGCACTCATGCAGCCGTACATCCTTGTGCTTGCAGCATCCTGTGACATGCAGCATCCTGCAGCCATCAGGGCACATCTCATCTCCACTGCCGTGGCTCCTGAGACTCCCTGGATGCTGTCCAAGCACCCACCTCTGACAGAGGAACAAAGTCCACGCACAGAGCCATGGCAGCAGTTGCTGACACCCCTCCAGCACCTCCACTGCTCCTCACACACTGTCCCTGCTGCCCACAGAGCATGGCACAGGCAGGGCACACTCCCCACGTCCCATCTTGAGCTCCTGGCAGGATCCTGGGAGGGCCCTGCTGCCCCCCAGCCCCCTCCTCACCGTTTCAGTGGAGGTGACAACGAACCAGCGCAGGATGCCAGGCAGGGGATAGGCTGTCCTGAAGGTTGTCCGCTCAATCCACATGTTCTGTGGGAAGAGCAGCAGTCACTCCCCAGCCTTCTCCCATCCCCTGGCTGCCCCATGGCATGGGGGCTCCCACCTCTGTGGGCACAGGACCACCACCTCCCCCATCCCAGGACTGGGGATCCCCTGTCTCTCCTCTGGACCCTTTGCAGGGCCCCTCCAGCTCTCCTGTCCCTCCCAGCTGAGGGTCCTGGCAGCTCCTCCCAGTACTCACTGCAAATTCATTGTCAGGATCGTTTGGGCCCCTCTTGAAAGGCCGTGAGTAGCTGAACCGCTGGACGTGGTTGGCTTTGTAGAAGCTGTGGGGAGGGAAGGGGCAGAGATGGGAGAGGACCCCCACTGTGTCCCACCCACCCACAAGGAGCAGAGCAGGGGCTCTCTGTGCTGGACACTCACTTGGTGATCTGCTCCGGGATGCTCCGGCCCTTGAGCCGGACCTTGGCTTCCTCTGCTGGCTGCACGGTGAAGCACTGGATGTCTGTGGGAGTGAAGGAGCCATGGGCACACACTGGAGGACAGGGCTGCTGGGGAGAGGGGCTTCAGAGCCCCGAGGGGTGAACCCCGGGGGTACAAAGAGGCATTTAAGGAATTCCCACATAGAAAGTGATGGACAGCTACCAAGCCACCCTCCCTGTGCACAGAGGATACACTGCCCCGGGGAGTCGGTGATGTCCTGGCCAGGGGGAGATGTGCTCTTCAGCTTCTCAGCATTGGGGAAGGGGCTCAGCAGCTGCATCTCAAAGTCTTCACGCCGCTCATATTCCTTGCCCCGATAGATGAAGACCTTGTTCTGCAGGGTAAGAAGGTGACAGCTCATCCCTGTGCCACAGAGCAGTGTCAGCGAGCCCCAGAGCGCTGGGGTGCTGGTGCTGAAAAGGCTGAACCCCCTGCCAAGCAGAAGACACCCCCTCTAGAAAAAAATATCTCCCCAAACCCAGGAACTAAAGTAAAAAGAAAAGGCACACGGAGAATCAGGATTGGCATCAGCCAAGCAATGTCACTAAGGACAAATCCTGCCTGACAAATTTGGTGGCTTCTACGAGGGTGTGGCAGCATGAGTGGAAGTAGGGACAGTGACTGGACTTGTTCAAACCATCTGACCTTGCCCCAATCTCCAGGACCAACATGGATGCTGGGTAAGGAATAGGCTGGATCATGGCACTCAGAGAGCTGTGGTCCACAGCTCCACATCCAGATGGAGACCAGTGAGGGGTGGCTTCCCTTGGGTATTGAGGTGGCAGCTGTGGAGCTGCTCCTGGTTCTGCTTACCCGCAGGAAGGTGGGGAAGCCCTGCCCATAGTACCCCACAGCAAAATAGTCCGGGCTGGGCCGCAGCACCTTCAGGATCTTCTCATAGAACTTGGCTTCTCGTTGCTGCAGAGGACAGGGGCAGGATGAGGACAAGATGGGGCCCTGCAGACCACCCCCCATTCCCCCCAGCCCATCCCCACCCTCCTGCCCTGCCAGCAGCACCCCCAGCCCATCTGGGCACCCACCAGGATGTCACTCAGCATTTCGTAGTCGAACATGTGGCTCTCGTACTGCTCCGCCAGCTCCTTGCAGATGTGAATGGCCTCCTCCCACATCTGGAGAAGAGAGGGGACAGGACAGGGTCCCCCAGTGCAGGGTGAATTGGGGAAAGGAGCACCAGGGAATTCCAGCAGAGAGCACCCTGCCTGTGGGGGCACCTGCACGCCTGCCCCCTGTGAGGAGGGGGAGAGGGCTCATCTGTGGGGACTGCTGGTCCAGTGGGCAGCAGAAGGACTTGGCTACCTACCACCTCTAGCCATGAAGCCCCCAGCCCACCCCATCAAGCTTTGTCCTGAACTATCCGAGCTGCCAGCCCCCGGCAGTACAAGGACTGTGCTGGGATGCCATGGGGACAGGCATAGGATGAAGGACAGTGGCTGTGGGATGAACCATCCAGCCCAGGCTCACTGCAGGGCAGCTCCAGCCCTTCTGCAGCAGTGGGGAGTGAGGGGCTGTGCTGATAATGGGGAGCTTGGAGCAGGGGGCAGTGGTGGCAAGGGGGGCCAGGCTTGCCCTAAGCCAGCCCAGCTCCCTCCAGTTGCAGAGTTCAGAGGCTGCAGGGTCTGTAAGGGCAGGTGGCCGCACTCACCTTGCCCTGGTCGAAGTATTCAATGATCTGGTTGTACAGAGCCTCTTTCAGCTGGCGCTGAGTGTGCAGCTGGAGGCTGTGTGGGCCTGGCACAGGGGCTGCATTCGACTCCTCTGACCACTGCACAAGGGAGCAGGGACCTGTCACCCCAAGCCCACAGGGCTGCCCACCCCTCACAGCCCCCCCGAGTCCCCCGTGCCCACCGTGAGCAGCCGGGCGTGCAGCAGCAGAGTGTAGGCTCCCTCCGTGTAGTTCTCGTAGCTGATGTGCAAGTCCTTCAGCTTGTACAGGTACCTGGGAGTGACAGAGCCATGTGTGGGGCACAACAGTTAGCACAGTTTGGGCACAGAGTGCCATCACCCTGCCCCTCAGGCCGCTCTGCCAACCCCATCCTGCTGGGAATGCTCGGGACATCCCACCCCAGGTGCTGCCGGTGTTGCCAGGGCTGTGCTCACCTGATGTACATGGCCTGGCGGTCAATCTCCTTGTAGAAGTTCTGTGGAAAGGCAGATGAAGCTGTTTGAGTGTCCCCAGGGGTGGCACACGCCACAGCCCCCCACACTGCCAACCTCTGGGTCATGGTGCTGCCAGGACTGTCCCACACAGGGATGGGGTTGGCCACAGCCCTGGGGAGTTGCTTGGTGATGCCCAAGGGGTGCCAGCTCTGGCACCATGTGCACCCCCTCTCTGCTGTGCCAGGGGCACTGTGGGGACCTGGAGAAGCACAGAAACAAGCCCTGGCTGCCCCAGGGAGCTGGGGATGAGCCCCTGTCAGCCTCAGAGAGCTGGAGCAGAGCACAGTGCTCACCAGGAGGTTGACAGTGCAGCTCATGCTGTAGGTCTTGTTCTCGTCATTCATGACAGCCCGGTAGTCCAGGAGACGCTCCAGGAGTTCACTCACTAGCCTCACAAAGTCCTCTCCAGGCTTGGCCAGCTCAGAGTGGCTCTGGCAGCAGCTCAGCAGGCTGGGGAAGAGAGGTCAGTCAGCTCTGCAGTGCTCCCACCACTGCCCTGCTCAGCACCAAAGGGCAGGGACAAAGCCTGGGTGGAGCAGGGGCATCACCCAGGGCAGGAGTAATTCCTGGGGCAGAGATAACACCTGGGGCATGCCATCACCCAGGGCAGGGGTATCACTTAAGGCATAGGGTAATTCCGGGGGCAGGACAAGGGTATTTCCTAAAGCAGGGTGGCACCGGGGACAGGAGCATCGCCTGGGGCAGAGGAAATGCCCGGGGCAGGCAGGGGCAAGGAAAACGAAGATGCTCAGGCATCAGCCTTCCTCCTCGCTGATCCCTTTCCCCGTGGTACATTCTGGGCCAGGACACAGAGTGAGGACGAGTGGGATGGCAGGGAATGGTGACAGCCCTGGGTCATGCCCTGGGGAGCAGGTGGCAGGGATGTCGCTGCACACTCACATGCTCTTGAAAAGCTGCATGTACTGCTCGTCCCCCCGGCCGCCCTCCACCTCGCTGTCCAGCCTGCGCAGGATCTCATCCTCAAACTGCAGAGAGGGGATAAAGATGGGCTGAGCTCAGAGACCATCCTGAAGAGACGCTCCCTGGCGATGCCGCTCCCCTGGTGTGGGTGGTTCCCACAACATCCCACCCCATCCTGCTCCCCCCGGAGCAGCCTTGGCCCTCACCCGGCTGAAGCTCCCGGTGAGCCGGTGCTCGCACAGCATCATGTCAAAGAAGATGGGGATGGTGGACTTGCGCAGCTCCAGTTCCGGCACCAGTGTCATCTCCAGGATGGGACCCACCATGCCCGGGATAAACTCGATCTTGCGCTGGCCTGGAAGACAGGGAGAGCTGGGAATGCAGATCCACACCCATGTCCAAACCAGCAGAACCCCGCTCCCCACACCCACTCTGCCCACATCAGACCACAGAGACACAAAAATCCCCCATCACTGCACCCCATGGCTCACCGAGGCTGTACCACATGTCCCGGATGGATGCTCCGATCGTGGCTCTCATGTCCCCGTACCTGCCGGGACAGGGGTCCGTCAGCATCGCTCTGCAGCCCCGGGTGTGCCCAGCCCAGCTGACTCATCCCAAAATCCTTGGCCTCGTGGCATGGTGGCAGCCCGGGGCAGGGACCCGAGGTGTGGCTGGCTGGGCGGGGTGGGGACTCACTTGGCCAGGATACTGTGGCGTTTGGCCGGGGAGAAGTTCTCCAACTGCAGGGACTCCTGGGTGAGGAAAGCCACGGCCAGGTGGAAATAGTTGTTCCAAAGCTGCAATGGAAGCACAGGGATGAGTGCCAGGCTGGTGGCACAGTGGGCTCGGGACCAGGCTGGGTCCTCTCCCGACTGCAGAACTGAGGCAGCACCCACCCACCTGCAGCTCGAAGTCGCTGCTGCTCAGGAACATCTCGGTTAAGGTGGTGGCAAAGTGGTTGATGGCACGCAGGAACTCCCTGGGGCGAGTGAGCACGGGCACTGAGTGAGGGATGATGGGCACACACACCGCCCAGCCTGGTGTGCCCATCATCACACAGAGCGGGGAGGTCCTTTGTGCCCACTTCAGTGCCCCCAAACACTGTCCAGCACACCAGTCCTGCATGTCCAGAGCCATGTTCCAGTGTCCACCTGTCCCGAGGCATCCCCGGTGCTCACACCCACCCCAGCATCCCCCTGCGGGTCCCTCCCCAGCCCCTCACCGATTCTGCACCATGTTCATCACCATCCAGTCACCGGGATACACTGTCTTCCCAATCAGGTCCTTGAAAAGGATAAAAGTCTCCATGAGGAAGTCCTGCAAGGAAGGGAGAGATGTCAGGAGCTGTGCTGGACTGCAGTGCCCTCCGGGGGATGCTGTGAGGGAGGTGCTGGTGCCAGAGGTGTTGCCGTGGGGCAGCACTCACCATCAGCTCAGGCCGGGAGGGGAATGCCTGGATGTAGGTGCTGTAGTGGTCCTTGTCCATCTGGCTCAGGATGGCGGCCATGCAGGCCACGTAGTGGCTCTGGGGGAGAGGAGCTGGTCAAGCCCTGCTGGGTCCTGCAGCTGCACCGTGGAACAGGACGCTGTCCTGTTCCTCCAGTCACTTTGTAACCCAGAGCCACAACTGCCTTGGGGTCTGTTCACCCCCCACCTTCCCTAGTCCCTCCTTCCCCAGCACCCCAAACCTCTTCTCCCGGCCCTTTCATGTCCAGTTCCCAGACTGTGTATCCCACTTCTGCACACACCATGATGCCAGGGGAATGCAGGTGTAATTACAGAGTGGTGCTGAAGCACCTCTGTCATTTTTTAGATAATTTAAGGCCATCTGTGGGAGAAAGGGCATTTTGAAAATGGCAAGCTGGTTCCTTCTGCAGTGCCTCCAGTGAAGGGTTCCAAACTGAGCCCTCAGCTCCACTCACAGCTTTGTAGCAACACAAGTGTGCATGAGTGGGATGCTGCCTAGAAAGCTGTCCCAGAGACACAGAGGCTGGAAACTACGGGAAAGGACTGCTGTTTCTGGGGTATGGGCATCGTCTGGCACGCTCAGGAGGAGTGATGGCCCTGCCGTGCCCCGGTGTCACTGATGGAATTTTGTGAGAGACTACCCCAGAGACTGCCCGTGCCGTGAGCCCTGCGAGGGCAGCACCGGGCGCTGGGCACCACCGCTGATCCCGGGTGCCGCAGGCTCCTTCCAGCCCTGTCGGAGCTTCCTCCTGGGTTCCGGCGGGGACGGAGCCCCATTGCAGCCCCAGGCCAGACCTTGCCAACTCCATGCAGACCAAAGCGGGCTGTTCAGAGAGAGATGTGACTGCTGCTGGTGGCCAAGGGCTCCAGCTTCGCCCCGGGAGCTCCTCGGGATGGGGCATAGCCCACCGAAGGTTGCCGCGGGGAAGCACCGTGCACCCACGGCCAGCCCTGGGCTATGAGGGCTTTGCAGGGAATTCTCTGGTGCAAAGCAAATGGACCAAACCCCAACAGATTCTCCTTCGGGAATCCACGTGGTGCCACAGCCCCGCGGCCACCCCGCCGAGCGCTGCCCGGCGCAGCAGCACCGGCACACCGGGGGCCCGCGGCACCGGGGCGCGCAGCCACCGCACCGCTCTCGGTACCGGGACCGCGGCTCCCCCAGGGCTCCGGGGCTCGGCTCCCGGGCGCGCTCCCCATCGCGGGGCTCCGCCCCCCGCCCTGCTCCGCCCCGCCGGCTCCGCCCCGGTACCGGCGAGCGCGCGCCGCCCCGCCCCGCTGAGCCCCGCGCCCGCCGCTGCCGGACCCGCGCCGCTGCCGCCGCCGAGCACCAGGTACCGGGCGGGATGGGGAGGAGGCTCCGCCGAGGAGCGGGGCGGCGGCCCGACCGGGTGCTGCGGGCATCGGCCCTGCGGCGCCGGCCGGTACCGGGACCCCGGGGTGGCCCCGCAGCCGGGGCGTGGGAACCCCGGGGCTGGGAGCGGCGACACTGTGCGGGGATCCCCGAAACCGGGACTGCGCGGCGGTGCAGGGACCCTGGGGGTGCGGGAGCTGTGTGAGCACCCTCGGCCCGCGGGATGCGCGGGGGCCGGCGGGGCCGGGGCGAGGGGGATCCTCGGTGTCCCCGGATCCCCGGGGGTCGCGACATCTCCCTGCCCTCCCCTTCTTTGCTCCCGGCGAGCAGCTGCCCGGGGAACTGCTGGAGGCACAGGCACGGTGGCACCGCGCACCGAGCATCCTACGGCAGGCACCGTGCGCCGAGCACCCCGCACCGAGGGTGCACCGAGCCCCCTACGCTGGGCACCCCGCTCCGAGGCGGCCACCGGCTGCCGTGCCGGGGGTCTCTGGGGGACACAGCCGTGCTGGAACCGTGGCACGGTGTGTAGCCTGTAGAGGTGCATCTGCGGTGGGAGCTGCTGCGTTAGAGGGGCCGAAGACCCCCACGTCGTGCCGCGGTGCCGCAGCCTCGCCCTGTCCGCCCCGGCCCGTGGCCCCGCCGCTCGCTGGGTCGCTGCGTGCTTGGAGCCGCTCTGGGGAGCAGCCAGGCGGGCTCATCTCCGCTCCCCCTCGTTAGGAACGCGTCCGTCAGCCGGAGCTGTGCCGGGTGACACACGCACACGCAGATCCATCCAAGGATGTCACTTTCGGTACCGCACGCCGCGGTGACGCCGGCCGGGGCTGGAGGGATTCTGCCCACGTTGCTCCCGGCAGCTCCCGGCGCCGCGTTCCGCGCCCAAGGCCTTGTGTCCGCCGGCGGAGATCCGGGATGCGGGAGCGAGCCCCGGACAGTCCCGCGAAATGGGGATGCGCCGGTCCCTGCTGGGGTGCTCCGGTCCCCGCGGGAATGCACACAAACCCCGCTAAGAGCTGCGGCTGCCGGCAGCGGTGCGGGAGAGGGGCCGAGGTCTCCGCGGAGCCGGTTCCGTGCTGGGAGCACGAGGTGGACACGTATGAGTAACCACCGGGCCCCGGCTGTGCCAGCACGGGGACATACGGGGACATCGGTGTCAGCTGCTCGCTCCGAGGGGCACAGCGTGCTCAGTGCCAGCAGCAGCTCGCGGCGATCTCCACGCTCGGCCCCTCCCGGGGGTACGGGAAGGAGCCCCTCGGCACTGCCGCGGCGGCAGGGGACGCGGGGACCGCCGGCTGCGCTCCCTCCCGGCGGTGCTGCCCGAGGAGCGGGGCCGGGAGCAGAGCTGGGGCAGAGCCGGGCTGGGGATGGCACCTCCGGCCCTTCCCTGTGTCCCCTCTCCGCAGGGAGCGTTCGTCCTTCCGGCGCGCTCGGAGGAGCTGCGTGTATTTCGTCGCAGAAGCTCCTTTGGACTGAGGTTGTCTTCCTTACAAATGATAATTATTGTAATTACTTAATAGCATGGTGGCATCCAGAGGCCACAGATAATTAGTGGGTCTATTCCTGTCCCTGCTAACAACACTACTCCAGTCCTAACCAGCGCCGTGGGCAGAGCCTGCCTCGCGTGTTTGCAGAGATGCTCTGTATGGTCTGGACCGTTCGGTGGTGGGGAAACTGAGGCACGAGGCGAAGGAAGACACTTGCTAATTCCCAAATTCCCCTGGTAGCCTGCGTTGTCTAAAGCGCGTGGAGATAAAGGGGGGCAGGCTGCTCGATGGCATTGGGAATGCACTTAAAGGCAGGAATTTGTATTCTGGAAGGACGTTCTCAGTGCTGGAAGCTGCAGCTGCAGAGGCCGTGCTGCTGGTGCTGGCACCGTGGCGGGTGGGAGCTGGTGGGACGGGGGTTGCCCCAGGGGGTCCCTGCTGCACCCGGGACGGAGCCCCCTGAGCCTGGGCCGGTGTGTACAGGGGCGGCTGGGGCAGTTCTTGCACCGCTGGGAAGTGAAGCCTTTCCATTTTTTTCCAGAAGTATGCTCTGGGGACAGTTGGTGGCTTTCTGATGCCATTTCTGGCCTGTGACAAGAGCCCTTGTCACACACGGTGCCCTGGCCCAAGTGGCTGCTTTGCACACTGGGGCAGGTGGGCGGCTCCAGATGGGTGCCCAACCATTTCTCCAGAGCTGAGACATCCTCCCTGGATAGCACAGGGCTGTGGGGGTCTGCAGATGAGTTGGGTCTCCTGTGGATTAAAGTCTCTGGGCCGTGTCCCACTTCCCTTGTCCTGTCACTGCTGCAGGATCAGCCCGTGCCGGAGATGCCAGCAGAGCCCTGGGGTTTGGTGCTGGGTACCAGCCGAGCTCTCTGGGCTGCATCTCCATCACAAGCATGTTCCCAGGTCCGTGTAGCCACACAGGGCATCTCCAGGGTTCGAAGGAGGATGGTATTGCCCATACCCCTTTCACTGGGATTGAAGCAGCCGAGCAGGGTGTTCTTCCTCCCAGGGTGGTGTCTCCTGCAGCCCCGGCGGTGGCACTGAACCACAGCGGAGGCAGCAGCTCCAGGGATGCTCGCCTGCTCCTCCACAGACGTGGAGAGAAGCCTTGGGACACGAACAAACTCCTCCTGAGCTGCTCCTGCTCCGCACGCGCTGTCTGCCCCGCTCTGCCCGTGCTCCCCCAGGCAGGTCACTCTACCTCTTCATGTCTCATTAAAACAGTGATACCGATGCTCCTCTGCCTGGCAGAGAGGTGGGAACGCCAGCAGGTAGCACAGGGAACAGAGACACCACTGCCATGACAGCCGTATTAGCATCCACGGGAGACAGAGGAATAATTTGGTTTCTGCAGCTTCTGAAGACTCGTGCAGAGGCTTTGTACTCCCGTCTTCCTGACCGTGTGCAGCCTCCATCTGCAGCACCGGCACATCCGCAGTCGGAGGGGAGCGATGGAAGCGGAGCTGGTGACCTCCGTGTGCCGGGAGGATGTCGCTCCTCCTTCCCCGGCCGCTGGGATCCCTTCCACGGGCATGAGCCACGGCACGTGTGGCCAGGCCAGCCGGGAGCCCCAGCGGCCACAGAGAGGGGCCCGCGGGGTGGCTGTGGGTGCTGGCGCCGTGGGGAGGTGGGTGGCGGGGGCTCCCTGTGCCAGAGCCTTCTCCGGGGCCCCGTGGCTGCGAGAGTGACTAATGTTCCCGCAGAGCACTTCAGCCAGTGACCTACATAGGGATGAGTGTGGATCCCTCGGCTCGTGTCAGCCGCTGCTCTCACTGGGACCCGCGTGCCGGTGCCACTCCCAGAGCCCCTGGGCGATGCTCGAGGCGGGGCTGGGGGGATTGCAGGGCACAGGCACCCCCGGCATGGCCCTGGTGGCAGGGACAGCTCCTGTGTCCTCAGCCAGGCCAGCCCCAGGGTCCTGGGGGAGCCGCAGTGGTGTTCGAGCAGAGCCGAGAGGGAGGGGTCAGGCACTGCGAGCTTCATCAGGGACATGGGGAGCTGGCCCTGGGGACAGGAGCCGAGCTGGACACAGGGACGCTGGGAATGTGGCTGGAGAAGGGGCATCTCCTCGCTGGGGACTGCGAGGGCTGAGCACCAAGGAGGGAGAAGAGCTGCCCGAGCAGAAGCGCTCCATTGGCACGAGTACAGTGGGATATAAACGGGCCGTGATTAACTGCCTGCAGGAAATGAGAAGGTCTGCGAGGCTCCCAGCAGCCGGGTTCTGGAAGAGCCTCCAAGAGAAGCATGAGGGCAGGGCATGAGCTGGCTTCGTGGTGGAGCTTCCTCAGCGAGGAACCAGATTTTGGGTGTGCAAGCTGCCCAAGGAGCTGCTCCAAGTCCTCCATCCTCGAATCTCACACATGCTCTGATCCGAGAACAAACGCCTCAAGTCCTCCCGGATCCAAGGGGGGATTAGTCTCTGCTGTGATGTGTCATGAGTCTGGTTCCTGCCCCTCTAGCGCCTCATCCTCCAGTGCTGCCCTGTTCCACTGCCAGCAGCACCTCTCTCCCCTCTGGAGAACAGGAAAATCAGATGTGCCGTCCCACAAAGGCACTACCTTGCAAGCAGAGCCGGGTCATTCACTTCTCTCCTCTGCAGTTCCAGGAGAACCTGACTTCCTCTCTCATAAATCTCATCTCCTGGCTTCCCGTGTCCTGAAGAGAAGATTTATGTGTCTGCTCCATTTTTCCCTCTTCCACGGCATTACTGGCAAGGGTGAGGGAGAGGATAGGTGGAGAAAGGGCTGAAGCTGGCAGGTAACTTCCCACACAGGGCAGTGTGAAGCAGGGCTCTGACCTCCGAGGTCAGCCCTGCAACATCAGAGCTGTGTTCCATGATGCAAACCAGCAGGTTTAGTGCCTCTTACAAAATTCACCATCAGCGCTGACCAGAGAAACCCAGTGCTGGGGTGCTCTAAGGGATCTCCATGAGAAGAGATTCCTGATGCTTCTTCAGCTTCTGGGGTCACTCAGTGGAGGGAAGATTATTCCCAACTCTACAAGCATCCAGCAGAACCCACTTTTGCAGAACTCATGGCATCCACTGCGTCACAGTGGCGTCACCTGCGTTCACCTGTACACCACCAATGTGACCTGCTGTCTCACCTTATCCATAGCCTGGAATTCCCATAGGAAATGGAGGAGAAAAACACTCAGCCCTCAAGAAATTGCTGAGATGGAGGGTCCACCACTGTGCAATACCTTTCCGAGCTGTTCCTATGCCAGCTGGCCTCGCTTTTTAAGGAAGTTGCTTCTCCAACCTGCCAACATGCATTTCCAGCTGCTGTGAGTGGAGCTTGGAGCTGTCACACAGAGCCCCATCCTGCACAGCTTCTGCTCCATGCCCTTGCCTGCCTCTGTACTGACCATTTTCCTTCCTTGCTCTTCATTTTTCCCCTTCCCTCAGTTTCCCTCTGTGGTCAGGGCTGCAGGATGGTTACAAGCAAAGACGTGCTGGTTAGCGGGTTTTAATCCACTTAACGTGTGCCACTTTGCTTTGGGATCATCCTGCTTTCTTTGTTGAAATGTCAAATGCCTCACAGAAATCCGAGTGTGCTCTGCCGAGGCTTTTACCTCCACTGACCAAACTTGGAACCTCATCAAGCCTGGCAGCAAATGGGTTTGATGAGCCGTGTTCTCCCCAGCCCCGCGCTGCCTGGCGTGGATGGTTCGTGTTGCTGTCCTTCAGAGGGGATTAGTCAAGCACCAAACCTGGATGATTCCAGCCCACCTGCATCCCCCAGATCACCATGCCAGGGCTCTGTGGCTCCCTGTCCCACTCACTGGGCTCCCCTGAGGTCGCTGTCCATTGACCGCTCCAAGCAGGACCCCGATGTCTCCATCAGAGTGGAGCACCAGGGCTCCTGCTTTGGCTTTGGGAGGTTGTGCAGGTCTCTCCTAGAGGGAGGAGTGACCACAGCCCTGGGGTTCTGTTGGAGTAGACCCTGGAAGGGGCTCTGGTGGGCTCAGGACCTTGGAGGGGCAACAGCAGCCCCAGGACTGAGGCGCTGAGCACCATTTCCCAGTAAATGTGTTTGAAGAGTGGCTGGGAAGTGCTGGTGCAGCTGAGTCCCAGGTGCATTGGAGATGTCCTTTGGAGCCATCAGCAGAGTGGTTTCCTCGGGTTCAGGGACAATTCAGGAGAGTTCATCAGACAGGGCAGCCTCTAGGCTGCACCATCCTGATCCCATCCCACAACAGGACTCACTATCCATGCTGGGAGGTGCCGGTGTGCTGCAAACAGTGCCCGAGCACGGCACTAAACCCAACCACGACACAGAAAAAACGCAGGGATGTGTGGGAGGGTCCTGGCGTGGGTGTTTGACATCCTCAGAACTGTTCCCAAACGGAGTTGCTCCATGTATAATTTATAGGCTTTCCCTTTGTCCTTGTGGCTTGTCTCTGATCTCCCGGTGGTTCAGGAAGGCCGAGGGTGCTCCGGCGAGGCCCCACTGAATGACAGCGCTGCGTTTGCTGCGTCGGCAGGGGAATGGCCTCGTCCCACGCTGCATCAGCCACGGCTCAGCTCAGGCCCTGTCCCAGCATCCCAGGGCTGGTCCTGCCCTTGGATCATGCCAGCGGCGCTCCTGCCCCGTGCCCGGCCCTTGGAGCCAATCCCAGCACCTTCTGCCCCATC
Organism: Turdus rufiventris; assembly: GCA_013186435.1. Taxonomy (NCBI): domain Eukaryota; kingdom Metazoa; phylum Chordata; class Aves; order Passeriformes; family Turdidae; genus Turdus; species Turdus rufiventris. The sequence continues at coordinate 240,195 of PYHW01010656.1, read as the reverse complement.
AAGGACCCCTCTGGAGCAGGCTGGCCACATGCAGACTCGTCTGGAGTGCTCAGCTCCAGCACGGAGATGTGGCCAGCATCCCTCTGCCCTGGCACGGCCACAGCCGAGGATGCTGCCGGGGGCACCAAGCTCTGGGCACCGGCCATGGCTGTGGCACAAGGAGAGAGGTGACCCCACGTCTGTGACCTCAGGGGAACTCAGGGATGGCTCATCCCACTGCCGCGGACAGCTCGGCAGGCTCTGCCCAGGCCAGTGTGGGTGCCCGTGCCCCGGGCCAGAGGGATGTGGTGATGCAGGAAGCGAGGACGGGTGCCTCTGGCTCCAGCCCCAGCCAGCTCCCTCCTCCGCCTGTTGCTGTCCATACTAACGAGGAGCCCCTTCCCATCCCTCGTCTCGTCCTGCCTCGCAGACATCTCCGGGTGTCTGGGCACGGCTCCAAGCTCAGGAAGGGAAGCGCCGGGCGGCTGGCCGGAGCGTGGAGCAGCATCCCGACGAACACGGAGCAGGGTGTGAGGAAGAGCCGGGGCGTGCGGGGCCGGGGTGAGCGCAGGGAGGGCTGTGAGATCTCGCTGCTCCGCTGGGTCGGTGCTCGCTGCCGGCGTGGGCAGGCACGGGGCACGGGCACGCAGCGCTCGGAAGTTTGGCTGTGCCGGCACTGGGGACTCCGGGCTGCTGTGCTGAGTCAGCGCTTCGTGCCAGCAGGAGCAAGGCAAGACAGGGAGGGGGCCGGGGATGTCTGAGCCGTGTGTCCGTCCGCAGTGAGGGCAGGGGGGCTGCGGAGACAGCGAGGCTCCCGCCCCGCCGTGCGGAGAGGGTGCGGGGGCACTGCGGGAGCCCCGGGCTGGGGGATGTGGGACACGGGACGTGGTGTGGTGCGACAAAGCTCTCGCTGCGGCTGGAATCTCGGTCTTTGGCTGCGTTCCAAAAGACGCCGACGGCCTATCCTACATCCCGGGACATCCCAGCAGGGCTCCCGGTGTGCCCCGTGCTCCCGGTTCCCGGGCAGTGTGATGGGCCGGGGCAGAGGCAGAGCCAGGTGGGCACGGGAGTGGGTGGGTGGGTGCTGGGGGTACGGCTGGGACAGGGCTGCGGAGTGGTTCACCTTGCAGGTGTGGGGAGGAGGAGCCCTGCAGAGCTGTGCGGGAACGATGGCAGGGATGGGGACAATGGCAGGGAGCAGGATGGTGGCAGGGATGGGGATATAGCTAGGTGCGATCCCCCCGTGACCCCGGGTCCTGCCCCTGTGCCACCTGTGAAGTGCTGCTGGTGCCAGTGACATCCCCCGGCCTTACTGAATGTTCTCCTTCCTGCTAGTTCTCATGTGTCTGAAGAGGCTCCGTGTCCCCAAGCCACTGTCTCACTATTCCTCACAGAGTCGGTCCCCCATGCCTGCAGCCCAACCAGCACCTCTAGTGCCCAGTCCGGCCACAACCACAGGCGAAACCTCTCCCGTGCCCGTCTGGCCATGCCTCACTCGCGATGGGCCCCCCGTGTCACTCTGGCAGGATGGATCCCGTGCCATGTCCCGTGCTGGGTGGGTGCCCCGCGCCTTGTCCATCCTCCGCAGAGCTGGTGCCCGTGAGCGGCGGGTGTCCCACGTGCGGGGTGTGCCCCGTGTCCGTCTGTCCCTCACAGGAGCCCCTTGCCCTGGCCCTTGCCCTGCCCTCCCGCTGCCCGCGCCCCGCGCACGAGGCACCAGCCCCGGCGAGGCAAAGCTATTTTTAACAGCTGCTTCTGCTTGATTTGAGCTGTGAACTCGGAACGTGTTTATGCTAAAGGGCTTTCTTTTCCTTTCTCCCTTTGTGCTGAGGAGGCAGCGCCGCAGATCAAAGCCTGTCTCTTCGCGTTTGGTGATGGTGGGCTGGGAGGGAGCCGAGGCGGGAGAGGCCGGCAGTTCCACGGGGACACTTGTGTCCTCGGGGGGCCGCGGTGGCTTGGCCGGGTCTGACGCACCTCTCTTTGTCCCCGCAGGTCCGGGAGCCATGGGCGGGCACGGCCGGCACCGGGCGGCCCGCAGCGGGCGGCTCTGAGCCCGGGTGGCCGCGGCGGGACGATGGGCTGCGGGCGCCGGCGGGGAGCC
>PYHW01010656.1:226661-237892 GCA_013186435.1 Turdus rufiventris | reverse complement strand
GTGCCGGGCAGGGCTGTCGGGGCGGCGAGCCGGGGGCTGTAGGGCCGGGCGGCGGGCAGCATGCCCGGCGGCCCCTCGCCCACCTCCCGCCCAGCATCCCCTGTCCGTGGCGGCGCGGGATGAGGCTGCCCGCCGCCCCAGCAGCTCCGGGCACGGCTGTAACCCAGGGCTCCGGCCGCCGGCGCTCGGCCCCCCGCGCCCCGCCGCAGCACCCCGGCCCCGCGGCCCTGAACCATGGTCAGCCGTGAGCCCGTGCCCGGCCCGGCTCCAGCCGGTGAGGGCAGCCAGGAGAAAGCCATGACGGTGCGCTCGGTGCTGCTCAACCGCGACTCGCCCGACATCGAGAGCCGCCTCAAGCGCCGGCGCAACCGCACGCAGCAGGTCCGCTTCAAGGACCTGGTGGAGGCCGGCGCTGGGCAGGCGGACAGCCCCGGGCCCGCGGCCGGCCCCGGCCACAACACCCCACGTGCCTCGCCGCCCCCCAGGGACCCCCCTGAGCCGGCGGCTCTCCGTGCCTCACGGCGCAGCTGGCCCCAGGCGCAGCCGGGCTCGCTGACGCTGCCCATGCCCAGGAAGGCGTGCATGAGCACCGCCATCCAGACCTCCCCCAGCCTCCAGAAGCCCTTCCCGGCCCCCCAGCCCCGCAGCAAGAGCGTCTGCGATGTGGCGGAGGATGCGGTACTGCCCGCCGTGGCGAGCGCCCGGTGCCAAGGAGCGGCCGTGCCCACCGTGGCCAGCTGGGCCGTGCCCCCGCGGGCCCCCGGCAGCCTCCCCACCCATGACCCCACCGCCGTCCTCGCCCAGCACGCCAAGGTGCGCCGCACACCGCCACCGCCACCACCCAGGGACCCCCCTCCCCCTTACCAGGGCACGGCCGGGTGCCCCGCTGCCCGCTGCGCCCCTCCGGTGCAAAGCTGCACCCCTGAGCCCTGCCCGCCACCCCCAGCCTGTGCCCAGCTCCGCGGGAGCCCCCAGGGCAGCCACGGGGTCACCCCACGCCCGGCCTCCGTGCCCTGCGGCCAGCCCCGGCCGCTCGCCGAGCAGCGGGGGCTCGGCCGGAGCGACTCGGAGCGGACCCTGCCCTGCGGCCGCCCAGCGTCCCCGGGCCAGCCCTCGCCGCACCGCCGGCAGCCCGTCCCCGCCACGGACACCCACGGCCTCCGCCAGCCACCTCAGGGCACCCCCCCGCGGGACCCCCCGGCCCCCCAGCACCAGCTCTGCGCCACGATCTGGGGGGGGCCCTGCTGCGCCTCGCCAGCCCCCATCCCACCGGCTGCGCCGGGCTGGCACAGCTCGGCCGCCGCCACGCCGGACAAGACACCAGCTGCCCCCGGCACCTGCAGCCGGCTCCGCGCTGCCCAACCCGGGCATGGCTGGGCAGGACCCGAGGGGCCCAGGGAGCCGCTGTCCGCAGCCTCGCAGGGCCCCAGCGGGGGGACACAAGCGGCCGGGTGGGCAGGGGAGGCCCCTCGGCACGGACAGCCCTGCCTCGCCGCTGAACAGCCGGACAAGCTGCACCACGTCCAGGACCTTCTGCAGCTGGTGGTGGTGGCCAAGGGGCCGGTGGGACCACCAGCGAGGGACGAGGACGCCCGGACATCTCAGGGAGAGGGCCCCCGGGGGCCCGGGGAGCAGGGGGACCTGCATTCCCAGCTGCAGTCCCTGGAAGGGGTGCTGGAGACCAGCCAACAAACCATCCGGGTGCTGCTGGACGTCATCCAGGACCTGGAGAAGAAGGAGGCGCAGCGGGATGGGTGAGTAGCAGGGAACAGAGAGGGGGGCTGTGGGGACAATGTCCCCAGGAGCTGGGGATGTAGGATGGGGGACCCTGACAGAGCTTTGGATGCTGCTGCCTCCTGAAGGTTTTTCCTTCTGAGAAACTCAGAGCTGCTGGCCATGTGCACATGGCTCCATGTCTTGGTGAGAGGCCTCACATGCCCACAGTGCCTTCCCCGTGCCCAGGGATGGGTGCAGGGGTGCAGGTCTGGGGGATGAGGGGGTGCTGGGCCCCTGCCCGGCTCTGGTGCAGCTGATTTGTCCATTGGTGACTGGGAGCAGAGATCTAGAATGTCACATCCCAATGGCAGGCTTAGCCAGGTACCACATCCCTGCCCCATCCACGGAGGTCTCTTTGGCATAAATCCAGTGGCTGGTGCCCCCATGACTGGTGTGACTGCATCCCAGGGAGGTGCTCAGCACGCCCATCCTGCCCAGGACCTGATCCATAGGGCAGGGTGTTCTCCAGGCCGTGATTTTGGCCTCCCAGGCCAAGATTTCCCAAATGGAGCAAGGTGTTCTAGGTCGGCCCTAAAGCTGAAATGCTCCAAACTCATCTCACACGAGGACAACCAACACACCCCCAAGAGGTGCTGGTCCTGGCATCCTCCTGTAAAATCTCTGTTGACACCCAAGATTACTGTGATCCATCCATTAAATCAGATGGTTTTGGCTGTGAGTGAAGCACAGGAAACATTGCCCCCATGCCACCCCTGGAGCACTGTCAGTGGGGAGGGACCCCTTGGGGGTCCTGGACACCTTAATTGAGACCTCAACTCCATTTCCTGTTAGAGTCAAACAAGCAAACAAGATTCCCAGAAATAGGAAATCCAGGGATAGGAAATCACATGAAATATTATCCTGGTGTCCTTATCCTGCAGAACAGCACAGCCTCGTTTGCCACAGGTCAGATCCCAGGTGCCCACTGTGCACCAGAGCAGCCCTGAGACATTCTGGCACCGACCACCAGCAACATCCCACAGAAACTGATATATATATAACATGAAAGGCTGTCCCAGGATGAGCTCTCCTAGCAGAGGGGGGCTTTGTACAACGCCAGAGCTGCAGGCACACACATATACGTACAACATACACACACACATATATATGTATATATAAAGAGCCTCCTGATCTAATTCAGGTGCTGGCAGAATAAATCCCCACTGCAATGTGTAATTTGGTGCATTAACAGACCCAGTTTCTGAAGGCTGAGAACAGCCCTGGTCAAGGTCGAATAACAGGAGGATGATTTCAATGGGGAAATGCGACGTGTATGTGGGACACGTTCTTTCAGCTGTGCCCCCAAAATCCACAGCTCTGAAGGGGTAATGGAGACATGGAGAAGGGATCCCAAAGGGACCAGCAGGGAGCACCTGCCAGCAGTGCTGGGGTGCAGGAGGACCCCAGTGCAACCCTTGGGATCAGGGTGTCTCAGGGCTGGGGTCTGGCACCAGCAGCAGAGACATGTGGGGTGAAAATCCCTTCTGTGGGGAGGGAGGAGGATGCAGCAGCATGAGCTGAGCCCAGGCAGGAATCAGCTTAATCCAAGTCCTGTGCACCTTCCTGGAGGAGGAGAAGGATGCTCTGGTACAAAGCATCAAAAAGATAAATTCTGAGTCTGGCGTAGGCTGGAGATTAGTCTGGAGCATCTCCCAATGCCCATCTGCCATGTGCCTTGTGCTCCCTCCGTGGCACCATGTGTGGGGAGATGTGTGGTGACCTGGGGGCTGCAGGCGTGGGGACCCTGGGGATGGGATGGGAGGACACAGCAGGAAGGGTTTGGAGATGCCACTGTGTCCAGCACTGGTTTGCTCCCATCAGAGAAATCTGCAAAGCTGAGAAGCGCCTGGGCTTGGTGTTAACTGGGATCACATGGGAGGAAAGGGGATGGGATCCAGGGAGGAGAGGAGATGGATCCCAGAGAGGAAGAGGATTCAGGAGGAGAATGGCTGAGATACAGGGAGAAGAGGGTCTGAGTTCCAGGGGGAAAAGGAGCTGGGATCCAGGGAGGAGAGTCCTGGCTCCTGGGGTGGGAGCACAGAGGCACACGAGGGAGCAGGGGCAGCAGAGGACACAGGCAGACCCACACTGGGTCTCCAAGCTCACGGCACATCTCTGTCACAGGCGACACTCGTACCGGACCGGGCAGGACATCGCCAACTGCGGGACCTGCCGGGACTGTGCCTGCATCATCTACAGGTGAGGGCCAGCCCTGGCTCTGAGCATCCCGTGGGTTCTGCTTCCCTGTGCTCCCAGACTTCTCCTCTGGCTGTGAGGCAGGAGGGAGGGTGGCAGTCAAGCCTCCCCTCCTGTCCCCATGTTGGGGGGCACCACACACAGACCATTCTGGGGTGTCTGGGCTGTCTCTCAGGCTGGATCTGTCCCTTCCTCCCCACAGGGAGCAGCTCCTGCTCCCAGGATCAGCCAGGGTGATCTCCATGGAGGAGCAGCATCTGGAAGGGGGCTGCTCTGGCACAATGGCAGAGCATTTATCTCCTGTAACAGCAAATCTATTGGGGAAGCCTCGCTAGCGGCTGGTGCGTGGGCTCGCTCCAAATCCAGGCTGCATCCTGTTGTCCCTGTGCCAGCTCTGCACAGATGCTGCAGATGGGTTCCTGCCCCTCTCTGTGGTTTGGGAACACAGGGCCTGGGCTCTGCTTCCCAGCGTTGGCTTTGGGCCAGGATGTGGAAGCCCCTTCCTCTGCTGCGCTGTCTCCTCAGATCCCATTTGGTGTGTGGGAAAAGGCATCTCGTGCCCTCCCAGCATCGTCTTTGGGGGAATTGGGAGGGTTGCAGTTTTGCTAAAGCATTCTGCCCTTCCAGGCACCCCTGGGTGTCATTTTGTCCCTCTGGCTGTCCCCTCTGCAGTGCAGGTGGCTGGCCAGGTGTGTTCCCTTTTTCCTGTTAATCAGGCTGATGCTGTCAGCACTGGGATGTGTAGGGCATGGCGAGCTGGTCCCAAGCCATGCTCTGTGGTGCCTGATCACCGTGCTGTGCGTGTGCCACTGCCCTGCCATGCTCTGTGAGCACGGTGCCCCCTCCTTAGGGCACCTCAGGCTGGGGGTGCCCGGCTGGGGTCCCCTCATGTCCCTGTGCTGCCTCGGAGCTCCTGCTCCCCACACACACTTGCTCCACACTCCCTCTGTAGCTCCTGGGGGACTTCAGGCTAATTAGGCCTGACGAGCCTGTCTCCACACAGCATGGCAGTGGCACAGATGTCACATCTGGGGGAGGTGGCTCCCCAGAATGGCCAGGCTCCTGTTGAGGACTCGTGGGTTTTGCTGCCACCCGTGGGATGAAGAGAGGCTCTGGGGGGACACAGGATGAAGGGAGCAGAGCATCACCCCCAGCACCAGACCCCAGGGATGGCCCGTGGAGGGGATCAGACCTGCCTGCCCCTGTCCCCACAGTGCTGACCCCTCCCTGTGTCACTGCGGGGGAGCTGAGGTCCCTCACCCCATTACAGCCTGCGCCCTTCACCCTTTTTTCTAGAAATGGCTGGGACACTCCTTGTCCTCGCCAGGGGAGGTGACAGGAGGTGACAGGAGGTGTCAGCGTGCCAGGGGGGCTCCTGGGGCGATCCCCGTGTGCGGGGTGGCCGCGCCACGTGTGCATTCCCGGGCACACTCGGTGGCACCTCGCTGATCCGATGGGACATGGCTGGTGTGAGGAGATTGACGCGTTTTCCGTGTGAGGGAACATCGCAGCACGTGGCTGCCAGCAGCCAGCCCGCACCAGGGTGCTGCGGGGACACCAGAGGCTGTGGGGACACCGGGAGCTGCGGGGACACTGTGGGCACAGCAAGGGCTGGAGGGGACAGCAATAGCTGCAGGGACCTGGACCTGTGGGGACGCTGAGAGCTCCAGCATTGGCAGGAATCATGAGAGCTGTGGTGGGGGGCACAGTCCTCCTACGCAGACCAGGGACACCCTAATTCCAGCCTCATCAGCCGCGTGATGGGCAGCAACAGAGCCTTGCATGTTCTCGCCACTTCCCGATGCTGCAGCTGCCCTCAGCCATCCCCTGGGACACACAGCCCCTCTCCAGGGGGCTCACAGGGGGTGGGCAGGGGCTGTCTGGAGGCACACGCAGCAGGATGTCCCCTCACAGGGGTGCGCAGTGACCCCAGGAAGTCTGGCCATGTCCCTGTGCCACCTTGGGAGTGCAGCAGGGCTCAGCTTTGGGGGATGTGCCCTGGGTGGATGAGCTCCCTGGGGGCTTGTTTGGGAATCTGAACTCCCTGGGGGCTGCGCTGGGGACATTGAGCTCCCTGGGGGCTGTGCTGGGGACACGGGGCTGTGCTGGGAACACTGAGCTCCCTGGGGGCTGTATTTGGGACACTGAGCTCCCCTAGGGCTGTGTTTGGGGTGCCAGGGGCTGTCGCAGGTGGAGGGGCTGCGACAAGGGGATGCCATGCTGCCCTCTGACACGGTCCCCTCGCCCCCGGTGCCGCAGCGTGGAGCACGATTTCCGACAGCAGGAAGGTCGCTTCCAGCGGGTGCTGAGCCACATCGAGGGCGACACGGCCCCGAGCTCCCCCCCGACGGCGCCGGGGGCGGCAGGGGTGGCGGTGGGGGCGGCGGGGAACACCTCACCGCCCAGGCAGGAGCTGTCGCCCGTGCCGAGGCTGCCGACAAAGCTGGACGTGAAGAAATCCCGGCGCAAATGCTTCTGGTTCCTGTGAGCGCGGTGCCCGGTGAGCCCGGAGCGCGGGGGCACCGTCCCAGCACTGACCCCCTGCCCACCTCTCCTCCCTCCCTCCCTCCCACGGTAGGGTTTGGGTAGCACCAGCTTTTCTATTTTTAACCATTCCGTTGAACGCGAGGAGCTCGGGTGTGGAAAACGGCGAGGGGAGCAGCGACTGTATTTAAGGAGAATTCAATAAATTCCACGGAGACGCTATTTTTGTTACATCCTCTCCCGCCTGTGCGCTTCTGTTCTGGAGGAGGATGAGAATGAGGAGGGGGCAGTGGCTGTTTCCCTGGATTTTCCTCTGTTCGGGGTTCCCAGGCTCAAATCAGAGCTCATCCCTGCACCCCACAGCGGGGGCTGCTCACCCATCCCTCCCATTGCTTCCTGCAGGTTAACTGGGAACACCGAGGATTTCCACTGGTCAGAGACAGTGGGAAATAATCTCTGTGAGACTCTGACATGGAGAGAGGAGACCTGTCCCCAAAACCCCCGGGTCGAAGGGTGGGCTGGGCGGGGTGGAGGAAGGCTGATTATAGGGAGACAGGAACGAGGAGCTCAAACATCCCAGCCTCTGTGGGGCTGCCGCGAGAGGGAAAACTCGACATCGGTGTTCCAGGGTCCCAGAGCAGTAGCAGGAGCTGCACACAGTGTCAAACCCCATCCCGTGTGCCAGGGACACCCGGGGGCTGCAGCCGGGACAGTGACCCAGGGACACAACTCCCTTCTTGCCCAGCAGCAATGGGATGGATGGAGGGACTGTCCTGGTACAGGCACACCTGATTTTGGTCCTCTCACCCCTTGCCAGCCGCTGGAGCTGCTGGGGCAGCCTGGGTGGAGGGTCTGCAGCAGCACACGGGAACCATGGGCGGTGCTCGGGAAATGCCAGTGGGCACCTGTGGAGCCACGAGCGAGCAGCAGGAGCGCGGCACAGCCAAGGATCCCTCCCTGCTCTGCACCATCCTCATCACCCCCTCGCCTCCATCGCTGCCCGGCGCTTTCGGCTGCCCCAGGCCCTGAGTCACAGAGCCCGGGAAGGACGAAAAGCAGGATGGAGCCCAGTGCGACCCCGCATGCATCTCCTGCCTGAGTCACGGCTGATTCACAGCCCGGCGCTGAGATCGCGGCACGGCCCCGGCGGCAGAGCTGCCCGCAGCTCCCCGGGCACGGCACGGCACGGCACGGCACGGCACGGCAATTCCCTGCTCCGAGCTTCCAGAACACACACCAACACAGCTCATCGCCCACCCGAAGGCGCAGTGCACTCCTGGGTTTGCCAGCACGTTCCCAAAGAAGATCCTGAGCCCTCGCTGGCCCTGGCTCTGTCCCCTCCCATCGCTGCTCCATGCGGAGCTCTGATCACCTCCCTTCACCTGTGTCCACCGTGCTGCTCACACATGTTATTGGCATGTAAAACTGTGACGGTTCACTGGGTTCAGTTGTTTGGCCCAAACCCTTCACTGCTCCCAGAACAGCTTTTCCTGCACCTCTGCCCACATGCCCCTATGCTCCCCCTGTTCCAGCCCTGCTCCCAGCACAGCTCCTGCTTCCCGCTGGGCACATCCCTGGCTCCATCCCCATCCTGCTGGGTCCTGGCAGCAGGGCCAGCGAGGGGCACAGCCAGTCACACACAGCCAGACCCCCAAACCAGGGACACCTCGTGTCTCTCCCGCGCGCCCCAAGGCAAGCGGCGCAGTGGGACTCACCCTCAGCGGGTTCTCCCGGTCCAGGACGATCACCCTGCGATTGACTGTGTGGAGCAGCTGCTCCAGGATCACCTGGATGTGCTTCTTCACCTGTGCCTGCAAGGTAGGAGGTGTCAGAGCCATGGCAGCGCACATCCCAGCTGTGGGACATGTGCCAGCATGGCTCATTCAAGGACTGGTGGCATCGGGGTGGCGAGATGGGAATGGAGCCTGATCTAGAGCTGGGGTCAGAGCAAGGCAATGTGCTTAAAGCACAAATATGGGATTTGGGAATCTCTGTACAGCTCAGCACTGGCAAAGTGGCCACCTAGCTGGGGACAATGGGGACAGGGTGATGGGGATGGCTGCACTGGTGCTGGGCAGGCAAAGGTGGGTTCAGCTTTCAAGGGGTTGAAGTAAGAGCAGAATCCTCCCCCAAGAGTCTCCAAAAAGGCTGTTCCAAGTTTAAAAGTTAAGCCCAAAATGAGACATTCCAACCACAATTTCTGAGCTTTCCATTCCATTTCTGGGCTTCCTGGTGCTGTGGGGATTAAAGAACCACCTCACCCTCCCAGGACACAGTGTCCAACTCAGCTCCCACAGCGCCAGCCACAGCAGTGCACTGCAGGTGTGACACCTGAACCTCCAAAGGGCCCCAAAAGGAACCCCAGAGCAGCCAGGAAGGGCAGGAACAGAGCAAGGCTCCTGAAAAACGAGAGTACATAGCTCTGTGTGTTCCCAAAACATTGTGTTGCTGCAGGGACACTCACCAGCTCTGCATCCCCACGGTCCTTGCGCCGCACTCGCAGATTCTCTGCACTCTGCAATCACCAGAAACAGGGCTGAAACCCCCAGGAATGGCCCCAGCCCACCCCAGACAGGCCACATTTGGGTGGGTGCGTGCCCACCATGTCTCTGCCTCACGTTTGGGGCCATCACTCTTCATTTTGGAGTGTGATACTGCCCAGAGGCTGACCAGCAATCACTGACCAGCTGTCTTCCTCCCTGCCTTCACCTTCCTCCCAGTGCTGCAGAGCTGGTGATGTCCCACCACCCTCGGGTCAGTGTCATCAGGGGCCTGGGAGCCCCTTTCCCACTCATGTAGATGTTGGACAACCCACCAGAAACTCACTGAGGTGGAAAGCATGAGGCTTTTGCCCCCACCCTGGGCATGTCTCTGTTGGGATGGTGACACCCACAGTCCCCTGGCTGTTCTGAAGTGCACTCCAAATACATCCTGGCCAGGAATAATAACCCCACTCAGAGAGGTTTGGTCAGGTCACTGCCTAGTTGATTCCTGATTTACCTTCTGGGCCTGGTACAGCACTTCCAGGATGCTGCTGAGCAGCTCGATGCAGGCATCCTCCTCCTCACCTGCCTGGATCAGCTCCTGCAGGATGGGCAGGGCCACCTGCAGCACCAGCTCCCGGCACTCTGGGGGGGACAAGGGGGCACAGGCATGAGGGAATTGTCCCCATGTGTGGAGCCACCCCAGGCATGAGGCAGAGTCCCCGCTCAGGGATTCATCCCCATCCTGTGCCACGGCCTCTGGGTGAGTTCAGCAAGGGCAGTGCCACCAGGACCCCTCTCACCGTGGGACTGGAAGGCTTTGCTGCTGGCAATGTGAGTCAGGGACTGCAGCTTCTGCTTCACCAGGCGCTGGGGCAGCAGGTTCCCCACAAAGTCCCGCAGCACGGCCCTGCCATCAGGAGAAGGGTCAAACCAGGAGCTCCAGGTCAGGATGGGGCTGCTGGGTGGGGGGAGCCCCTCAATGGGGCAGGATGGTCCCACAGGGCAGCTGTGCCCACCACAGGTACCCAGCAGACGAGCCCTGCCTGAATTCCTAAAATGAACCCAGCTGGGGCTGAGTTCCCAGGCTCAGCCCCTGCCCAAGCACAGGCAACTGCTAAGACTGAGCAGAACTCTCCTGTTTTTGCACTGGGAAGGGGATCAGGAGGTGATTCCAGACTCCCCACCTGCCCTCACCCTCAGCTCTGTGCTGGATGTGGGGACAGAGGTGGCTGAGCATGACACACGGGTGGGGTTGGTGGGGGCACAGGGACCCTACCCCAGAGCAGAGGAGTCAAAGATCCCAAACACGTCCTCGAGGATGGAGGGCAGATACTTCAGGGCTGCTCCCTGCAGAGACACCAGAGAGCTGCCTTTAAACAGGGCTCCCACCAGCACCCTCTGGACCCTTCCAGACCCATCCAGCCTGGATCAGCTCTGCTTCCTTCAGCTTCCTGTGCCAGCCTGGATGCAGGGAACGAGGCCAGACCAGATCCAGGATGGGGACAATCCCCAGGAACCCTTCTCAGATTTTTTTCCCCTGCAGATTTCAGCACAGATTGCAGCCAGGGCAGCGTCTGCTCAGTGCCACTGAGCTGCTGACCCCACTCCACACCACAGCCCCAGTGCAGTGAGGGGCTTGGGGTCTCACGTTGCACAGTGGGGGACCCTGGGGACAGCACATGGGGTGGCAGCTCCTTCTGACACCATCAGAGGTCCGCACACAGGATGGACAGTGTCAGCCCAAAAATGAACAGTGTCACCTCAGCATGGGCACAGATAGTGTCACCTCAGCACGGGGACAGCCAGTGCCTGGCCTGGGCACCTTCCCTCCCACCACACAGCAAAGCTGAGCCCTCCCAGCACCACCCCATGCCCCACCTGGGAGAGCAGAGTGGGACCCTCCAAGGGGGACTGCATCAGCTGGTTCAGGGCGAGGAAGAAGCGCTGCAGGGAGCGCTGGAACTCGGCCACCTCCTTCCCCTCGTAGAGCCTGCAATGGCCAGAGTCACTGTGCTGTCACCACGCTGCCACCATGCCAAACACCCTCCCTGGCACTGCCAGCCTCTGCTCATCCCAATTAATGATACCCATCCATGTGTTGGATCCCAGAAACCTGGGGGTTTTGAGCTTTCTGTGCTTTCTGGCACAGGAGAACATTGCTTTTGATCTGAGGCCTTGGAGAAGGCTTCTAAATTTGAGTGATGGAGTTAAAATCAGTTAAATAGAAATGTGTGCTTTCACATGGTAAAAGGTTTTAAATTTGAGGGTTTTATAGTGATAAGTATGGGA
>PYHW01010656.1:200439-226515 GCA_013186435.1 Turdus rufiventris | reverse complement strand
TTATTGGGTTAAAAGTATAAATAATACAGGTGTTAATTCTCCCTTGGACTGTTTAGCTTTAAGAGACCTTGTAACAGCTGGATCTCTCTCCATTTTGCTCACTTCTAGTGGTGGCTAGAAGTATTGCTGAACTTTCTGTGCTTTGGATAAGATTTAATAAACAACCAAGCCCGAAGAGGAGAAAACTCATCTCCTTCATGTGTTTGGACCCATGGATCTACTGGTGAGCCCTGGCACTACCACAGCCCTGGCACAGCCATTGCTCCATCATGTCCACAGACCCACTCACAAAAACTCATTTTTTCTTTTTTAAAAAAAGCCTCCTTTCCATAATTCTGCAGCCCAAAACTCTCTCAAAGCAGTTCAGCACCATCCCACTTGAGCAGGAACCTCTTGAGCCCTCCAGCCCCCCTCACCAGCTGGACCAGAACAAACTGAATGAGGGAATTTTAGCCATGGGATGTGCAAAGCTGAAGGAAAACTGCAAAGCTGAGGTGTGATCACAGGAATCGAGTACTGCCATGGGCACTGTTTGAGGAAATTCCCCCATCACTGACACCAAACAGTGGCAGGAAAAATTATCCAGCCACCAGCTATGTAAGGAAATTCAGGAATTATGGACTGGTCTGGGCTGGGAAGCCCATCCAGTCTCACTCCCATCCATGAATTGCTCCAAGACCTATCCAACTTGGCCTCAAAATCCAGAGGGACAACGAGCACTGGCAGGGAAAGTTTTGCTGCCCTCGGTGATGGTTAAAAAGCAGAAGCAGCCAGAGGAACCAGCAAAGAGGAAGCAGGAAGGGAGAGATGTCACCACAGTGCCAGGGGGCCCCTGAGGGGACACAGGGAGGTGTCCCAAGGTGGAGGACAGGGTCCTCAATCATCCTTGCAGCTACCTGGGCTCCTCACAGGAGCTGCAGGCGCTGCTCCAGCAGCAGCACAGGCAATCCCAGACCTGGCAATCTGCAGCAACTGACTCTAATTACAACCCAATTCCTGTCCATTAGAGCCTGTACAAATTGCAGCACGTTCAGAGCACTTAGAGGATCTGAGGAGCCCATGTTACTGCACGTTGAGATTGCTGAGATAAAGGGAAGCTCTATAAAATCGCTAAATGTCCTCGGGGATGTCTCTGTTGCAGGCAAACTCATTCACGGGGCTGTTTGCAAACGCGCCGTGTAATTAATTCCTCCTGCCAGGAGCACTCTAAGCTGGGAATCTGCTCTGTGTGCTCGTACAGGAGGAACAGACAGGTGCTGGGTGTGATGTTCTGGAGCAGCCCGGAGCCATGGGTGGGACGCAGGTGGAGAGGACAGACAGGGCTCAAATCACACAAATTAATAATACAGAGTGGAGCAAAGTGAGGTGTGTGACAATCCCTGGGGGCACAGGGATGCCAGCACAGCTCCTCACTGCCATTGGGAGCACCCACGGGGACCCCAACACATCCTGGGCTTGGGGTGGGGGAGGCAAAGCCCTCATTCTCCCCAAAAACCTCCTCCTGCTGAACCACAGCACCCGGGAATGGGGCAATCCCATTGCTTTTGGTGCCAGCCAGTGCCCAGCCCTTGCAGGGGGACCTTGCCATGTGTGTGTGGGGGTCCCTCACTGCCCACCTCACTGCCCATTGTTTTCTCAGGACACTTCAGCTTTCGGTGCTGTGTACGTGGAACGAAAGAGGAACCTCACTGGCTTTTTCTGATTTCCTCCTCTCCCACGCCAGCCCAGGGGAGGGGTGTTTGTCCCATCACCCAGACTGGGATGTGAACCCCATGGTGTGAAACCAGACCTATGGGCACTCTGGAGGTGCCTGGGGGTGCCTTGACCTTTGAGCCATGGAGGAGCCCAGCCCATTCCCCTGCTCATCACAGCATCACAGCAGGGTTGGGCTTGCAAGGCAGCTCCCAGACCCTCCAGCTCCACCCTCCTGCCGTGGGCAGGGACACCTCAGACTGACCCCAACTGGGCTCCAGGAAACCTTCCCAGTACAGTTCCAGCCACGCAGGGGCACAGACTGCCCATGACATTTTGCCATCTCCGTTGTGGGAGGATTTTAAGAGCACACTGGAAATCCCCATCAGGGGTGGCTGGGGCAGAGGTCACTGTGGTGCAGGGTCACTGTGGGGTAGGGTCACTGCTGGGCATTTGGGGTGGCCAGAAAGCTCTCCCACAGCACTGCTCACCCCCACGGTGGACCAGCATTGCCCAGCAGCATCCAGAGGATGGCACCAAGCTGACAACTGCCAGAATCCTCAAGGAGAGGATTCACAGCGATGGAGGAGCCTGCCTGGGGACCAGACAGCACAGCAGCATGGCCAGGAATGAGCCCCCAGATGGGCTGAGCTGCCATTGCCACAACCCTGGCGCTGATGACGGCACTGACACCGCTCCCACGGCACAGGGACCCTCACAGAACCTCCCTCCCACAGACCCCACAGACCCCACAGCCAGCAGGCTGCTGGCACACAGCAGAGCGTGCCACTGGGAGCACCGGGAGCCACTGCCAGCACTTACTGGGCGAAGAGGCGGCGGGAGCGGACGATGAATTTGAAGATGTACTCCAGGGCCTTGAAGGTGCGTGGCAGGGACTCGCAGGGCTCCCCCCGCCCTGCCTGCTCCACGTACTGCGTCAGCACCGCCAGCAGCTTCCTGCAGGGTGGGATATCCGTGGGCATTCCAGCCCTGCACCCACTGTCCCAGCGCTGTCCCCCACCATCCCAGCCCTCCCCGTGCCACGTCCCACAGAACGCACTTGTAGGCGAGCGTGGCGCTGAAGTGCTGGCGGATGTAGGCCTCCAGGACCGTGTTGAAATGCTGGAATTTTCTGTCAGCCACCAGCGTCACGATGAAAACCTGAGGGCAGCAAGCAGGGGCATGGCTTGGTGTGGGCAAGGAGATGTCTGGGCAGAGCAATGGCCACCCTGACCCCACCCTGCCCTGGTGCCATCACTGGGATCACTTTTGTCGTGGTGTGGGAGAAACAGCTTTGAGTCCTGCTGGGATTGTCCCCCAGAGGGACAGTGTCCCTCAGAACGCAGCCCTGCCCTGAGCTGGGTCACTCAGACCAGCAAACCCCATTGCCCCCAGTCCAACCAGAGCCCACCCTGCACTGGTGGGGGGCTCAGACCCACACAGGTTCTGCTCACCAGGGCGTCAAACACAAGGGTGTCATAGACATCTGTCTCCGAGTGCTCCATCATGATGGAGAACAGGGCATCCAGTGTGTCCTGCAGGAACTGGGGGGACATGAGGGCTGTGAGGGCTCAAGTGCTGACCCCAGCACTGCCCAAGACCCAGCTTCTGGCCATGGGGGGCCCGTGGGTGCAGGAACCTGGGAGGGAGGTGGGGGAGCAAATCTTGGTTGTACCTTGATGACCTCCCCTCCATCCACATTCATCAGCTTCTGGAGGTTCCCACAGAGCAGGCTGGGCTTGGAGCGCCACTTCAGCAGCCCCAGCAGGTTCACTGGGCAGGAGGAATGGGGCAGTCAGCACTGACCACTCACTGCCAGACCCCCATGTTACCAACCCCCAGCTCCCCCATCCCATCCTCGCTGCCCAGGAGCAGCCAGGACCCTGCCAGGAACAGCCAGAACCCCCTCACACAACCGCTGCTCAGTGTTGAAATCCCCTGATGCCAGGGCCATAAAGCACAAACTTTAAATAGGTCGTGGCTGTGGGAGACAAAATTGTGCTGCAGGAAGGGAATTAATGGAGCAGGCTCATCCCTGACCCCTCCACACTGAACCACAGTGCCCTGCAGTCACTTGTCACCGTGTGTCACATCCCCACACCACGAGGCCACGTCCCCCGAGCCCCCTGCACTTCAGGCAGAGCAGGATGAGCCATTCCCATCTTGCAGCAGGTGGGAGGAGAGCCCAGCATTCCCCCCTGGCCAAGGGGGATGTGTCAGGGCAGAGGGGACACAAATCCTCTCAACTGTCCTGACCTGTGTAGAGCAGCCCAGAGCTGGAAACTCCCCTGAGCTAACCCAGCAATGGGGGTTAAACCACAGAGCTCCAATTCCCACCTCAATTTTGAAGGAAGGTCATGGAGCTTCCAGCAGCCACATTCAAGTGAGAATTCCACTCACTGCTGCTCCTTCTCCAGAGCTTGGCAGCACCCCAAAATATCCAGATCGAGCTGATCTCCCCAGGAACATTCTGACCACGGCCAAACACTCAGTGAGCACTGTGTTGCCACTGTTTTCACCTCAAACATCGGGAGGAGTGTGGTCCAGCAGGTGGGAACACCCCAGCCCCACGTCCCTGGCTGTGGGGAACCAGGACTCACCATTCTGGGTCAGCTTGGTGGAGCAGACGAGCGTGGAGATTTGGAAGCTGTCCCGGGTGGACACGGTTAAACTCGGTGTGGCCCCACTCACACGGAAGGAGGAGCCAGAGAGGAGCTTTGACTCCGACACGTTCCGCTCCGAGGGCAGGGACAGGTACGCGCTGGCATCCTCCAGCTTCTTGCTGTCACCCTGCAGGGCACAACACAGGTCACAGCTGGAGCCCCAGGGGACAGGTTTGGCCCCCAGTGTGCCCAGGGGATCAGCTGTGACCCCTCAGCACTGATCCCACAAAGCTGCTCCCTGAGGGGCTCTGCTCAGCTGGGACAATGGGCTGGGGTGACACCAAACCCCAGCCTGTGGCACACAGTGGGGACAAGACAACAGGCAGGAGGAGCAGAGTGACAAAGAGGAGTCTGAGGCTGGAAATTGTGCACACCTGGGCAGTGGGACACTGGGACACTGATATGGAGCAGGACACAACAGGTGTCCAGGACAGCCAGCCCCACAACAACACTGTCACCCTACACCTCCCATCTTTATGGGCACACCAGGGCCTCCACAGCCACAAAACAGACTATTTCTGTGTCCCCCACTCTAAGCTGAGAATGTTCCATCAGGAGGACTCACTGGGGTGACTCTGGATGACCTTCCCTGCTCCTTGGCCAGCCTGGGATGTGGGGGATGATCAGAGCCAGCCAGCCGGGCTGCAGCTCACAGACATCCATCCTTCCCTCTGCCTGCAGCCTCACAGGGTGAAACCCCTCCAGCTGAAGGTCAGATGGAGGTGACAGAGCTGTTTGCTGTTGGCTTTTCCCTTCCAGGACACCTGCTACGAGCAGCCAACACACAGGAGCCCTGTGCTCCTTCCCAGGGTCGAGCCAGCACAGGGAAAACTGGCTGGAGCTCAGACCAGCTGGAGATCAAGAGGTCCGAGCAGCTAAAAGCCCTTCACTCACGTTCCTCTGGCAAGCAGAGATAAAAAGATGAAATAGCTTCTGACTCCCAGAATCCAGCCCCCGGTGTCTGCCGGGAAGAGCTGGAGTCAGACAGGGAGAGGATGGAGCAGCTCAGGACGTGGTGGCTCAGCAGGGCAGGGACAGCTCTCTGAGGGGAACAGGGACCCAGAACAGAGGTGTGGGGGATTTGTTCTCCTAGCAGGGAGGTGTGGGAGGTTTGATCTCACTGCCACAGCCAGCTCTGGCATGTCCCAAAGGTGCCTGATGCTCCTGCATGGAGGGGACAGTCCCCAGAGAGCCAGGGACCAGAGCCAGCGCCGAGGGCGATAGCAGCAGTTAAAGAATTTGGGTCTTTTGCCCAAAAATAAAGCAGGGAGGAGGAACATAACAATGATTTCAAATGTGCAGGAGCCTCGGGGAGGAACAGCGTGATCCGTCCACATCCTGGGCTGCCACAGCAGGCGGACCAGGTCGGCTCATCCCAAAAAAATGCAAGACTCAGGGAGGAACGTGGATCTGCCTGGAGAAACTGCGGTCACGTTGCCAAAATCAGAGAACACGCCCGTGCAGCAGGGGCAGGGGAGCAGGTGACCCTCAGGGACACTGGAGCTCCATGACCAGGCAGTGGAAGGTGTCAACACACAGGGAAGAGCCCTGAGCTCGCCCTGGCAGCAGGGACCAGCTCGTGCCTCCTCTCCTCTGGTCACAGCAGCCCCACTCTGGGGAGGGGACACCAGGTAAGGGGGCAGCGCCTTCAGGAGCTTCACATTGGAGCTGAGTGTGTTTTTTCCAAATGAACAGCGATTTTCCCTCCCCACCACTCTCTCAGAGCAAACCCGGGCAGTGCCAGCGCTGGTGAAATCAGGTGAAGCACAGCCACACCACGGGGACGTTCCCTCCCCGTCACAAACGCTTAAATCGCCTTTTCCCAAACAAAACTTGTCATTCCAAAGGAGCAGCGCAGGGATTGGAGACACTGTGTGCAGGGAGCCGCCGTCACCAAGGACAGCGTGGACGGCAGGGAGGCACCGCAGACCCTCAGGGACTTTGGGTACGTGCCACCAGCGCTGTGGCTCAGGCAAGGACTGGCCCCAGAAGTGCTGCTGTCCCACTTTTGGGGACTCTGTGACCCCTCCCATACCTTGTAGAGCACCAGGTCGTGCTCCCCATCCCGCAGCGTGGTGCCATCGGGGCGCATCAGCCTCACAAAGGCCATGGAGAAAATCCGCTCACTGCGGTCCTTGGCTGGGGGGGACACACAGGGTGAGGTGAGGGGGACTCAGAAGGGACCAGGGACACACCTCCAGGCATTGCTGGGAGGAAGGCCTGGGGCAAGGGACACTCACAGTCACTGGAGGAGCGGTGGCGGAAGGTGAACCTCAGGTGTGTCCTGTGGACGTCCTCGATGGGAACAGCAATCTGGGGGGAAATGTGTGCCAAGGTGAGGGCAGGGGACATGGGCAGTGTCCCCCTGGGCCTGGGCAAGGGCTGTGCTGGACCATCCACTGCTGCAAACCAGCCCCACATCCTTCCCAGACAACCACTGGGATGGGGACAGGGTGTCAGGCTGGGTGTCCATCCAGGGGTCATGCTGTGACTCTGGCAGCACCTCCATCATCTCCAATCTGGGACCAAGGACTGCCCCCCAAAACACCTGCCCTGAAGAGGACCCCCTAGAGCAGCAGGGTCCTGTGGCACAGGAGGAGTGAGTGCCACAGCCTGAAGGGGCTGCAGCCCATTCCCACCCCAGCCCCAGTGCCCAGGGCTCCCCAGACCTTCAGGGTCTCCATCCAGCGCTGGTGCCGCTGCTGGTAGTAGACAACAGAGCGGTAGTGGCTGGTGGGGCTGTCCCCTGCTCCTGCGTGGATCACGTTCTGCCAGGATGAAATACCTTGGGATCAGCCCAAATGACCTCACAGGAGGGAGAATTCCCATCCCTGCCATCCCCAAAACCCCCCTGCCCACATCTTCCTAAAATCCATCCCCTCCACCTCTGCCAAGCCTGGTGCCACCTCTGCAGGGACACATGGCTCTCCCAGGGCACGTCAGGGCTTGGCCCTGTTGGATGGAGATGCATCCCTGGGCTGGTCCAGCTGGGACCTCAGCAATTCCAGCCCATTCCTCAGGAGCCAGCTAAGAACTGGTGTCAGAACACCTGGAGAGAGGCAAGAGCCAGCCTGGGGAGGTGACACTCGGCTCTGACCCTCCCTGCCCTCCTGCCTGCATCCAGCTCCTTCCCCCTGCCTATCCTGGGGGCACTGGGGATGGCCCCAGTCCCCAAAAGAGCACGTTTTTCTCTCTATCCCTTCACAGCACTTTCTCATATCTTTATTCTATTCCCAGATCTCTATTCCAGGCAGCTCCAAGAAGCTCCTCCAGCCAGTTTTGCTACTGGAGCTGCTGGCTCTACCAGGTGAGGTGACACAGGGGACACCTGCCACACCCGAGATGAGGTGACACAGGAGACACCTGCCACACCCGAGATGAGGTGACACAGGGGACACCTGCCATACCTGCATCACATTTCCTGCCTCGTCACAGACACACACGGTCACCTCCACGTTCTTCTGCGTCTTCTTGTTGCCCTTGTCAAACTCACCCTGCAGCAGCGTCAGGTAGATGTCGTTCCTGACATCACCTGGGGGGACATCCCCGTCAGCCGGGTCCTGGCACCATGCTGGCATCCCCAGAGACCCCCAGGTTTCTCCCCACCACACTTGCCTGGCATAATGACCTCTGGGTAGCCCAGCTTGCGAGCCACTGCCGTGCTGCGGTCCACCAGGTGTGGATGGTCCTTCCTCACCTGGCTAAGGTCTCCCCACAGCATCTTTAGGGACACCCAGAGCCCTGTAGAGACCACAGTGATTTTTCAAGGAGTCACAACAAGAGCTGGGGGAGCCAGAGCCACCAGGGGTCACAGCAAGTCCTCAACCCTGCAGGCACTGCCTCGTGAGACAAGCAGATGGCACAGCAAGGGGACAGGGGACACAGGGTCTCTACCTTGTCCCTTGTGGTTGATGTCCTTCCCCTCCACCACCTTCCGGATCATATTGTGAAGGAAATCACCATCAGCAGCCACTCTGGAGAAGCCATATTTAGGGGATAAACCTTTTCTCTTTGATCCTTGCACCTCCTGTCCCCTGGCAGCTGGTGTCCCCATGGCAGCCAGGCCCTGGAGTGCTGCTCCCTGCCTGCCTCCCTCCCTGTCCCCCAGCACTCCCCCCACCCACGGGGCTCACAGGTGGACGGGGATGAAGTGCTGCTTGTCCTCGTCGCTGTCACACGTCCCCTTGGTGATGTCGGTGATGTCCATCACTGCAGGGACACAGTGTGTCATGACAGGGGTGGCACCCCCAACCAGTGATCCATGCCCAGAACAGGATCATGGGGAGAGGTGAAGGCAGAGGATCTCCCCAGGGCTGCTCCGGGGACACCTCAGCAGGGTGTTGTGTCCCTTGGGCAAGGACAGTGCCAGACGGGGGACAGTGTGGGGGCAGCCATGCAGAGGGTTGGGGTCTGCAGGCAGGGAAAAGGGACAGTGGGAACGGCCCAGGGACATCACAGAGCCTGATGTGGTGGCTGGGGGGGTGCCAGGGTGGTGGCACAGGAGTCCCTGGGGGTCTCCATGGAGCCCACCCCCACCTGAGATGCCAAAGGGCCGGCGCAGGCCCGTGCTGAGCTTGCGGCTGTGGCTGTCCCGCAGGTCCATGCGTCCCACCCGGATGATCTGGCACACCAGGTACAGCCGCTCCCGCTTCAGATCCGTGCTGCCCAGGTCCTGGGAGACAGGGACCGTGTGACCCTGGCAGCACCGCAGGGGACGGGCCAGCGCCAGGTGACCACAGGGTGCCCAGGGCTGCACAGGGGGAACCAGTGCGCACAGAACTTCCCTGGAGGCTTCTGTGCACCCCAGGAGTTCCAAATCCCAGGGTTAGGGACAATGCCAGGACCGATAGTCCCAACCGGCCATCCTAGCCCAGGCAGTTTGGCAAGCGGGGGACAACCTGGCATGGTGTCAGGATGTCAGGGTGGCCCTGTACCCCAGCTCCGGAGACACTGGGGAGGGGAACGGGTCTCTCGGGTGCTGCCCCTGCGCCAAAACCTTCCAGCCGCGCTAAGGAGAAGGGACAGGGATGCCACAAAGCGTAGGGACACGCGGGGACATCAGTAGCGAACAAAGCAGAAGGCGTAGATGGGCGAGAGCCCATGGGCAGCGGAGCCGAAGTGCTGATGCTGCTCATTAACATTGATTTTCCCGGCTCATTTGCATATCGACGGCTCCGCGGCGTCCCGGGGGTCAGCGCTGCGCTGCGGCCAAAGCGCTGAGTCAGCGAGTGCCGAGGGGGGTGGGACGAGCGGGCACCCTGAGACCCCCAGCACCGGGAGGGGACCCCGGGACCCCCAGCACTGGGAGGGGACCCCGGGACCCCCAGCACCGGGAGGGGATCCCGAGGGGCAGCCACGTCCGGGCGCAAGGGTCTGCGGAGGGGCTGGGGATACACGGACAGGGGGACTAGGGGGGGTTCGGCTTCTCGCGGGGCACCCCAAATGCTGCACATCGGCAGGAGGGGCCGCGGGAGGCAGCAGCGCAGCCTCCCCGGGGTCCGCGCTCACCGTGAACACGACCTTGAGGTTGTTGAGCAGCTCGATGTCCTGGGGCACCCCGGTGCTGGCCCAGCGGATCACGTAGTTCTCGCTGCGGGACGGGTGATGGTTGAGATGGGCACCGGGATGGCAGAGCCCCTGGCAGCTCCCACCGCTCCTCCAGCGTCCCCAGTCGCGGCACAGGCACTGGCCCAGCCTGGCCACCGCGCTGGCCTCCTCACCAGTGCCTGGGGCAGGACGAGCCATGGGCTGTCCCACGGGACACGGCTGCATGGCTGGCACGCCATGACAAACCTTCCCGCTCTAGAGAAGCCCTTTGGGGAGAGACGTGCCCCTTCCCCCTGTGACACCCGCTGGCTGCTTCTGGGCTGGGCAGGATGGGCAATGCCACGGGGAGCAGCAGGACAAGCACCCAGCACAGCACGGGCAGGGGTCTTGTGCCCCGGGACCCCACCTGATGATGCGCTGCTCGCCGGGGTCGTACAGGGCCATGAAGAGCTGCGCCTCCTCCCCGATGTGGCACACGAAATTGCGGACGCAGAGGTAGAGGTTGTGAGAGGGCGAAGCAGCCCCGTGGGTGCCGTGGCCTGGTGCTGTCTGCTGCGGGCTCTGGGGTGGGGGCACAAGGTGGCTCAGCCCCACAGCTCAGCCCCTGGCACATCCCCTGGCACAGGGGACATCAGGCTCGGGGTGCAGCGCCCTCACCGTCTCCTCCTGGATGCGCTGGGTGAGGGTTTGTGCCGCCCTCGTGTGCGCCTGGAAGAGGCTGATGACGCTGGTCCTGTCGGGGTCCAGGATGTTCTCGTCCTCATCCCGCACCACCAGGTCCAGCGCCAGGATCCTGCAGGGGCCAGGACGGAGTGAGGCAGGACTGGGGGCACACGGGTCCGTGTGTCCCATCAGGACTCACTTGTCCTTGCACAGGGGCTGAGGGGGAGGACAGATCCGACTGGCAAAGGGGATAGGAGTTGGCAGCACCAGGAACATTCCTGTCCTCAGCCATAGCCCTTAGCCGGGTGGCTTGAGCAGCTGATGGCACACTTACTGTCCCCAGCCATCACGGGACAGCCAGTTGGGATGATGGGGACACAGGGACAGCCACCCAGGACACTAGGGAGCACACCTGGGCACTGCACAGCCCATGCCAGAGGCAGATTTGAGGTCCCTGTGCCCCGTCCCCGTCCTCACTTGTTGCCGTAGTCCATCTTGCCGGTCACCTCCTTCCTGAGCCGCAGGAGCTGGTCCTTGGGCAGCGTCCCCGAGAGCAGCTGCGAGCGCTGCTCCATCAGCTCCTGCATCATCTGCTTCACCTGCCCGTACCTCTCCGTCTGCCCGGCCTGCGGCAGCACCACAGGGTCAGCGGGGTCACCAGGGGTCCCCCACCCCGCTCCCACATCCCCCCCGACATCCAGAGCCTCGTCCCTCACCACATAGAGCTGCTTCCAGATGGTGGCCCACTCCCGCAGCGTGGTGGTGATCTCCTGCACCATGGGGGTGTTCTCCTCCACGCTCTCCTCCACCCTGGGGGAGGCACAGGGACCCCTGGAGCCCCCCAGCACCGCAGGGACCCCACACGGGCCAGAAGGGGAGCCCACCATCCCTGCCCATGCCCTGTGCCCTGTACCTACCCCCTCTGCTCCACCACAGCGCCCTTCAGCCGGATCAGCGAGGCCGGGAAGATGCCCTGAAGGAGCCAGAGCCGTCGGCACCCCCAGGCTGGGAGATTTCCCTCAGGGGGGCACAGCTGGGGGCTCCCAGTGCCACGGGGTGCCCAGCCTGCCTTGCCCTCTGCTCCCCTCAAACCCCAATATCCCCAAGGACAGGGCAAGCTGCCGTCCATGCCCCCTCTGCCCACACAGACACTCAGCAGGGACAGGCAAAGCCACCAGCAGTGCCCCTGCATCCTCCAAAACCCCAGCACGCCCTCACCTACCCGGGCAGCCCTGTTCCGGAGCGAGTACCCGCAGTACCAGCCTGCGAGGGGAGGGGACATCGTCAGCCAGGCTGGGGGTCCTGGCCCCTGCTGCAGGGACAAAGGAGGGTGCAGGAACCCACGCTGGGGTGCACCCGGGGTCCCCCTTACCCTCGGAGGCCTGCAGGATATGCACCATCTCCCCGATCTGCAGCGGGAGGTGATGCTCCTTGGTGCGAGGGAAGTTCCACACAGCTGTGGGAAGAGGGGCTGGGAGTTGGGATTCCTGCCTGGACCCCCTCACCAGCCCCCAGGTCCTGTGCACCTGCAACACCCCACGGGCTGGGTTCCCTCCACAGCACCCCTCAGCCCCTGTTCATCCCTGAGAGATGAGGCAGAGCCTCAACCCCACAAACAGCATGAGACCCCCAAGCACCCCGACCCCACACCCCAGGAGAGCCACGGCACAGCACGCACAGGGCTGGGCACAGCAGAAACCTCCAGCCCTCTTTTGGCACTCAGGAGTCCCTTATGGGACACCCCTGCCTGCCACCCACATCCTGGTGAGTCCTGCTCCTGGCACAAGCAGTGCAGGGAGGCAAGTGCCAGCTGAGCACCTGCCCAGGGCTGGTGGCCCAGGGACCGATCTGGGGGACAGCGGAGCAGGCGGCAGGGGAGGGGGGAGGTGGGGACAGGAGCTCTCCGGTGGTCAGCCACTTCCTGCCCGGCTGCACTGTGGTTGTCCCTGTCGTTATTTCTGGCCCCAGGGACAGCTCTGGGGCAGGCAGCCCTGGTTTGGCTCCCAGACTGGGGGACAGTCCCTACACCGGGGGAATCCCTGCTACCACCATGCCAGCCTGAGTCCCAGCCAGGGCCAGTCACACTGCAGCACCCCAGACCCACCTGGCTTGTCGGGACCCTTCAGGCTGACCCTCACACCTTGGGTCCCATGGGACCCCTCCCATCACTCTGAACTCCCCACGAAGACCCCGAGCCAGCTGGGACCAGCAGCAGCTCTGCTCTCTCTCAGGTGCTGCTCAGGACCCTGCAACAGCTCAGCCCTTGCTCCAGCACTGCAGAAAGTGCAAGGGTGCAGGAAACGGCCCCACGAGAAACGGGAAGAAGCACAGGGCTGCCAGAGCCAGCAGAAGTTGGGGGTGCTGCAGGGAGTGGGGGTGCCCAGGGCTGGTGCAGGCACAGGGGACCCAAGCTGGGGGTGCTGCAAGGAATGGGGGTGCCCAGGGCTTTGCCATCGCCAACACCAAGGCAGCTGCAAAGCCCCAGCTGGAACCCGAGGAAAATTACTGGGGTGTCTCAAGGCTCCCCCAGTGCCTCAGCAGCCAGACTGAGCACAGACCCAGCACTGGAGAGACTGGAACCACCCCAGTGCTTCCCACCCACCACCAGCACCAGCTCGGGAGCCTCCTGGTGTGTGGGTCCTGCTGGCACCTGTCCTGCTTGGCCCCCTTCCCTGAGCCTTCTGTCACCAGCCCTGCAGCCCCCGCTACCCCTGTTTGTTCCTGCAGTCGGCCAGCACCACCACCACAGGGACCGGGCCCCCTCCTCACATCACCTCACAATGGCACCCGCTCGGCTGCCATCGCCCAGCTGCCACCAGCAGATCCAGGGGGGTACCACGGATGTCACCTCCCCATGAGCACCCCATTCTGCCAGCCCTGTGGAAACCCCAAGAGGGTTCAGCGTCCACAGCCCCCACTCACCCACGCCATACTTCTCCTTGATGGGCAGCCAGGGTGCCATGGCCACCGGGCCACCAGGGCCGTGCCGTGGGGACCGGGGTGCTGCAGGGCCACTGCTGGTTCCTCCTGTCACCCTCCCCGTGTCACGTGTACCCTCAGCTTGTGAAACCTCCGCTTCCTCAGTGCGCTCTGAGCGCGGGGGTCCCACCCCACCATCCTGCCCCTGCCACCTGTTGGAGCAGCGTGGTGGGGATGGAGCCCCCGGGACCCCCACACCACCCACCCAAGGGTGCCAGGGGTCACTGCCACGATGGTTCTGGTCACTGGGGTTGGTTATGTGGTGGCACGGTGACCCCCTTTGGGTGAGCACCACGGCTGGAGCCCCCAGCCAGCAGGACGTGGGGCTGGAGTTGGGAGCATGGAATTCTCCAGCCGCACTGTGGCATGAGGAGCCACATGGAGCCATGTCCCTGTGCCCACGGGCACTGCTGGGACAAGGTTTCTGCCATCGGGGCTGGGTCTGGCTTGGCTACATCTCCATCCCTGTCCCTCAGAGCACCAGCCCAGCTGTGCCAGCGCTGTCTCTGTGCCCTGTCCAGCCCTGTCCAGCTCCTGCAGCACCAGGAGAGCGCGTGGAGCAAGAGCTCAGCACCAGCCACTTCCTTCCTCCAGCTGGCTGTCCGACCCTGGTGGTTCCAAAGGGAGGGGGGCTCGCCAAGGCCCTCACCCTCTCATGGCCACACTGCCTTGGGACCCTCTAAGCCCCCCCAAATCCTGCTGCTGCTCCCACAAATTGACACGTCTTTCTCCAGCAGCCCACTGGAGCCAGCACTTGGCTCCTTACCTGCATGTCCCCAAAACCCCCTGCAACCTGAGCCTGCTCTGGGGTCACCCCCAGCCCCAGAACAGACCCCCATGACCAAAAACCGGCCCTGAGAAGAGCCGGAGGGCAAGGAGAGCCCCGCTGGACAGGGAGACCGGGTGGGTGTGGGATCAGTCAAAACCGGCGATCCTGCCGGGGCACTCCGGTGTCACTGCCCGGACCGAGTGCGAGGGTAGGACACGCTGGAGTCAGAGCAGCCGCCGGAGCCGCCACCCCGCACGGCAAAGCCCGGGATGTGCCGCCAGATCCCCGCCAGTGCACGGACCTGCCCGCACCGGGGCTGGCAGCACCGGGGGTGAACAGAAGGAAATGTGGCAGGGACACCGGCGTGCGAGGACTGTCGGGGCTCCCGGAGAACAGGAACCTCAGGCATGGCATCTCCCGCATCCTCCGACGTTCCCGGTTCTCGATTTCCACAGTCCCGGGGCCAGCGGGCTCCGGCGCTGCCCGGTGCGCGGTCCCTGCCCGGTGCGCGGTCCCTGCCCGGTGCGCGGCTCTGCCCCACGGCCCCGGCGGGAGCTCTGGCCGAGCCGGGCCGGGCCGTTCGCCGGTCAGGGAGCTCCACCTGCCGGTACCGCCGGGAGCCGCCGCGGCCGAGGGAGCTGCTTCGGGTGCGAGGCGCCGGTACGGGATGTCCGGCACCGGGATGCCCGGCCCCGATACACCCAGCGCTGGTATGGGATGTCCCATTGCGGCAGCAGGATGCCCAGCACCGGTATGACCAGCACCACTACGGGATGCTCCGGTGCGGAAGGACCGACACCGGTACGGGATGCCCGGCTCCGGTACAGCCGACAGCAGAATAGGATGTCCCGAATGGGGATGCCCGGCACCGCTACGGGATGCACCGGTACAAGATTCCCGGCTCCAATACGCCCGGCCCCGCACCGGGATGCCCAGATCCCGTACGGGATGCCCCGCACCAACACCGAGATGTCCGGTACCGGAAAACCCGATCCGAATAGGGGCTGCGGGCCGGTTGGGACTGCAGCCGCGCCTGGCTCGGAGCCGCACCCCGGAGCTGGCAGCGGAGGGCCGGGGCAGGGCGGGGCCGCGGCCGGAGGCGGGAGCGCTGCCGGCGGCGCCGGCGGGGNNNNCCGTCCCGCCGCCACATCCGGGCCCCGCCCGGCGCGGGCGCTGATTGGCTGCCGCCGGGGGGCGCGTGACGGCGCGTGGGTCACGTGGCCGTGTCCCCAGGCAGGGCCCGCGGTGGCGCGCGCAGGTGAGCGGCGGTACCGGAACCGGAACCGGGGCCGGAACCGGGGCCGCGGCCCGGGGGGATGCGGGCGACCCGCCCCTGACCCGCCCCCGACCCGCCTGCCCGCTCCGCTCCACTGAGGTCCGGCCCGGTGCCGGTGTTCAGGTGCCGGTCCGGACCGTCCCGTACAGGTGCTCCGCCGATCCGGTCGGCCCCTGTCGTTCGGGACCGACCCTCCCAAGGTGTCCGCCCCGTCCCGCAGCCCCTGTACCCCCTCGGTCCGGTCCCCACGCACAGCCGTGTCCGGCCTCCGCACTCTGCTCGATCCTGCGGGGCTCTCCCGGTGCCCCATCCCCTTTCCCCGGTTCCCTGCCCGCCCGCCGGTTCCCTGCCCGTTCTCCCGGTCCCCCACACTCCGGTTCTGTTCCCGGTCTCCGCGGCCGTGTCACTCCTCCGCACCTGTCCGTGCCCCCGTGCCCGCACCCCCCGCCCATCCCGGGTACCGCGGGTCTCCCCTCCCCGCGGGACGGGACGTGGCACTGGGCTGCCCCGGGCTCCTTCCCGGGACGTAGGTGAGGGTGGGTCAGCGCCGGTCCCGCTCCACCCCCGCCCGCCCTCGCAGCTCCGTTGTGCCCGCCATGGCCGGCTCCGGGGCCCCGGGTCCCCTGCCCGGGCCGAGCGGCCCCGGCTCCGCGCTGGAGGAGGAGGAGGAGGATGAAGACCCGTCCCTGGGCTGCGACGGCGACCTGGAGGTGAACCCCTACGATGGGCTGCCCTTCTCCTCCCGTTACTACGAGCTGCTGCGGCAGCGCCGGGAGCTGCCGGTCTGGACCACCAAGTACAGCTTCATGGAACACCTGGAGGGCAACAGCGGCATCGTGATTGTGTCCGGACCCCCCGGTACCGGCAAGAGCACACAGGTGAGGGCAAGGGCAGCCGGGGTGCCCGGCCCCGCTGGGAGCTGCGTGTGGATCCACCCAGACCCTACGGCAGCGCCTGAACCGTGGGACACACCGAGAGGGGGCCGGGCCCCCGGGAATGCTGCACTGAGCCCGGCGGGGTGGGCGGGCACCGTGATGTGCTGGGGCTGGCACTGAGCTCCGGGCAAATCCGCAGCACGAGCCGGGGAGAGGCTGGCACGGGAGGTGGCAGCAGGAGGGGGGAACAACCCCTCCTGGAGCTGCAGGCAGGGGTTGCGGCAGGGCTGGGGTGCCAAATCCCTCCCGGCTGCCCCGGGGAGCTGGTCCCAGCTGCTGGTGACACGGGGACAGCTCCTGGCAGACTTTGACCGGGGAAAGGATTGCAGGGAGCGGTGGCGCAGCTGTGGCTTCTCCGGGGCCAGAATGGGCTGGGTCGCTGCAGGGTGTTTACCCTGGGCTCGAGGTGTT
Organism: Turdus rufiventris; assembly: GCA_013186435.1. Lineage (NCBI taxonomy): Eukaryota > Metazoa > Chordata > Aves > Passeriformes > Turdidae > Turdus > Turdus rufiventris. The sequence goes on along the minus strand of PYHW01010656.1, from coordinate 209,580 downwards.
CAACCAAATCACCTCCCTGGGTGTGACCTGCTGAGTTGCTGGGTTGGGCTGGTACTGCCAGATTTGGGGAACAGAGCCCCTGAGCCCCTGTGTGGGCCCCAGGGCCGGTGTTTTTGGGTGCAGCACCCTTTCTGCAGTCCCTGCAGGGCCCTGGGGACACTGAGGCACTGGCACTGTTTGTGGGGGGCTCAGAAGGTGATAGGAGGAAGCAGCACTCAGGTCCCTGGTGCCAAAGGGACATCCACGTGGCCTTGGCACTGTCCCACACCATCAGGCCAGGCACTAGGCCAGCGGCTGTTCCCTGGTCATCCCTTCCCTGTCTCTTCATGGGGTTTCCCAGGCCATTGTTGTGTCCCTAGTGTGAGAGCAGGGTCATGGTGTCCCATACTGTGGCAGGAAGCTGCAGGTGTGGGGCCATGGCGCTCCTGGTACAGGCTGTGGGGCTCAGAGATGACAGGAGTGGGGAGGGGAGATCCTGCCTCAGCTATGAGTGAGATCCTGCAGCCAGATCCATGGGGAGGGTTCCTGTGCCCTTTGGAGGGTCACAGTGGGGAGGGAACAGTCCTGCCCCATGCCCTGTCCCCACAGATCCCTCAGTGGTGCGCCGAGTACGCCCTGTCCATGCGCTTCTCCCACGGACTGGTGGCCTGCACCCAGCCCCACAGCCTGGCCGCCCTCAGCCTCTCCCTACGCGTGGCTGACGAGATGGACCTGAACCTGGGCCACGAGGTGGGCTACTGCGTGCCACACGAGGACTGCTGCACCGCCGACACCATCCTCAGGTACAGGAGGGACGGCGGGGCCCGCGCTGGGAGCACAGCGCCCTAATCCCACTGAGCTCCACGTAATCCCTTAATCCAGCCTGGCCTCGCTGCAAAGCAGCGTGTGCTGCTGTGGGGAGGGGGAAAGGCGTTCCTCCCCAGCCAGGGGTTCACCCTGATGGGGGGGCCCTGGCAGGTTCTGCTCGGACGAGATGCTGCTGCGGGAGATGACGTCGGACCCGCTGCTGCGGCAGTACGGGGTGGTGGTGCTGGACGAGGTGCAGGAGCGCACGGTGCCCACCGATGCGCTGCTGGGGCTGCTCAAGGACGTGCTGCACCAGCGCCCGGCCCTGCGGCTCGTGGTGGTCACCTCGCCCGCCCTGGAGCCGCGGCTGCGCGCCTTCTGCGGGGACCCCCCCGTGGTGCGGGTCCCGGGGCACAGCGCCCTGCCACAGCTGCTCTACCGGGAGCCACCAGCCCATGGGAGTGTGGCTGCTGCCTGCCAGGCTGTGCTGGACATCCACCGGCGCCAGGAGCCCGGCCACGTCCTTGTCTTCCTGGCCAGCGAGCAGGTGGGCTGGTGGGGGAACAGAGCAGGGGAGGTTTGGGGTGTCCCTCTCAATGGGGAGCCCAAAGGATGGCTGGGGTTAAACTGGGGAGCTTTGCAGTGGGAGGTGGGTGCAGGGCATGGTGCAGCTAACCTGGGAATGAGGACACTGCAGGTGTCAGCAAGTGTCACCTGTGCCCCCTTGTCCTTGCCCAGGAGATCTCCGAGTGCTGCAGTACCATCCAGACGGAGGCCATGGCGCTGAGCCCGGCGCTGGGCCCGCTGCTGGTGCTGCCGCTGCACCCTGGCGTGGGCCGGGCCGTGCAGAGACTCTATGAGACACCCGAGGAGACCCGGGAGCGGCGTGTCATTGTCACCCACTGGCTCGGGGACTCATCCTTCTCACTGGGCACCGTGCGCTTCATCATCGACTCGGGGCTGGAGCTGCGCAGTGTGAGTGGGGGTCGAGTCAGGGTCTGGGTCTGCACTGGGGTGCAGTGGGCTGTGGGATCCTCCTTGCCATGATCTTCCTGCTGGGGTCCCCTGCAGTATCCCACTCTCAGTCTTCTGCAGGTGTACAATCCCCGCATCCGCGCCGAGTCCCAGGTGCTGCGGCCCATCAGCCGGAGCCAGGCCGAGTCACGCATGCAGCGAGCCGCTGGCAGCCCCCCAGGTGAGACCCCTGCTCCAGTGTCCCCCCGCTCAGGACTGCCAGCAGCCCCTGGCACAGCACCTCCTGCTTGTGCCACTGCCCTGTCCCACCTCATGGCCTCTGTCCTGCAGGCACCTGCCTGCGCCTGTACTCAGAGGCCTTTGAGCAGCGCCTGCCCCCCAGCCCTGCGCCCCACGTCAGCGAGACCAGCCTGAGCCGCCTCGTGCTGCTGCTGAAGCGCCTGGACATTGCTGACATGGGCCAGTGTGACTTCCTTGACCGCCCAGGTAGAGCCCATGGGGGCTAGGCATGGCGTGGGGAGCTGGAGCAGATGGGGCAGCCATGGCTGGGGCCATCACTGTGGCTTGGGTTGTCTCTGGAGAGGGACTGGGGACCTGGCAGGTGAGTATACAGAGTGAGTCAAGCTGCCTGATGTCCCATACCAGCCCCTGAGTCACTGATGCAAGCACTGGAGGACCTGGACTACCTGGCAGCCCTGGATGATGATGGGAATCTGTCAGAGGTGGGGATCATCATGTCAGAGTTCCCACTGGACCCACAGCTGGCCAAGGCCCTCATCGCCTCGTGCGAGTTTGACTGCGTGGAGGAGATGGTCAGCCTGGCTGCCATGCTCACAGGTACTGTATGGGGGGCATGGGGCGGCCCTCAGGAGCCAGCACTGCTGGGGAGGTGCTGGGCACACACAGTGACCCCCTGCCCACCCCCAGCATCCCCCTGCTTCGTGCCGCTGTCCACACACCTGGAGGAGGCCGTGGCCCTGCGCCGGCGGGTGCTGCTGCACCCCAACGGGGACCACTTCACCCTCATCAACATCTTCAATGCCTTCCAGCAGCGTGAGTGTGGGCAGGGGCTGAGGGTGGTTCCACAGACCCCTTTGTGTCCCCTGCTCCTCCTGTTGTCCCACACCTCCTCATGTGTCCTCTGCCCTGGAGCTACATTCCTAACTCCATCCCAGTGCCCAGCCTGGCTGGGGGAGGATCTGGGCGTCCCAGCTCTAGGCTGAGGCTGAGCCCTCTGCTCAATCGCTGTCACCACTGTATGAAGGGGTCACAGACAGGGGCAGCAGCAGTGCTTCCATGGTCTCCAAGCCCCCAGCCTAGCAGGCTCTCTGCTCCTCTGTCCCCATCCCTATGGCACCACTGTCCTGTCCCTCCCTACATCATGGCCCCCACTGTGCCATCCCTGTCCCTGTCACTGACCCCACTGCACCATCCCTGTCCCCATGTCACTGACCCCTCTGTCCTTCCTGCAGACGCAGGGGACGAGGGCTGGTGCCGGAAGCACGGGGTGTGTGCCGAGGCGCTGCGCCTGGCGGGCACCGTGCGCGCCGAGCTGCTCGAGGTCATGCGCCGCATCGAGCTCCCGGTCTCGCCACCCGCCTTTGGCTCCGACGCCAATACCCTTAACATCCAGCGGGCCCTCATCTCTGGATACTTCCTCAAGGTGGGCCCAGAGGGCTGTGGGGAGTTACGGGGGAGTTGTGGGTTGGTGGCAGCCACTCCCCTCTCTCCTGGTCCCTTCCAGGTTGCCCGAGACATCGACGGCTCCGGCAACTACGTGATGCTGACGCACAAGCACGTGGCCCACCTGGCCCCCGCCTGTGGGTACCTGCTGCGGCCACCCCCGCGCCGCCTGCCCCCCTGGGTGCTCTACCACGAGTTCACCATCTCTCAGGACAACTGCCTGCGCGTGGTCTCGGAGATCCAGCCCCAAATGTGAGGGGACAGGGAGGGACAGGTCCTTACAGGGGATCCCTGGAGCTGACTGACCCCAGCCTCTCTTCACAGGTTGGTGGAGTTGGCCCCGCAGTACTACCTGAGCAACCTGCCACCCAGTGAGGGCCGTGACCTGCTGATGGAGCTGCGGGAGAAGGTGGTGGCAGCAGAGGAGGCACCGGCAGAGCTGGCAGAGGCGGCCGGACACGAGCACGCGCAGGGGGACGTCTGTGTCCTGCAGTGAACCGGAGCACCGGAGCCCCGCGGTGGGGCTGCCTGGGCTTGGCCATGACCCTGGGGACAGGGGAGCCCTGGGGAGGCCCTGGGGAGGCCCCAGAGGGGCTGTGTGGCTGCAGGGGCTGTCCCAGGTCCCAGGGAGGCGTGGGCACTGCCTCAGCGCTGCGCCGCAGTCGGTTGAGGGCCAGCGGCCGTGGGACCACCCCGGCACCTCAGAGCGTGGATTGGGGAGCGCTGGCCCCGGCCGGAGGAGTTGTGTGGGCCCTCCCCACTGGGCTCCTTCCTTCATGCCCTCTTTCCTGGGGGTCAGCAAGGCTGGAGGCATCACCTGTCCCACTCCTCCCGTGCCCAGCGCCGAGGGGCCACGCGCAGGTCCCTCCTGTATAAAGTTTTGTGACCTTTGCTCCTGGCTTCGTGTCCATGACTGCAGCGAGGGCTCCAGCCAGGGTGGGGTCCATCCTGCCGAGGGACATCTGACTGGGATGGTTTCTGTCCCTGCTCTTCCCATCTCCCAGGGATGGTTTCTGTCTGTGAGGCTTCGCTCCACTCCCACCCTTGTTTCGGGTGCCAGGCTGGGGTCCCTATTGTGCTGGGGCACTGAGGGCGTCCCTGGCCTTTGCATCAGGACTTCCCCCTCTGTGGTTGTGGTTCTTCTGCAGAAGCAAAAGAGGAAGCTGCAGTTGGCGAGGTGGGGGCAAACCTGCCATCAGTGTCTGCTTCCCCCAGACAGGGCAGGGCACGGGTGTACCCCCAGGCAAGGCACCCCATGCTCCCCTTGCCTGTCGGGGTCCCCTACAGTGCTACAGCCAAGGGCTGAGCTGCTGCATAGGGGTCTGGGGGTCCCAGCTTCCCCTCCCTGCCCTGCCACCCACGCTCATGGGCTTGGCTCTGCTCAGGGAGGGGCCCGGAGGTCCCACTGCCCCGTCATGGCCACAAAGGTCAGAGCTGGGCTCCCCCAGCCACCACTTCTTCTGCTTTCTAGGAACTCCAGAAAGTACGTGAAAGAGTACAGTGCTTCTCTCCCCAGGCTGGGGTCTGCTACATGTCCTTAACATGGACTGCCATTGGTGGGATGGCAAAGAGACAGCTGGTGACCATGATGACCTCTGTCCCTCATCTCTGCACAGCATGCCATGGCAGACTCAGTGGCCCAAGGAGGGGAGGGAAGGGATGAGACAACCTGTGCTGTGCTGTGCTGTGGGTATCACCCTGAGCCTCTGTGGAAACCTTTCCCTCTGCTCGGGGACCCAGAGGGGCCCAGCCCTGAGCTGCCCCTCTCCAGACCCCTGGCACAGGTGCTGACAGACTTCACTGGTCCCTCTGCCCCATAGCGGAGCACTGCGCGGGTTCTGTACAGCACATGGTGATGTGCCGACCCTCAGATGGTGCAGGGGCTCAGGTCCCCTCTCCGAGAGCTGGAACCATGCAGAACCCCACCGTTCCAGGTGCCCAGCACTGCCCCTTGCCCAGCTGTTCCCCGGGGGACCCTTCCTGTGGCATTCGGGGGCAGGACAGGGGGTGTGCGGTGCCCCCTGCCCCAGGAAGTACCAGCGGTGAGTCTCGAGGCTGGGTGGATGGGAGGCAGGGGGCTGAGCATGGGCCCCATTCTCCAGTTCTGAGAACTGGATGATGCTGCTGTGACTGCACCTTGGGACAGCCCCATGGAGTCTGGCCCAGTATAAGACCGCAGCCCCCAGAGAGACACACACTGAGCCCACCAGAGAGACACACGCAGAGGTAAGCACAGACCTGGAGGGTTGGGGGTTCTTGGGGGGATCCTGCTTCGGGGATGCTGCTCCCAGGGCTGGAGGTTTTCCCTGGCTGGCCCCACTGGGTGTGCCCCTCTCCTGGATTATGTCGAGCTGGGGCTGCCCTCCCTCTCCCTTTCCCTTCCCAGATGCTGGTGCTGGTAGAACTGGTGCTGTTCCTTGTGCCTGCAGAGCCCCTGACTGCCTTCCCCCCAAAGTGTGAGTGCTGCTGCCAGGGCACAGCAGAGGCCTTGGAGGGGGAACCTTCTGGTTAGGGCAGCTGCAGGGACTGCAGAGGAAGCAGAAGGAGTGGGGGGCATCCTAAACCCACATCCCTGTGATAGGGGTTGGGACAGCTCTGCTGGGAGATTAGAGGATGAGCACGAGGGTGGTGTGGGGTGGGTATGGGGTGAGGGAGTGGGGGGACAGATGTGGAGTGCAGGTGCAGGGTGAGGACTGTGGGACAGGGTGGTTTTGAGGCCAAGGGGCATCCAACCCCATGGATTGTCCCTTTGGGGGATAATCTGCCCCCACCACAGCCCATCTCTGACCACAGGCTCTCCCTCTCCAGTCCAGGTGGGGAAGGTCAACCAAGACCTGGTGGTGCAATGTGACACTTCAGAGCAGCACATCTACTGGACACTGAACGGGGAGGAGGAGCCCATGGCCGAACTGGTGCCTGAGGGCCAGAAACTCACCATCCTTGGCTTGGACCTGCCGGCCACTGGCAACTACAGCTGCTGGGCTGGCCCCGTCCTGCTGGACACCACCTACGTGGTGGTCAGCAGCACCCGTACGGAGGGGCATGGCTGGGGCAGCTGGGGGTGATGGGGTGCAGGGGGTGAAGGGCTGGGGACCAGGAGATTCTTGTGCCCAGCCCGTGGGGCAGCACTGGGCAGGGCTGTGGGGTTGGGGGGAGCCATGCAGGCACTGACCAGGCACCCCTCAGCCCCCTCAGGCAAGGAGATCAACGTGTCCTGCCAGGCTGAGTCCTACAATGGCTCCTTCCACTGTTCCTGGCCCGAGCCCTCCTTTGACGTCTTCCGTGCCCGCCTCACACGCAGGTGGGTGTCCCAAGATCCCCCAAACCCACACCAGCACCACGGCCACATAGCCCTAAGACCTGCTCACACGTCCCTCCCCACAGCGATGGCTCCATGGGACCGTGGGTACCGGTGGCCAGTGACCATGGCTGGTTCAACACCAGTCTGGCAGATCCCTTGTTCTGCCCCTTTGGAGAGGAGCTGCACCCGCTCCAGCTGCACCTGGAGGGGCTCTCGAGCACCTCCTACCTCAGCTTCTCCAGGCACTTCTTCATCCGTGACATTGGTGAGCTCAGGGAAGGAGCAGTGGGGTGTGGGTGTCCAAGAGGTACTGGAGACTCCAGGGGGGTCTCAGCCCCTGTTCTGAGCCCCCTCTGTCCACAGTACGTCCTGATCCTCCCCAGGAGCTGATCCTGCAGCAGCAGGGGGAGCAGCTCCACCTGGCCTGGGCCCCCCCGGCCTCCTGGCCACTCCCCAAGTCCTACTTTGCACTGCTCTACCATCTACAGTATGAGCTCCACAACGGCACCCAGGTAACAGGGGGAGTTCCTGCCCAGGCTACCCCATGTCCCCGCCCTGCTCTGTGCCCACCTTGCCCCATCCCTGACTCTTCCCTGTGCCTGGCTCAGCCATGGCCACTCCTCACTCTGCTGCTTTCCTTCTTAGGGTGATGAATTGTCACACTTGGCTGTCACCCCTGCTCCCCCCAGCGCTGCCAGGGTCAGGAGGTGCAGGTGCCCCCTCCCCGAGGGTCTCCCTAGACCATGCCTTGCCCCCTTTGCAGGTTGAGCAGTTCATGGAGGGTGTGGAGGAGACGCCAGTGCAGGCAGGTGCACGGCGGGTGCGCATCAGCTGCCGAGACCCCTACAACCCCTCAGCCTGGAGCCCCTGGAGCGCCTGGATGAGCCTCGAGGCACCCTGATAACAGTGGCTTTGAGAATGCTGACCCCACGAACGGGCACCTCCCTTCCCCAGAACCCCCATCCCTTTACAGCTCGGAAAAGGATTTTTTTCCCCTATTAAAACTCTGGGATTGGCTTTGCTACCACAAACCCTGGTCGGTGTCTGTGTGGGAAGGGAGGTGGGAGTCGAGGGGCTCCCAGTTGGCACAAGACACAGCCCTGGGGTCCATCTGCATGGCTGAACAGGCTCCACCCGTACTCCAGCCCACCTCGGGGACAGGTGGGATAGAGAGTCCCCACAGCCCTGCCCAGCTACACATGGGTTCCCTGAACTACCCCCACCCTTCAAAAACCCCTCCCAGCTCTTCCCCCTTTCTGGGCACTGCGGTGGGACAACGTCCCCAGACAAAAGGGCAGCCCCCAGCAAGTCCTGGGGGCAACACCCCATCCCCACATCCCGGGGAGCAAGGATCCCATCCTGACCCCCAAAGTGCCGATGACAGTGGGGGGTGGTCAGGGACCACCCATCACCGCTGGGGGGGCTCAGTTTCTACAGCAGCTGTGGCCCCACAATGTGCCCCCTCTGTGTCCCTGTGCAGTGCCCAGCTCGGGGGTGAGGGGCTGCGCCGGGCAGGAGGGAACCCACACCCCTCCATGAGCCCACCTCACGGAGCCCCCCACGACCCCGCCCCACCACAGACCCCTGGAGCACAGCCGGGGGTGCTGCCCACCCCTCCCCAGACGGGCCGGCTCCGGGTGATGCCACGGGGCTTTATTGAGGTGCTTCCACACGGGTCTGGGCCGGGACCCCCACCCCGGAGAGGCTGGTGAGTGTGTGTCCCCACGGGCGCTGCCCTCCCGGGGGTCCCGGGGCAGGCGGGCACGCAGAAATCCGGGGGACCCGTGGAACGAGGGGGTAGAAGGACCGGGGCTCCGTGAGTCCAGAGAGGTCCAGAGGGTCCCAGGGAACCGTGGCCCGGGGCACGGAGTCGGGGGTTTGGGGTCCGGCGGAGGAACCGGGGTCCGGTAGTGGGGCTGAGGATCCGGTCCCGGGACCGGGGGTCCAGTGGTAACGGCAGGACCGGGATCCGGTGGCGGGACCGGAGCTTCGGGAGTCCGGTCACGGCGGGGCCAGGCCACCCAGGCGCAGCTCCTCGCTCTCCAGCATCTCCCTGGAAAAAAAGGGCCGGGCTAAGCCCCTCGCCCCCCGTGCCCCCCGCGCCCCCCTCGCGTACCGGTACGCGGCGATCTCCGCCTCCAGCGCCATCCGCAGCCGCAGCAGTGCCGGGTACTCCCGCAGGCACCGGGCCATCTCCGCCTCCGCCGCCCCGATCTCCCGCTCCAGCTCCGCCACCCGCTCCTGAGCCGGGCCGTCAGCAGCGCCGGGGCCGCGGGGCGACCCCCGGGATCCCCGGCCGGACCCCCGCACACACTGACCTCTGGCCCGGCATCCTCCCTACAGGGATCCCCGCCCGGACATCTCCCCGAGACCCCCGACCCGACCCCGATCCGCAC
>PYHW01010656.1:156177-199893 GCA_013186435.1 Turdus rufiventris | reverse complement strand
CCACCCCATCCCGCACCTGGTACTTGGCCAGCTCCCCGCTCCGCCGGTCCCGCAGCCCCTCCAGCTGCCGGTGTAACGCGCCCACCGCCCCCCGCAACGCCTCCACCTCGGCGGCTCGGGCTCGCAGCAGCCTCCGGTAACCGGCGGCCTCAGCACGGGCACGCAGCACCGCCTCGCCGCCGCCCCACCGGCACCGGGGCCGGCCCTCGGCCGCGCTCATCCCGGTGGTAATGCGGTTCCACCCCTCCGCGTCACGGAACCGCAGCCAATCCCGCCGGTACCGGGTGTCCGACTCCTCCCGGTAGCAACGGAGAGGGGGGAGCCGGCAGAAGCCTGTCCCCCAAAAGTGGGGTGAGGGGCTGCAGCATCGTGGATAGCGGTGGGGTGGGGGGGCAAGGTCGAGTTCAGGGTCAAGGTCACCGCTGTCACACCCCCCTCTCACACCCCTTCATTCCCTCCACCATCAGCAGCAGAGGCTGGAGTTGGGCTGGATGGTCCTGGCGGGGGGAACCCCTACTAGGGAGAGGGGGTGCAGAGATGTACCAGAAGAAAGGGGATTCAGCCCCTCTGCACCCCACGAGTGTCCTGTGGGTCACACTAAGGCTCAAGGGAGGTGATGGCAGTCCCGGGGGAGTCAGGGACTGGTTCAATCCGTCGGCATGAGGGGCACCCCGAGTCCATGGCGGGGGGCTGCAAGGGCATGTCCAGGCACAGGGAGATGAGAGACCAGCGGGTGGAGGGCCAGGGCCCAGACCATCAGTCTATCCCACCACGGGGTGGAGCCGGGGTTGCCAAGTCCTTCGTCCAGCCCGGAGGGCACAGATAGAAGCCGGAGGTGGCAAACTCCGACTGGGATAAGGCAAGTGGTGCAGGTGGTGCAGACCCTGCTGTCAGGGTAGGGGGCTTCCAGCACCAGGAATGGGAGGTCCGTGCCCTGCTCTGCTCCAGGTGGGCTGGAGGCTGTGGGGCCCAAAGAGAGCCAGCGTGACCCACAGAGCTGCTGGTGGGGGAGCTGCAGAACCCTGCTAGGTGTGGGGGCCCATCTCTGGGCTCCAGGGGTCCGGGCAGGGAGCTGCAGGTGTCCATGGGGTGTAGTGGCCCAGCCCTTGGCTCCCACGGGTCTGAGCAGCGGGCTACAGACATCCGTGGGGTGCAGGGGCCCAGCCCTGGGCTCCTGGGGGATCAGACAGGGGGCTGCAGAGGTCCATAGGGAGTGGGGGCCCATCCCTGGGCTCCTGGGGGTCCAGGCAGGAGGCTGCCCACAGCAGTGCTCCAGGTGGGGTTTGGTGAAGCTTTGAGTTCAACCTCAGGGGCAGGGCCTCCCTCCTGGGTGGTCCTGGGGGGCTCCTCGTGGCAGGGAGGGGGCTTCCAGTGGGGGACTCTCAGGAAGCTGCAGCCCCTTCCCTGCCATAGTCCAGGCTCAGAGCCCGCCGGGCTCCCACTGCCTCTTCCTGGCACATCAGCAGCACCCTCACACCACAGAGGCCACCCCCGAGACCGACGTCACCTTGTTGTCCTCGGCCCAGGGCTGGAGGTTCTGCAGGGCGTAGAGCGAGGAGTTGTGCATGCAGAGCGGGTCCTGCGGCAGCGGCTGCGCCAGGCTCTTCTGGAAAGCCTCCTGCTGCAGGTGCAGCATCAGCCGGTTGGCCTGCTGCCGCTCCGCCTCGCGCTCCTCCGCCGTCTGACGCCTGCAGACACCCACCATTGGCACGGACCGCAGCTGGCACTGCCACGTGCCCATGGGCCACTGCCCCACACATCCCACAACACAACCAGACCTCACCCAGCAGTGCATGGGGGAGGCCAAGGTGATGGGCCATCCATCCTCATCCCATCCAGCCCCAGTCCATCCCAGTCCCGAGGCTCGCTCTTAGAGGGATGTGGGGTTTGGGGCTGCCAGAGGGATATATTGGGGTATCTGCCAGAGGGATGTGACCATCAGGGTTATGGCGGCCACCCCAAAGCTGTCCCTGTTACCTCCACTTGGTGCGGCGGTTCTGGAACCAGGTCTTGACCTGTGCGTCTGTCATCTTAAGGGCCTTGGCCAGGGTGGCACGCTCGGCCGAGGCCAGGTACTTCTGCCGGTGGAAGCGCTTCTCCAGCTCGCAGATCTGCACCCGGGAGAAGGACGTCCGCGGCTTCTTGCGCTTGGGCGGCGTCCGGTTCTGGTACGGGTGCCCGATGCGCCGCGTCGCCACGAAGGGCGACAGCGCGGCTGTGGGGACAGTGGGGTGAGGGGGGACGAGGCGTGACCCCGGCAAAGCACAGCAGAGCAGGATATTGGGGGGATGCCAGGGGGTTCGGGGCCATGGGGATGGGGAGCTCCAGGGAGCCACCAGTGCTGCCTGGGAGAGTAGGGGAGGGGACCCAGAGTCGTCCCCTCCTGCTCCCCCACCTTGGGGACATGGGGGCAGCTCAAGACATGGCATGAAGGATGACCCATCCCACCCCACAGCACAACTGCTCCCCCAGCCCAGTGGTCGGGGTGGATGGGCTGGCCTGGTCACAGGACTGATGCAGGACCATGGAGTGAGGCTGCACAAACCCACCCTCCCCTCACATCGAGCCCTGCTGCAGCTCCCAAGGAGCCTCCGTGACACTGCAGGGGCTGCCCAGCCCAGCCAGTGAGGGGATGGAACCACAGAGGCTGTTGGGAGGCAGACAGTGTCTCTCCATTTGCCATCAGTGCCTGGGTTGGCCACTGCCGGAGACTGGGGAAGGGGATGACCCTGCCCAGCTGAGGTGTGAGCAGCCCTGGTGAGGCCAACGTGCCACATCCCAGCCACAGAAATTGCTGTAGAAATTGCAGGGAGCATCAAAGCAGCATGGAGGAAAATGAAGACTTGGCAGGGTCAGCCCCCAACACCTCCACCCCTCCTGCTCTGGCAGCGGCCTCAACCAAGCCATGACTCCATGGCACCACATCCCCATGGCACCATGGCACCACAGCCAACACCAGGGCCAGCACCGTTTGGGCAGGGCTTAACATGGCTGCGACCATGGGTACTCATGGGGTCTGGGATGTGGGGCACAGGCCACAGCACCCCAGGGACCCCTCAGCACCCAGAGACCCTCCCTCCCACCCACGCCCAGGAGGCCGCCTGGCTGCCGGCAGGGGCGGACACGGTTGATGCAGGTGGAGCTGTGCAGTCAGGGGGATGGAGGCCCCCGTGCCCCCTCCCCACACGGGGCGGCCCCTCAGTGGGACCAGATGCCTCCTGCCTGCAGCCCACCCCAAGGCCAGCGGTGCTGAGTGATGGCTGCGGCTGGGAGACCCCGTGCCGGGGAGGGGCTGCCCCATCCACCCAACGCTGGCGCCAGGCAGGAGACGAGGACGTCACCCGCCACCCCTCCGCGGGGACGGTGCTTCGTCACCGCTGCGATGGCGGGGTGGGCCGGGAGGCGAACACGGTTCTGCTGGCGCCTGGGTGGGACGCCCACAGTCCCCAGGCTCCCGCCCCACACTACCCCATCACCCACATGGCCGGGACTCGGCCCCCAGCCTGCATGGCCTCCAGCCTTGTCTCCGCATGTGGCCACACACTGTGGACGTGGCAGTGCCGCCATCTTGGGCGGGAGCAGAGCTGAGCCAGGCCGGGGTCTCCAGCACCCACACACGGTCCCAGTGCCCAGAACCCCAACTCAGCACCCCTCCTGCTTCTCGGGTGCAGCAACCAGCATCCCCAACCCAGCACTGCTGCTCAGCCCCCACCACGGCACTCAGCCCCAGCAGCAGCACCTCAAGCCCTCGCTGCCTCCCCAACACCTGCATCGCCACAGGCCCGCCCTGGTTTCTCCCACAGCACTGGAACTCAGTGTTCCACACCGATCTCTGCACGTTCAGATCTGTGATCCCATCCCCAGACACCCCAGAGTTACTCCCCCACCACCACCGCCCCCATCCTCCAGAGTTCACAAGGCCCTGGCATCTGCTCTGTGCACGGACGAGCTTAGTCCTGCAGTCCCACGGTGGGTCCCCCACTCTGCATCGCGTCCCCACAGAGCCCCCCCATCACATCTCACACCCCGCAGAGCCCCCACCCCACTCTCCGTTCCAAGGGAGTCCTCACTTCGCACCGCACAGAGCACCCACCCCACACCCCAGCTCCCCACAGCCTCCAGCAGCTCCCGTTCCGGTGGGACAGGGTCGGCACCCGGCACCTCCAAACCGGGGAAGGGACCAGCCACGGAGTGGAGCTGGAGACCGGAGCCCGCTGGGACCCCTCGGGCTCCACCCGGAGCCGTCGGACCCTGCCCGGTGCCGCTGTGGAGCCGCGGTGGAGCCGCGTCTAACCCGAGCCGCTTCTGCGGGCCTCGACGGCGGCGGGCGAGGACCGGGCGCTGTGGGAACCTGTGGAGCACCGGGTCCCCGCCATCCCCGTCCGACCCCCGTGTCCGCCCCGCGCCGCGCCCGCCGCACCGCGGTGCCCCGACGGAACCCCGGGAGCGGCCGGTGCCGCGCGAGCCCCGGAGCCGCCGGCAGCCGCCGGTAGCCCCCAGCAGCCGTCCCGCCCGCTCACCTGAGAGCCGGTCCTTGGCGATGCGGCGCGTTGTCTCCATCCAGGGGAAGGTGAGCCCCGGCAGCGCGGGCCCCGGCGGCGGCGCGGCGGGCGCGGCGGGTGGCGGGGCGGGCGCGGGCCGGTGCGCCGGGACGCGGATGACTCCGGCGGGCGGCGCGGCGGGCGCGGGGGTCACGTTCACGCTCACGTTCATGCTCATGTTGAGGTTGTAGGAGCCGAGCGGACCCGTGGGGCCGTAGCCGCTGCCGTAGAGCCCGTAGTCGGGTTCTGCCGCCGCTCGGTGCGGCCCCGTGGGCTCGGGGCCGCCCAAGATCTGGTCGATGCCGAAGCTGATGGGCTCGTGGGGCGCGGGGGGCCCCGGGCCGCCGCCCTCCCGCTCCATCCCGGCCGCGCTCAGAGCCGGCGGGGCGCGGGCATGGCCGGGGGGCGCCGGGGGGCGGCGGCGGCGACGGGCGCGGAGCGCCCGGTGCAGGGCAGGACGCGGTGCAAGGTGCGGGTGCGGGCCCGGAGCAAGGTGCGGGGCAGGTGCCGGGTGCGGGTGCGGGCCCGGGGCAGGGTGAGGGGCATGGCTCGCAGCCGCTGGCGGCCCCGGGGCGGGAGCGCGGGTGGGCTGCGGGCCCTGGCGGGACGCGCTTTTCTGCCCCGCTCCATCCGGACCGGCCGAACTCCCACCGCCTGCGCCCTGATTGGCGGCCGCGCCCCGTGATTGACAGCCCGGGCCCCGCCCCCGCCCCGGGACCCCCCCGCCCCCGCCGCTCCGGGCCCCCGCCCCGGCTCCGGGACGAGCGGACGGGCCCGTCGGGTCCCGAGTGCCCGGGACGCCTCCCGTGCACCGACGTGCTCTGTACCCGTTCGCCCCGGCGGGGCGTTCGCCAGACCCCACACCCGGTCCACCGGAGCCGCTGTCGCATCGAGCAGCAGCGCTGCTCCTTTTCGCTTCCCCGCTCCGTCCGCAGCCCCGTCGGTGCTTCCAGCCGCCCCTCCCGGGGCGCACGAAGCGGCCTCTGCCCCAGCGCCGTTATCGCGGGGCGCACGGACCGGTTCCTGGGGTGCGCAGGCTTCCCGCCGAGCCCGGTTCCCGCCGAGCCCGTCCATACGGGAGCGAAAGGATCTGGCAGCCCTGGACGCGCCTGGTGCGGGGACCCAGGGAGTGTTTCGACCCGCCGTTCCCAGAACAGCAACACATCCCGGCCCATGGATCCCAATCTCCTCGAGCCGCCGTTGCCGGTTGCTGGCATCTCAGCTCCCAGAATACCACCTTTCCCGGGGCATCGATCCGGGAAATCGTCAGTTCCCAGGCCACGAACCCACTATCCCCGGGACCTGCCGTTCCCGGTATCAGGGACCCCATTTTCCACGGACCAGACTGTTCAGGGGGATGGCGTCCGATATCCCTGGCCCCGCCATTCCCAGAGATAGCCCCCGGTTCCCGACCCGCCGTTCCCTGGGATTCCCCGCCCCGTCTTTCCCGGTCACAGAGCTCAGCCCGGCCCCGTCGGCGGGCGGTAACGGCAGCGGAAGAACGGCACAGCCTGGGTCAGGTCCTCCGACGACTATCGCGACACGACGCGGCGGCCCCACGGGTGGGTTCCCGGCGGCTCCCGGATGGGTCACGGCCCCGGGACAGGGGCTGGCGGGGCGGAGGCGGCCTCTCGGGCACCCTGGCGCCACCGGTCTGGGGCAAATGACATTACCGGGGCCTGCGCCTGTAAATCACGGCGGCTCAAGGGGCTGCAGCTGCCGCACCGGGAGCGCGGCACGCCCCGGGGCACCGGGGGCACTGCACACCCCGGGGCACCTCACATCCCAGGGGCACCGGGGGGCTTCGGGTGGTCCCAGGCTCGCCGCAATGTGGGGTCCCTGTCCCTGCAGCCGCAGCTCTGCCGGGAACCGGGGCCGCGGGAACCGGGGCTGCACGGGCACACGCCCGTGCCACCCTCGGCCATACCCACGTCCCACCCCGGTACCAGGAACGGCCGAGCTGTCCCTCTTCACACCGACGGAGCATCGTGTACCCAGAAGGGGAGGGGGACACAACACTGGGACCCTGCCCTGTAGGCGCCATAGATTTCTTGGTGTTTCCTGCTCGCAGCTCGGCAGGTGCCGGGACAAATCCCAGTGTTCCCACTGTGGATTTTCCACCTGGAAAGAGCCACTGGCTCCGGGTCTGCTACGGAAAAAGGGACGCGCTGTGACCCCGTGGAGTGCAGCCGTGGCGGCGGCAGTGGCAGTGACAGCGGTGACAGTGGCGGCAGTGGCGGTGACAGTGGCAGTGGGAGGAAATGGCCGGTGCCGGAGGAGGAGGCGGCAGCAGGTTAATTGAACCCGGAGCAGGAGGCAGATGTTGTCGTGCCCAGGGGCTGGAATCTGCCGGGCTGGGAGATGGATTGGGGGGCTGTGACGGGGCCGGGGGCAATGCGGGCTCACCCGGCGCCTGTTTGCGCTACGGCCCGCCCCATGCCCACGGGGGTCTGCGGCCGGAGCAGCCCCCCCTGCCCGGCACCCACACGTTCCACAACCAGGGCTGCTCTGGGAGGGCGCAGGGAGGAACTGAGGGTGCTCCGGGAGTCCTGAGTCCCTTCCCACGCTGGCTGTGGGTGCAGGGCGTCTCCTTCCCATTTACCTCGCTGGCCAAGTGCCTCTCACTGTCCGCACCTTGTGCCGCTGTCTCCCCGGTGAGCACTGGGCCACCTGAAAGGAAGCCGTGTTCCTGTGCCTGCCCCTGGGTCCCCTGAGCCACCGTGGGGACCAGGCAGGGTCCTACCACCCGGGACCCTTCCTCTTTTCTCGGTCACAGCAGGGACCTCCGTGTCTTCGATGTGCCCCCTCCCACCCCAAGGGGCAGGGCCTGGCGGTTCTCGTGGGTGGCAGTGACAGCTGGAGGGGATGCAGCAGAAAAAAGAGCATTTGCCCAGTTCCAGCTGGGAATCAGCCTTCAGCAAGTGCAGCGCCAGGCCCTGCCACCGCCAGGGCTGCAACCAGCATCTCCCCGCCCCGCACCCTCCACGTCCCTATGCCCCTGGGAGCAGGAGGGTCACACATGAAGTCCCTGGGGTCTGGTCTACCCGCCCCACCACGGGAGTGCCGCCCGAAGCTGCCGTGGGTCCTCTCCCCGTGCCCCACCGTGGCCCTGGTGCTGCCGGTGCAGCAGCGCGGCTTCGTGGAGCCACGTCCCCGGTGCCGGCCGTGCCGGTGTTCCCGTCCCCCCACGGGGACGCCGCGGGCTCGGTAGCTGCTGCCGGGATGGGGATGGCTGGGACGGGTCCCTGCCTGTCCCCGGTGCCGCCGGCGGCCGCCCCGGTGCCCCGGCCATCACGGCGATGGCGTGGCGGGGACCTGGCAGGGCCCCACGTTCCCACCGGCCAGAGGCTGCCGCGCGCCCGCTCCCGCCCGCTCCCCCCCGTAATCTCATTACCGCTGGACGTCCCCTTCTTCCTCCCGCTTCCCCCCAAACCCGCTGGCAAACTGGAGGGACAGTCAGCTCCTCTCTGGCTGCTGGGTTAATTCTGGGCTAATTAGATGAACCAGCCCAGATTGGATTACTTTAGCCTGCATTTGGTCCTCCAGTCCTTGGCTTGCGGCTCCCGGGGGAGCTGCTGGCGCCTCCTGCCTCAATCAGACACTTCTTAACCGCATGAAACACTCCCGGTGCCCCCCACCGCCCGCCCGCCGCGGGCGCCGGCACCCGGACGGGGTGCGCGGGGTGAGGCGGCAGCAGCCGGTGGGCGCGGTGCCCACCCCGACCCGGCTGACACGCAGGGAGGACTGCGATGAGGATGGATGGGGCCGGGATGGGGATGCGATGGAGTCGGGACGGAGCGAGGATGGCACCGGTGTGGGGTTGGGATGGGGTCACTGTGGCCGCAGATGGCTCCCGCGGGGCTCCCGAGGACCCGACAGCGGAGTCGCCCGCTCGGACGTCACGGTGGCCCTCAGCGTCTGCGCGCTGTCCTCGGGGAGGAGCCGGGTGCCACATGGGTGCGTGGGCGGCTGCACGGTGACGCCAGCACCCGGCTGCTGGGGGGCTGCTTCCCCCGGGCACCTCCAGGCTGCAGCCCCTGGGGCAGGGGACAGTGGGTAGTGGGGTTCCGAATTGGGGGTGTAGCACGGGCCATCCCCCTCAAAATTCTGGGGGCCCCAGATCCCTGGTCTGGGAGCAGGGTCAGAAGAGCTGGGGGGGCACAGTCTGGGCTGTGGGGCTGCAGAGGTGATGAATGCCACAGCGGAGCGGGAGCTGAGCCCCCAGGCTTTCGGTGGGGTGAGGGCAGTGGGGATGGGGATGGAGCAGGGGACAGGAGGGGGTGCTGTGGGAATGGGGGGGCAGACACAGCCCCCACCCCTTTGGCTGCACGACAGCCAGCTCCAGCCCCACAGGAGTGGGACCAGTGCCCAGGAGCCACAGCTGGTCACACCGGTACCCTCTCCCACGCCGGGTACCCTCAGGGTGCCCGCGTACCCCACCCCCTCCTCCCCCCCAGGGTCTGACACCCGCCGGGGGCTGTTGGGGGGGGCCCTGCCCGGCCTGGGGGCTGCAGGTGCCAGTGCTGCCCGTCCTGGTGTGCTGGTGCCCGTCGGGGGGCCACAGTGTGCCGGTGGCTGGTGGCCGCTGACAGCCACGTCGCTCAGGGCCTCGTTATCGAAGGTTAATTGGATTCTGCAAATGTACTCGGTGCATTAAGCAGGAGCTCAGTCCAGGAGCACCCAGCCCCCGCTGCCCTATAGGGACCCCTGCCCACCTCAGAGGAATTAATAGAGGACCCCTGCTCACCCTCTGGGGATGGCTATCTACCCTGGGAGACCCCTACCCTATCGAACAGGAACCCCTGTCTGCCCCGGGAGTCCCCTGCCTTCCTTGGGGGATCCCTGTTCACCTGACAGGAACACCTGCCCACCTTGACCATCTTGGTGGACCCATACCCAGGACGTCACAGCCCCTTGCCCACTTTGGCAAACGCCAGCAGACATGCCTTCCCCATTTACAATCCCCAGAGCCCCCGTGGGGCCGGTGTGGGGCCAGCACAGCAGCTCTGGCCCTGGGGACGGCAGGACAGAATCTCGGCTGTGGTGGGACAGACTGGGGGAGGCGAGGGGGAGCTAACGCTGCTGCCCTGCATCACTGCGGTCGCGATTGTGTCCAACCTCAACCCAGCCTCGCTCAGCCCCAACGAGGGGTCCGGCCGGGAAAGCGCCCGGCAGCACTTCCCAGAAGGAGCCGCCCCGGCCCTGCCGCGGAAATGGAGCTGAATATCTGAGCAGGGCTGAGCTAAAAGCTTCGGCCCCGCAGCCCCGCGCAGCCCCGGCGGCTCCCGCCATCAATTATTAACGGCAAGATGGATCCGCGGCCTCGCGCGTGCCCGGCTGGCGGGGGCGGCTCCGGGAGCACCGGCTGCCGGGACCCCAGCCCCAGGACGGGCTCCCTGCGCTCGGTCCCGCGGGATCCCGTGTCAGAGCCACCCACAGAGCCCGCTCCTCGCCCGGCCGGGACTCGCGGTGTCGGTGTCGGGTGCGGTGCCGGTGCCGATTCTCCTCACGGAGAAGCGATGCTGCCCCGCCGCGGGGCCGCTCTGGCCCCGCTGTGACCCCCGCCCCTCCCCGGATGGCTCCTGGCAGGTACAGATGGGACCGGACCCTCCCCAGCCGGGGGTCACCGGCCCCGCCGCGCTCTCGCCTCCCCGGAGGCGCGGGCAGGGGGTGGGCGGGCGGCGGGGCGGGGGCTGGTCCGGTGCCTCTGCCCGCAGGCGGCCCGGCACCGCGAGGGGTTCGTGCTGCTCCGAGTGGGGTCCCGGGAGCCGGCTACACACCGTGTGAGGCCCGGGACGAGGGGCTGGCACTGGGGTCACCGGGGCTTGGCCGGTGCCGCACCGGGCTAGGCTTAGACGCTCCGGTCGAGCAAAGGGGAACAGCAGGATTGGACTGGGGAGGAAGTCGAGGGGTGGAGTAAGTGCTGTGACCCGTATCCGGGATCGGGACCAGGACCAGAACCTGCACCTGGATCACGACTGGGGCCAGGATCATGCCCAGGACCACGACAATGACCGGGACGCATCCAGCAGCCCCAAACCCGCACTGTCTCTGGCATGGCAGCCCGTGCGGAGCTGCAGGGCTGGCAGCGTGGCTGTGTGCCAAGAGCTCCATGCTGTGGTGGTGGGTGCCAGCCCCTGCTCGGGGGTCCCGCCGTGCTCCTCTGGCCCGCACCCACTCCCTGGCATGTACCAGCCTTCCCCGCCGGCCGGTCTGGGGTCCGGGTGGGGTTGCACAGTCCGTGAGGAGCCGTGGGGGGCTGTGAGGGGCCTTGGGGAACTCGGCTCGGCTCCGCATTAGCGCGGCCGCTGCTTCCCCTGAGCCAAACCTTCATTAGCGTGGCTCCGGCTGCGCCGGGTGGGGCCGTGGGCTGCTCCGCTGGCACCCCAAACTTCCAGGACCTCGGCGCCCCAAAATGTCAGCACCCGACACCCCAAACTGCCGGCACCCCAAACTGCCAGCACCCCAGCACCCGACACTCCGAACTGCCAGCACTTCAACCCTGCCAGCGGGGGTTGACACCCCAAATATCACCAACAGCACCACGACACTCCGAATTGTCAGCAGGCTGCTACCCCAGCACCCCAACGCT
This sequence comes from Turdus rufiventris, assembly GCA_013186435.1. Taxonomy (NCBI): domain Eukaryota; kingdom Metazoa; phylum Chordata; class Aves; order Passeriformes; family Turdidae; genus Turdus; species Turdus rufiventris. The sequence goes on along the minus strand of PYHW01010656.1, from coordinate 188,760 downwards.
GCCTGAACCCCGCCACCCAGAAGTGTCCCAGGCACCCCGAATTTTCAAAGCCAACCCCACGACCCTGCCAGCATCTCAGTACCCCAACCCTGCCTTCGTCACTGCATGTCTCAGCCCAGCCCTGCACTCGCCGGCTCAGTTCACCCTGTGCCCCAGTCGCGACACCCTCGTGTCCCCTCCCGAATCCTCTCAGACCTCTTGAGCCCCCGCACACCTCCCTCACCCCACGGACCCCCGTAACCCATCCCCTGAGTCCCCCGCATGTAGCCCGCGTCCCACACAGACTTCTCGTCCTTCTCGTCCCTCTCGTGCCCCCTCGCAGCCCCCAGACCCCCTCAGACCCCCGGCACCCCGGTTCTCCCGGTGTCCTCCCGGTTCCCTCCNGGACCCCCGTAACCCATCCCCTGAGTCCCCCGTATGTAGCCCGCGTCCCACGCAGACTTCTCGTCCTTCTCGTCCCTCTCGTGCCCCCTCGCAGCCTCCAGACCCCCTCAGACCCCCGGCACCCCGGTTCTCCCGGTGCCCTCCCGGTTCCCTCCCATGCCCCCCGCTCTCCCCCTGCCCCTCCCGTTCCCCCGCGCTGCTCTGCTGCCCTCTAGCGGCATTCCGCAGCACCACGCGCACGTACGGCCCTCTCTGATTGGTGGCTGCTGCTGTCAGTCAAGAGCGGACCCGATTCCTATTGGCCAATTCTGGGAACACCCGCCCCTAAACACGGCGGGTCCAGTGGCGACGGCTCCCGGCGGGTCCCCCGGTCACAAACGAGGTCGGGAGGTGTCGGGATCCCGGGCCTCTCCCCGTGGGTCGTGATAAAGGGTCAACAAAGGGCCAAGCTTGCGCTGCCCGCTGCGACTCGAGACGTGCGGGGCACCCTAGGAGTTGTAGTCCCCCCGTTCGCCGCGGCCCCGCCCCGAACCCGGAAGTGCGCGAGGCCACAGGCGGAGGCGGCTCTAAGATGGCGTCGCCTCCTCAGGGGGGCCCGATGGCCATCGCCATGCGGCTGCGGAACCAGCTCCAGGCCGTCTACAAGATGGACCCGCTGCGGAACGAGGCGAGGGGCCGTACCAGGAGGGCGGGAGGCACCGGGAGGAGGCGGTGGCGGCGGCACCGGGGGCCAGCGCGGGCGGGGACGGGAGGTGCCGCGGTGGCGCCGCTGGGGGGCGCTGTGAGACCGAGGGGCGGTGCGGGAGGGCGTGGCCAAGGGAAGGGGGCGTGACCAATGTCGGGACAGGCACTGAACCGGGAGTGTCCCCGGACCCCCCAGAAAAACATTTTCTAACACAATAAGGCAAAGCAGGACATCCATCCCCCTCCAAATGCCGTTTTCTGCCGTAATAATGGAATACAGAGTGGTCAGTCTTGATTTATGGAGTGTTCTGGGGTGCAGAACCCCCAAAATCCTGTAATAAGAGACAAAATTAATCTCATTTTCTGGCATATTAAAGTAAGACAGTGAGGGCAACTTCTCAAAATCCCGTTTTCTGATGCAATAATACAAGAAAAGGGGCAATCCCTATAAAATCCCATTTTCTGACATATTTTAGCAAGACGGGGGTGGCGAGTCCCTCAGAATCCCCTTTTCTGGCATATTAGGGGAATGGCAGGAGAAGCTCCTTTGGCTAAGAAGTTCAGGTGAAGGGTGAGTTGGATCTCAGGGGTCTCCAGGTGGCAGGTGAGGGTGGTCTTGGTATGCTCCAGGTGACAGTGAGGTGTCCCCACAGGAAGAGGTGAAGGTGAAGATGAAGGAGCTGAACGAGCACATCGTGTGCTTCCTGTGCGCCGGGTACTTCATCGACGCCACCACCATCACCGAGTGCCTGCACACCTGTGAGTGTCCCCACCTTAGTGGGGAGCTTGTGGGGGGCTGTGAGTCCCATGGGTGCAGTCCTAGCCCTCCCACACCTGTCCTTGTCCCCACACACCTGTCCCTGTCCCCAGTCTGCAAGAGCTGCATCGTGAAGTACCTGCAGACCAGCAAGTACTGCCCCATGTGCAACACCAAGATCCACGAGACACAGCCGCTGCTCAACCTCAAACTGGACCGGGTCATGCAGGACATCGTTTACAAGCTGGTGCCCGGCCTGCAGCACAGTACGGGGGCACAGGGACGTGGGGGGCTCGGGGGCATGGCCTGCAGAACAGTATGGGGTATGGGAGATGGATGGGGACAAGGACAGGAATGGGGATTGGGGACAGGGAGAGAGAAAGGGATGAGGACAGGGATAGGGAATGGGGAAAGGGATGAGGATATGGACTTGGGAGAAAGAGGGATGGGGATGGATAGGGAGCTGTATGGGGACAGGGAAAGTGAGAGGAATGGGGACAGGGGTGGGGATATGGACAGAGAGAGAGGGATGGGGACAGGGTCTGTGTGCAGTGGTAGGAGAGAGGACAGCCAGGGACTGTCCTCCGTGGCAGTGGGCCCAAGTGTGTCCCTGAGCCACCTGTCCCTTGCAGGTGAGGAGAAGCGGATCCGGGAGTTCTACCAGTCCCGTGGCCTCGACCGGGTGACACAGCCCAGCGGTGACGGTGGGACAGGGGGGCATGGGGGGCAGCCAGCTGCAGTGCTGGGGGGTGTCGGGGGCACAGGAGGCTGACAGTGCCACCTGTGTCCCCAGACACGGTGGGGGGTGACCCCATGGGGCTCCCCTACAGCACCTTTGACCACTCGCGTGCCCACTACTTCCGCTACGACGAGCACGTCTCGCTCTGCCTGGAGAAGCTGAGGTGAGTCCTGGGGGACTGCAGCCCCTCAGTGCAGTGGGGAGGGGACACAGGGGACGCTGGGCATGGCTCCTACCGCTGAGACCTTGGACATGTGTCCCTTTCTCTTCTCACCACAGCTCCAGCAAGGACAAGAGCAAGGCCGTGCTGCAGGTGAGTGGGGATCCCTGCAGTCCCTACCCCTGACCCCCAGCTCTCACCCTGGCCATTCCAGGGGTTTGTAGGGTTGCAGGGGCCATGTGGGGTCCCTGGAGGCCCCCACAGTCTCCCAACCCTCTTCTGCTCTGCCCCTCACAGCAGAAATACGTGAGGTGCTCGGTGCGGGCACAGATCCGACACCTGCGAAGGGTCCTGTGCCACCGGCTGGGGCTGTCCCTGCAGCACGTGAGTGGGGGTCCCGGGGGGTTCCCAGCCCCAGGGGTGTCCTGGTCCCCCTGATGCAGCCTCCCTGTGCAGGTGCAGATCCTGTTTGACAACGAGCCTCTCCCTGACCACATGACAATGAAACAGCTCTGGCTCTCACGCTGGTTTGGCAAGGTGTGCATCCATCGTAAGGGAGGGCAACCTCTGATTTTGGGGTTCACCCGGCAGGGGGGTGGAGGGGTGACCCTCTGGGAGTGGTTCCAGGGCAGTGTGGGGTTGGAGAATTGAGGATCTTTAATGTCAGTGGCTGCTGTGGTGATCTGGGGAAGGCCCTGGCCCCTGCATGGGTCAAGCAATGGTGGGGGGTCCCCAGAGGGATTGGCCAAGTTTGGGGTGCAGCCCCACGGGAGTTCCTGGGCTGGGATTGGGAGTCCCTGTACTTGGGGACTTCTGGGCTGAGGTTTGGGGTCTCTGTCTCTAGGGGATCTTGGGCTGGGGTTTGGGGTCAGGGGCTGGGATTGGGGGACCTCTGGGCTGAGGTTTGGGATCGCTGCCCTAGGAGGGAGTCCTGGGCTGGGGTTTGGGGTCATGGGCTGTGATGGGAGGGTCCCTGTCTGGGGGAGTTCTCTGCACTTGGCTGGAATCCCCTCAGCCCTGACCCCTCCTTACCCCACAGCCTGCACCCCTCCTGCTGCACTACAGCATCAAGGACAAGAGGAGGTAGGGGTGGGGGTGGGTGCTGCCCCCCCATTGCAGCCCTGCTCCCGCCCCCCCCACCCCCCGTAATTTATACCCCACTTCGAATTTATTTTTGGAATAAAATCGTGGAAAAGCCCCCTCGAGTCCTTGCTTTGTCTGGGGGCGATTGGGGTCTGCATGTAGGGAGTCAGTGACCCCCGGCTGGGCTGCACCCATGGGGAGCTGAGTCATGGGGACCTTGGGGGTGCACTGTGGGCAGTGGGGCAATGCAGCCCCCTCTGTCCCCATTTCCCCGCCGTGCCGCGGGGGTCTCGCAGCCCCTCTGGGGACTGCGGTGCCGTTCGGGCACTGCCCGCATCGATCCCGTCACGGCTGCCTGACGAGCGTCCGGCTCTCCCTCCAACATAATGAGTCTTAATAAAGTCATCGTCCCTTTGATTGCCGGGGGAAAGGGGGAACCTCGCAGCCTTCCCGCCCCGTGCGGCCCTAATTAGCCTGGGACAATATTCCGCCATCTGGATCCGTGCGCGACAACCACGGGCACAGCTGCAGGCGGGGAGTCCCGGGAGCGGGGGTGTCCCTGTGCTGGGGCTGCGGCCCCCGTGCTGCGGGAGGAACAGGTGCCGGATCCCGGTGATCCCGGTGATCCCGGGAACGCCGCTCCGGAGGGGCCCTGGCTGCGGCACGGGGCTCACACGCCCCGGTCCTGACCCGGTGGTGCCGTGCTGGGCTGAGCCGGGCGGCTGTCGGGGATCACCCCTCCATCCTCTCCCCTCCGAACCGGGTGTCCCATCCTGGGGTAGGCACGGTCCGGGGCCCATCGGCCCGTGCTGGATGTGCCATCGGGTGTCCCGTGGCCCGTCCTTCAGCCCCGGCCCCGCACGGAGCTCTGCGCTCGGTCCCCCGCGCCGGAACCCCCGCGCCGCCGCCGCCGCTGCCGGGGGATCCGGTTACGGCCCGGCCCGGCCCAGCTGTCGGCCATCGCTCACCGGCCGGGGGGTGGCCGGGCTCGCCTGCCCAGAGCCCCCACAAGGACGAAGGGAAACGCGGGGGCTGCAGGGCCATCCGGGCATGCGGATCCCAAATGGGGCTGGATGGGCGGAATTGGGGTTCCAAATGAGGGTGGAGGGGTGGGGTTCAGGATTAGGGTCCCAACCGGAGAGGGAGGTGTGAGGTTGTGGAATGGGGGTCTCAAATAGGATTGGAGGGCTGGGGGGGAGCAGAATGGGGGGCTCAGTAGGTCTGGAAGGCTTGAGGTGCAAGGTGGGAGTCCCGAGTAGGGACAGAGGGTTTGGGGCACTGGATGGGTGTTCACAAAGAGACTGGAAGCGTGGCAGGGACCGGATGGGATTTCTAAACGGGGCCACAGGGATTGGGATGCAAGAATGGGGTCTCGGCCGAAGCTGGAGAAGTGGAGGTGCAGGATGGGGATCCCAAACAGGACTGGGGGACTGGGAGTGCAGGACGGGCGTCCAAACGGGGGCTGCCTGTGGGGGAGTGGGCGTGTAGGTGGATGGAGGGACAGATGGATGGAAGGATGGATGGATGCCGGGGGTGGCAAGGCGGGGGCTGTCCCTGTGTCTGTCAGCAGCGGCTCTGGCAGCCAGTTACAGACGGCAGAGCAGGAAACCCCCAAGAGCTCCCCACGCCCCCCAGCCCTGCACCCCCTCCCTTATCAGCGCCGACCCCGGAGGAGCCTAATTCAAACCAACTGCGGGGCTGACGTTGGTAAATGAGCCCCCCGCCCATGGCCTGGCCCCAGCGCCCACGGGGGCTGCCCCAGAGAGGGGGGAGATGAGGGCTGGGGGATCCAGCGGGGTAGGGGCAGGTACTGGGGGGATGTTCCCGTACCCCCGAGGCGCAGTCAAGCTGAAGGCACTTTGATGTCCCCCCGCCCCGTCATGCTCCGAGGGGGCTAATGGYCCCCGGCTCCAGCCTGGCAGAGAGGGAAACCTGAGCCCCCATCCCCCTGTTCTTAACCTGGGGGKGCTGTCGGGGGTCCCCTGCTCTGCCTGAGGGGATCTGGGCATGGCATGGACCCATATGACCAGRGGGATGGGACCCCTAAGAGCTCCTTGGCTATGTGGGACCCCCAGGGGTCCCACTGGGGATGGTGGCACCCCCAGCCTGGAGGGTCCCAAGGGATGAGAGGTGAAGGGAGCCACCCTTGGTGTCACAGGGATGTGCCGGGGGCTGCAGGTGCAGTATTGGGGGGGGGGGTCTGTGGGAGGGGCCCCACAGAGAGACTCCTCAAGCCCCCCGCCCTCCACAGCCCTGCAGCTCCTGTGCCAGGTGGGGGGCAATGGGAGCACAGCACAGCCCGGGGAGGGAGGCACAGCACCACCCCTCCCTCCTATGCCAGTGTCCCCAAGCACTGCCCCCTCCTACTCCACACCCTCCCCCACCGCCCTTCACTGGGGATAATCCCCAGCCCCCTCCAAAATTACACAAAACCCACCAGCGCGATGGACTCTCACTCTGAGGGTCCCACTCACCCCCAGCCGCTGCCCTGACCTGGGGTGGGCACAGGAGGTGCACCCTGGGCTGCTGAGCCCCGCGACTGTGCAGAACCCCCCGGCTGCACCCTCCCCGCCATGCTCCGGCAGCACCGGATCCGCGCAGCCGTGACAGAGACAGATGAGCCCCCGGCACCTTCACACCCCACTGCCGGGTGAGGGGCCATGCCCGGCATCCTGGAACGCGGTGGGCAATGGGATGGGCTGGGTGGGCACCGTGGGGACAGGAGTGACATAGTATTACCCCCACCCCAGAGTACCCACTGGGCCCATGGCAACACAGCCCTCCCATCGCATCCCATCCCAATCCCATCCCAACCCATCCCATCCCGTCCCATGCCCGGTGGCACGCGGCTGTCACGACGGGAATGAGCTGTCACGATGGGAATGAGCCGTCGCGCCAGCGCGGGGACCTTCCCTGTAACGAAGCGCCGGGATGAGGCTGATGAGAAAATCCAAACGCAATTTAATTCCTGTCACCGCCTGAGCGGCTCTGAATGACGCCGGGGGTTCTGACGGGCCCACGCTGATCACCCCCCAGCCCGCCCCACACTGTGCCCTCCTCACCTCCGCTGCCCCCCCAGCCCCGTGCTTCCTGCCCGCTTCCTGAGGATATGGGCACCGGCGCTGGCACCGGGATGCCCGCCGGCGTGGGAGGGGGGGGCACCTTCCTGCGGACAGAAGGGTTATGGCAGGGCCTGGGAAAGTGCCGCCCCCGGGACCCCAACACCCGCCCCATCCACCTGGGGATTGCTCGGAGCAGCCGCGCTGGTGATGGCAGCACTTGTGGCACCAAGGCGTGGCACCCAACCCTGCCACCGCACCGTCAGCCCCTCTTGGCACGAGTGCGAGGGGTGGTGGGGCTGCGGGAGCGGGGTCAAGGCACCCCTTCACGTCTCCCGGTTTATTTTGGCCGCCAGAGTTTCCTCCAAGCCTTTGTCTGGCGGCTGCAGCCCCCCCGCGGCCCCCAGGCTTCCTGCGTGTCCGTACGGGCGGGGGGATGCGCTGCGGGACCACCGCCTGTGGTTCTGCACGGGTGGGATATGGGATGGGATATAAAATGGGGATGGGATGGGATATAGGATGGGACATGGAGTGCATAGGGGGACACACACAGGGGGTACAGGTAAGCACAGAGGGCAGGTGTGGGTTCTCTTGGGGGATGCCAGCCTGGTCCTCAGTGCTAGGCTGGTGCAGGTGCTGCCGTTTGGGTGCTGCTGCCCTGACGTGGATGCTGGTGCCGTGGTGTGGGTGTCACAGCAAGGGTGTCATGGTGCCAGTGCCACGGTGTGGGTCCGGAAGCCATGACGTGTGTCCCAATGCCATGTGGATCCCAGTGCCACAATGTGGGTCCTAGTGCCGTGATGTGGATCCCAATGCCATGATGTGGGTCCTGGTGCCACAAAGTGGGTGTCAGTGCTACGGTGTGGGTGCCATTGCCACCGCAGGAGCTCCAGTGCCCTGTGTGTCCCAGCGCGGTGGCGCTCACCATCCCGCCATTGTTCCACCCTTTGAAGTCGGTGTTTCCTGGCGGGTTTGTCCCGGCCCGTCTGCGCCGGTGTTTCCCAGCCGTAAATTACCCAGCACGGGGTTCGACGTCCGCGTGCCCACGGACATAGCCTGACGAGGGGCTCCCACTGAGCCCACCTTCATTGGGACCTGCCAGGGCAGGACAAGGACTCACTGGAACCCCGTGGTGCCGTCAGGATGGACATCACAGTGTGGTGTCCCCGTGGATCCCCCATCCCCACTGACTCCCGATGCTATAACGGGATGTGGATAACCCGGGGTGAGAATTTGGGACAAGTCACAGCAAGACTGGAAGTACCCACGACAGCCCAGCCGATGTGCCAGGGATTAGCACGGTCCCTCCACTCCTGTCTGGCTGCCCCCAGCGCCCCGAGGCTTCCGTCCGGGCCCAGCGCTGACGGCACGGCCGTTCCCTCCGCTATTCCCAGCATTTCCTGGGGTTTATTGTCTTCCCCTCCCTGTCCCACCTTCCTCGCAGGAAACCCTTCGTCCCACGGGGCCAGCGGCTCCGTTGCCAGCAGGACGGCGCTCCCGGCCCCGTCTCCATGGGCAGGGATACAGCCGGCGCCCCGGGAGCTGCTCGAACCCCAAACCCCGCTCAGAGCCCGGTATGGGGGTCCCGGCTGTACCACGCTGCTCTGAGCCCCCATCACGGCGTGGATGCCGGGGCGCCACGGCGGAAAAGAGGCTGGGGACTGTCCCCAGAGCCCCTCTCCAACGGGGGGGCTTGTTCTGCCACGGCTGTCGCCCACCAGTCCCCTGATCCCTAAAACAATTGGGTGGGTTATTGCAACGCCGCGTCTCTGTCTGCTGGATAATTGCATGTGATCCCGGCAGGGAGGGGACGTGCCGCCATCATCTCGCGGCTCTGACGGCGGCACCGAGCTCCCGCCGTGGGACAGAGGCTGGAGAGAAGTGGGGGAGCCCAGCACGACAAGGGGATGCTCCTGGAGGGGTGAATCAGGGTCTGCTCCCGCCCCATCCCCATCTCATCCCATCTCCATCCCCATCCCTGTGTCCATCCCATCTCCATTGCATCCTCATCTCCATCTCATCCCATCCTCATCCCAATCCATCCCCCTGCTCTTCCTACACCCCCCGGACCCCCACACCCCCCGGGGCCTTGGGCGGCAAATTCCAAAGGGCACCCGGGAAGATTAATGGCGAGGCCGGGGCCGGGGCTGGGCCGGCCGGTAACCGGATCGCCCCGCGGGAGCAGGAATGCGCCGCTGACCCCGCCGTGCCCGCCTCGCCGCGAGGGTCCCGCCACGCGGGGTCACCACGGGCTCAGTCACCACGGGCACCCGCAGCCCCTGCCCCAGCCAGGGACATCCCTCAGTCCCCAAACCCGATGGGGTGCTGTCCCCGGATCCCCAAACCCAGAGACACGTCCTCGGGAGCCAGGGACAGGCAGCGGCCCCGAGGTCTCTGTGATGGCGGTGACACAGTCATCACGCTTCCCGTTCCAGGAGGGGTGCCATGTGCCATCTCCCTGCCCACATCCAGGGGATGCCATCTCCTCTTCCCACAGCAAGATGGGCACCAGGGGCTCCATCTCCCTCTTCACGTCCCAGCTCAGGGGTGCAGATCCCCCCTTCTGGCCCCCCGGCACGGGGACACCCAGTGTTGTCGTGCCATGGGGGATGTGTTGTGGAGGCCGTGGGGGCTGCGGGGGCCGTGGGGGCTGCAGGCGGCCGGCGCGGAGCAGCTGTCGGGTCTAAAGTTACGGTGGCGGCTGGGGGCGGGGAGCGAGGCCCGGAGAGGGATGGGGTCCTCATGGGGGTGTCTTGGCTTGGGGTCCCCCTGTTGTCCCATGCCGAAGCTCCCGTGGGGCGCAGGGCCGGACCCCGCCAGGCCGGGAGGATGCAGGACAGACCGGGGCTAATAATAGCCCTGGGGTGGGAGGAGGAGGAAGGATGGGGCTTCCTCTGCGACGCCTCTTCTTCCTCCTACCCGGCTCTGCCAGGCAGTACGTGTGACACGGGGACACTTCGAGTGCCACCTGCCCCCCCGCTGTCCCGCACCCCCATTCCCAGTGTGACAGCCCCTGCTGCCGGCTGCACTCGACGGTGTCCCCTGGAGCACCCACCGTGCCCGCTGCCCGTACAAGTGCCACCCCCACCATTCCCTGCCGCTGTCACCCCCCGCTGCTGTCAGGCCCCATCACCGCTGTCACCCCCCGCCGCCGCCGCGTTTCGTTGCACTTCACTTTTTAATTAACCTCGGGGCGCTGCCTCGCCGGGGTTAATGGCAGCGGTGACCCGCGCGGCCATCGATCCCCCGAGCCCTGTGCCGCGCTCGCAGCGACGGACGGGCCCCCTCGGGGTCCTGCGGGATGACAGGGGCGTGTGCTCCCCCTCCTTCAATCCTACGCATGGCAGAGTCCCGTAGAACCCCCGGGGTGCCCCCACTCTGCTGCCACCACTGTGGCAGAGCAATGTGGGCACACACTGCTCGTGGTGTCCCCAGTCAGGTTTAGGGGTGGTCCCATAGGTGCGTCCTCATTGGGGATCCCCTCCCGGCCATTCAGTGGTTCTGTGGCCGTGCCAAAGGCGGGGTCCCGCCCCCCCGCAGCCGCCCCAGCCCCCTCCCTGCTCAGGTGCCCCTGTCACCCCTCCGCTCTTTAATCCGGGGGTCGTTCATCTTGGGCGGGGGCCGGGCTGTCAACGCCCAGACGGGCCATTTCCGAGCCGAGTCCCCCGCGCTCAGCCCTAATTGAATCCTCATGGTCCCGCCGCCGCCTCGGCCCCGCCGCGGCACCCGCCACCGTCCCGCTGCCCACAGCAGGTCTCCCAGGGGTCCCGGTGCCACGGGGAGGCTGGAGGTGCCTCACGCCAGGTACCCACCGGAGGCACTCGGAGCCCCCCACTCTCTCCAGCCTCCCCCTCCCCCGGCACAGAGATCCCGCTCGGTAGGCAGCGGGCACGCGGCCCCACGCCACGGCTCTGTCCCACTGCGGGATGGGGATCCCACACCCCAACAGCCCAGCCTGTCCCCCCACTGCAGCCGCGGGTCAGCCATGGACGGATCCCGACCCCATGGGGGTCCCAGCGGGTCCCTCTGCTGGGGCAGGGGACGGGCAGTGCCCCAAGTCCCGGCCGTGCCGTGCGGGGGTCAGGGGGCGTGGGCGGCCGAGAGCCCGGCGGGGGGGCAGCGGCGTTTGCTGCAGCCGGAGCCTTTGAAATGCAACCCCCCCCCGCCCACGGCCCATTTGGCTGGAGTTTGGCCCAGGCACAAATGGAGGCCCCGGAGCGAGCAGGGGATTCCGGGGGGGTGCGGCAGCTGGGGCTGGCGGGACCCGCTGACCCCGGCCGGTCCCTGGCACTGGCACTCATGGCTCCACGTGTGCGTGCCCCTGCACACGCGTGTGGCGGCTCTGGATGCGAGCCGGTGTGTCCGTGAGCCCTCCATGCACACCTGGACACAGCTGCGCACACCTGCACACGCCTGCACACAGCTGTGCCCGCACGCACGGCTGCGAGGAGCCTGCTGGGGTGGTTGTGCCCACACAGACACACGGGGGTGGGAGCAGTGGAGGCATGTGCAGGGCACCGTGTGTCCTTAGTCCTGCGCTGTCCCCACGTCCATATCCTCATCCCACCCCATCCCGTTCCCCCACGCTCCCCCCGTGCCGTGGTTGTGCTCAGCCCCCACGGGAGCCCGGGGGGCGATGCCGCTCGTGTTAATGAATCGATGATTTGCCAACAGCCCCGGGGAGGGATCCCCGTCTCCCCTGGCTCCCCCGACTCCCGACACATCCATCCCCATTCACCGGAGCCAGGTGTAATCCCATTATTCCCGGCTTCGCTGGGGTCCCAGCCCACCACAGGGTCAGGATTTATTGCCAGTAATTGCTGGGGTCCCGTCCCCCGGCGCGGGGGGGCTCCCGGCACCCCCCCGGCGCTGCCGCCGCTCCTTTCACTTTAATTCCGCACCGAGCTGTTCCCTTATTAAAGGAAAATTCATTTGCCAGCGATTTCCATGTGCCGGGGCCGCGCGGGGCCGCGGCCCTAATCGCGTTACGGAGCGCTGCGGCGCAATATTGGGATGGAGCCGATAAATAATGGATCAGGGCGGCGCGGGGCGGGGGAGGCGCGTTACGGGGGTACCGCACCCCGAATTGTGTTACCCTCGGCATTGCGCTGACACCCCCAGCACCCTGCTCCTGACACCCCGCTCCCGGACCCCTGGCACCGCGATCCTGGCACCCCAGCACCCCGTGCCTGGCACTCCGGTCCCGGCAGCTCGCGGGGGTGTGCGGCACCGGCTGGGGTAATACCTGGAGCTGCCGGTGCTTGGACCCACGGCAGCCCCCAAGATGGGGATGCTGGGTGGGGGACAGGGAAGCAGCTCCAGCACCAACACCCCCTCGGTGCCCCCTCATACGTGGATCACACCCTCGGTGCACACACAAAACCCCTCACATGTGCACACTCATGTGAACACACACATACGTGCACACACACGTGTGTCCCGGTGCTGCTCATGGCGGGGATGGGGCGTGAGGGGCTGAAACGTGGCTGGGAGCCGAGGTCTCAGATCTCCAGGACCTCCCCGGAAACCCCCAGGGACACCCCCGCGGGTGGAGGAGTCAGACAAAGGCGGAGGCTGTCAGTGCCACACCGGGTGTAGTACCCTGGGGTGCCCTCAGCCCCACGCCGTGGACGTGCCCGTCACCGTCCCCTCGGGCCACGGGCACCGGGCCAGCGCCGGGCACTCTCCCGGCTCCGCAGGAAGCTCCCGTGTTCCTGCAAAACCCCCGAGGGCTCGTTTTGTTCCCACCCTGTGGCCTGGTTTGGGGTGAAAAGCATTTCCTATCCTGTGTTCTCGGCAGCTGCAGCCGCCACTTCCCACACCGGGGGGAAGCTGGAGGGGTCGGGCAGGGTGTGGGCGCTCAGCCCACCCCGGCAATGCCTCAGCGGCCGCCTCGGGACACGAGTGGGGGCTCAGGGAAGGGAGGAGGTGCCACCACCATGATCTGGGAGCGTCCTTAGGCGCACGGATTCATCCTAACTACTGAAGAGCAACGGGTGGGGATAATGGGGGGCTGATGAGAGGGGGGCGATGGGGTGAGGGTGACATCCCATCCATCAGGGTGAGCGCCACCGCTGGAGATCTGCCGGGTTCCCGCAGATTCCCGTGGGTCGCAGCCCGGTGGGAGCATTCCCACATTCCTAGCCCGGGACTCGCTGCCGAGATCCCGCTGGCCCCGGAGGAGTCAGAGCGATCCAGAGGGGTTTGCTCAGCCGGTGGGCGGCCGCAATTCCCCATCACAAGAACACAGAATCACCCCGAGAAGCGATTTCCCAGAGTGTGTGTCCCACAGCATTAAACCAGAACCGAGACCGCAGCCTCCCCTTGGGGCTGGGATCCCCGGGAAGGTTTGGAACTCCTGGGAACGGCTGCGACCCCCATTTCCCTCTCCCCGGACGCCCAGGGCCTTGTGGCCGGCACGGTGGCTTCATGCCAGCGGTGCTGCTGGAAGGGACTGGGCTCACAGGGTCCATCCGAGTGCAGGACTACTGGCAGCTCCCGTGGGGGGGTGGGAGTGGGGGTCCCCGCTCGCCTGCATCCCGGGACGGACTCGATTCCCCGGTGAAAGCCGGTGGCACGTGCGGCCACGGCAGCTCCGCCATCTCCCCGCGCCCTGCGGAGAGGACAAAAGCTGCATGCGAGGAATCCGTGCAAACGCCGCCGTGCCCGGCACGCCGCCGTGCGAGGGGCCCCGTGTCCCTCTCCCAAACCGAGCCCCCTCTCCACCCCCCCCCACCCGCCGGCCTTTAATTGCTCCGGCTGCTGGGAAATTTCAAGGTTGAATTTGTCAAACTCCGATTTCCAGCCGGGAGATCGCGTTCTGCCTTTGTCAGCAAGATTGGAAAAATCCCCCCCCCCCCCTTCGCCTCCCTCCCGCCCCCTCCCCACTTCCATAATCCTGGCATCGGCGCTGCCGGATCCCCCTGCACCTGCTCCCCCAACCCGGCTCCGTGTGCTCCCACCGGCCCCCCCCGCATCGTCCGCAGGTTCATTACCGCCGTGACCCCCGTGACCTCCCCATGTCCCCGATCCCAGCGACACATCCATGGGGACACCCGACGGGACTGGGGATGGGGGGTGCCGAGACAACTCTCCGGAGGGGCAATGCGGCATCCCCCAGCCCCAAACCCGCCTGATAATCTGGACGCGGCGTCGCCAGCCAGGCCTCACCTGCGTGTGCGGCATCCCGGGATTTTTACGAGCGGTCGAAATCCCGGAGCTATTTGTACCGGGAAAGGGCAGCGGGAATGTGGGGAGGGGGGGGCGGAATTTATGGCTCTGAAACCCAAAACCCACCCAAAAGGGCTTAATCACTCCCAGCCGCGGCCCCGATGCTTTTATGGGGCATTTTAGAGCAAAAGAGCCAATAAATTTTTGGATGAGGGTAAGAGCCGCGGTGAGGATGAGGAGGGAGCAAAGGAGGGGGGACGCACTCGGGTGGGTTAAAATGGGGGAGACAACAGGGGGGAGGCGCGGGGCTGCGCCCCGGTAGTGGCGGAGAGGGGTCGGTCCCCCCCCCCTCGACAGGGGGGGCGTCGGTGGCTCCTCCTCCTCCTCCTCCCGGTATCCCGGGGCTTTAAGGCGGTGGAACGGGAATCGCGGGGCTGGGGGCGGGGCCGGCGGCGGCGGGTCCCGGTCCCGGCGCGGGTCCCGGTCCCGGCATGACCTCGGCGGGGGAGGCGGCCGGTTCCCCCCCGCTGCCCGCTGCGGTTGGCGGCCACCGGCGGAGCCCCCTGGACCGGCTCCCGCCCCCCGCCAACACCACAAAACCTCTGACCCCCTTCGGCATCGAGGACATCTTGGGGCGCCCCCGTGGCGGGAGCCCCCCCGGGACTGGGACCGGTCCCGCCGCCCCCCCCNGGCGGCGGCTGCGCCCCAGCCTCGCCGCTCTGGGCGCTGGAGGAACTCGCCAGTAAAACCTTTCAGGGGCTGGAGCTGGGAATGCTGCAGGCGGCCGGAGGTACCGGGGCCGGGGGGCTGCCGGGGCGGGGGGACTCTGCCGGGAGCGGGGCGGGCATCGGGAACCGGGCATCGGGCACCGGGCAGGTGGCGGGGCTGGAGGGCGGTGGGAAGGCCGTGGCGAGGTCAGCGATGTCCCTTGTCGCCCGTCCGGGGAAGTTTGCTCCTTATCCCAGAGGGGCGAGCGTGGCTGGGAGGCCCGAGAAGCCGCCGGTGCTCGGCCGGGACACCGGGGACACGCGGCAGTCCGTGTCCGAAGGGAGGGAGAAGTCCCGGGACCGGACACAGGGAACCCGAGCTAGCCCTGCTCCGGTGAGCCGCCACAGGCACCGAGGCACCGGAACTCCGGGAGAAGCGGCCGCGCCGGGGCCGGCAGCTTTACCGGGAGCCGCGGGACCGGGAGGTGGATCGGCGCTGCCGAGTCGTGACCGTGACCGTGACCGAGCGCGGGGGCTGAGCGGCGGATCGGGTCCGCCGGTAATGGAAACTCGGTACCGGCCCCGACTCAGCCGGGACGGCGGCTCCGTCCGGGGCTCGGCCTGACGGAGCAGCCGGTACCGGCGGGGTCCGACAGTCGCTCAGGGACGGGGATGAACCAGCCCCGCACCTCCCGGGCTCGGCCGAACCGGGAGGACACCGACAGACAGCACGGCGCCTCCGGGAATGAAAGAATCCGTTACTGGGCTGGAGAGACGGACACGGACGGACAGATCGTGACTCCGGGATTAACGGAAAATCTCACACACAGACAGGCAAATCACGGCTTCACAGAGAATTAATAAAATCGTTACCGGGACAGACAGACTGACCCGAACAGACCGAAAAAGGCTCCGGTAATTAATGTAAAAAAACAATCACGTCCATTACCGACACGGACAGAGAGTGTCTCCGTGATTAACGTGAAAAAAAAAAAACAAACCCAAAACATTACCGGGATGGACAGACCGACAGAGCAGTGTGCCGGTATTTAACGGATACGGTTGGGCACAACGCGACTCACGCCGGTAACGAAAAACCCTTCGGACAGACGGACACGGACCACTAGATCAACCCTCCCGTGAGTAAACGAACGTCGTTATCGGCCGGACAGATGAACGAGGATGGAACCAGTCTCCCGTAATGAACGGAGAAAAAAATAAAAATCCCTAATTACGGAGAGGTAATTAAGGAACCCACCATAGCGGGCAGACAGACGGACAGACAGAGCGGGGCTCCTGTGAATAACGAATAAACCAGCCCGTTAACGGGCGGACAGACGAACAGAACGGGAACGCCTCGGGCGCCCGGTTTTAAGGTAAAAACCTTCGTTATCTGACGGACGGACACGGCAAGGAACGAAATATGTTAGCGAAAATATCCCATTACCGGGTGGACGGACAGGAACGGGGCGAAAAATTCCCTTTTCCGGGACGGACAGATAGGCAGAAACGGAGCCGATCGAGGCTCCCGGAATTAAGGTTAAAAGGCCCATTACTGGACGGACAGATCGACAGAAAAAAAGATTAAAAAAAAAAACCCGAAAAAACCCCATTACCGGCTGATCAGACGAACAAAAATCGTAACGACAGCGGCTCCCGGGGAGGAGGTAAATTCCTGTTACCGGCCGGATGGAAGGACAGACACGGGACTAATAAAAATGAACGAAAAAATACTCGTTGCCGATCGGACAAACGCGGGAGCGATCGGGGCTACCGGAGAGGGGATGAAGCTCCAGTACCGGCCGGACGGATGGACACGGCCGAGCGGGGATCTCGGAATTAACAAAACCCGGTCACGAACCGACCGCGGGTAACGGTGGAATCAAGCGGGACTGGCGAACAGATGGAGGTGCCGGTAATTCAGGTAAAATCTCGTTACCGGGAGGATCCACCGACACAGCCGGGACAGCTAGGGCTTCCGCGATGAACGAAAATGCCTCTTCACCGCGACGGAAGGACGGACTGACAACGGAGTGATCAGGGCTCCCTGAGCAGAGGTAAATCCCCGTTACCGACATGGACAGAAAGACAGAAACGGGGCCGATCGGGGCTCCGAGAGCGGAGGGGAAGCCCCGTTACTGAAGTGACGGACGAACACGGCATCCATCGGATATTCGTGACCGCGGTAAAGCCGTGCTACCGGGACGGACCCACGGACTCGGCCGGGACTGCCTTGGGGCTCCAGTACCGAATGAGGAGTGGAGTCTGCGCTGCGAGAGACCCCGGGAGCCACCGCTGTTACCGGGGGACGCATGGCCGCGTTATCGAGAGGCGGGTCGGTGCCGCCGGCAGCGGCAGGGCTGGAACGGACCGGGGGTCGAAGCGGGAAAGATCGGGACCGCGATCGGGATCCCACCGGCGGCGTGAAGCCCTGCCCGGGGTGGCGATCCGCGTCTCGCCGGGGGTTCTCTACGTCGCTAGGGGCAGCAGCGACGGCACCGGGGCCGGGAGTGGCCACGGGATCGAATGCGGGGACCAACACGGGCTGCTGGAATCGCGGAGAAGGAGGATCCCGGTTCTCTACCGAGGCTCGTGGCTTCGTTCCGGGGTCCCGGAGCAGCCACCGGCGGCACACGGGTGTCTCAGCCCCGGTCGCAGCGGGGGCGACTCCGACAAGACCGGGGCCGCAGTAGAACGATGATTCCCGGCTTCCAGAGCCGCGGTTTGGTTTGCTCGGTTCGGTTGGGCACGACTCGGTTTGGTACTGCTCGTCTGCTTTCAGTTTGATGTGGGCCGGTTCGTCTCCGTTCGACCGGGAGTCGGCGGGGCCGGGACTCGCAGTGCTCGGCACGGCTCGGCGGGGCCGGTGCGTGTACCGATGTCTGTGACCTGTCACCGCTGCCCCCGCAGGTCGGGACTCGCGGCGCTCTGCGGTTCGGTGGTGCCGGTACCCTGCCCCACAAGCTCTTTCCCGCCGAGCACCCCAGTGCCGCTGCGGGTTCCGGTCCCGTTACCGGGGGTGCGATGCTTGTCCCCGCTTCGTCGCTGGGCACCCGGGGGCCGTTTCCCGGTGGTGCTCCCTGTTCTCCGTGCCCTAACCTCGCTGTCTCCGCAGGTCCGTCCCCGCCGGGCGCCTCGGGCCCGCGCCCTCCCTGCAGGAAGCGTCGCAAGTCCCGGACCGCGTTCACGGCGCAGCAGCTGCGGGAGCTGGAGCAGCGATTCCGGCGGCAGCGCTACCTCTCCCCGGTGGACCGGGACGCGCTGGCGGCGCGGCTGGCGCTGTCTGCCGCCCAAGTCATCACCTGGTTCCAGAACCGCCGCGCCAAGCTCAAGCGGGACCTGGAGGAGCTGCGGGCGGACGTGGCCTCGCTGCAAGCGCTGCCCCCCGCCGCCCTGCAGCAGCTGGCGGGGCTGCCCGAGCCCCCGGGCTCTCCCCGTACCGGCACCGGGACCACAGAGCCCGCCGAGCTCTCGGAGGAGGAGATCGACGTGGCGGACTGAGCCGAGCACGCTCGGCTCCGCTCGGCTCTGTTCCGATCCGCTCGAACCGAAACTGCTCCGTTCGGATGCGCGTGGCGCCATTCGGGCCGGCTCGGCTGAGTTCGGATTCACTCGGGTCGGGTCAAGCCGAGTGAATCCGTTCGGATCCACTGGACTCCGTTCGGCTCCGTTCGGGTGCACTCGGGTCCGTTCGGACTGACTCGGCTCTGCCACATCCGCTCGGCTCGGTTCCGAACGGAGCCGAGCCCAGCCCCGCCCCATCGATGCACCCTTTTTCGGCTTTTTTTTGGTTTTTTTTGTTTTTTTTTTGTCTTTCTATTGTTTTGTTGTTTTGTTTTTGTTTTTTTAAATTTTATTTTCTATCGGCCCCGGTGTAAATATTTGCAATAAAGGCGACACCTTAATATGGACCCCAGAGCCCCCACCACCCACTTTTTGCAGGCGAGCACCTCCCACCGCGGGCATTAATTTGTTTTAACCGGTGATTAATTACCGGCTGCGGCCGCTCCTGCCCACCTCAATTTGCATATTAATCAAATTGTATTTGATCTCATGCCTGTCACCACCCCCCCCCAGCTCCTGTCACCATCCAGTGACATTAAGGGCGGGTGGAGGCCCCCCCTCGCTGTCCCCCGGGGCTGGAGTGACATGGGGAGTGAGGGGGGACAGAGGGGGATGCGGGGTGGACAGGGACACGGGGGGCTTGACCCATGACTGCGATGGACAGGGGTGGCAAAGAGACTGAGAGCCACCAGCCCAAAGGAAGGTCAGAAAGAGAAACAAATCTCAGTTTTATTAAAAAACCCAAATTGGTACAAATCCCTGAGGGGCCACGGGGAACAGCTTAGGCCCACCGCCTCAGCACAAGGGGCTGCAGGGTGGGCTCCGGCCCCCAGTATCCCCAGAGCAGGAGGGGGAGACATTCCCACCCCTGGCACTGGGGGACAAGGCACAGGAAGGTACAGGCACGTGAGGGGGGCCCTGGCAGCCCCCCCAGCAGAGCAGGGTCAGCTCAGCAGCCCCCCAGGGGCGGCCCTGCCCTTGGCACGGGGCAGGGGGGCAGGCGTGGCGTGGGCCGGGTGCTTGAGTTGCAGCAACAGCTTGCTGCCCTCCACGGTGGCACCCTGGGGACAAAAGGAGTTGGCACTGGGACAGTTCCCCTATGGGGATGGGATGTCCCAGAGCCACCCGAGGGGTGGGGAGGTGCCACAAGCACCCCCCAGCTCACCTGCATGGCCCTGAAGGCCTCCTCGGCCTCTGCCTTCCCACAGAAGTTGATGAAGGCACAGCGGCGCCCTGGGAGCAGCCGCACAGAGCGGATCTCCCCGAATCTGGGGAGCACAGACCCCCAAATAAGGGGGAGCAATAGTTAGAGATTCCTAAATGAGGCAAGGGAGGGTTAGAGACCCCTCAAAGCTGCAGGGTAGGAGGGCCAGAGACTCTCAAACATGCAAAGCAGGTTTAGCAACCCCCAACAGCTGGGGAAGGATGAAAGATTCCCAAAACTGGAGGGATGTGGAATGGGGGAACAGACTCCCAAACCTGAGAAGGAACAGTTAAAGATAGCCTAAGCTGTGGGATAGAGACCCCCAAATCTGGGGGTGGTGTGCGAGTCAGAGACTGCTCCCCAAGTATTCCCTGCAGATCAAAACCATCAGAGAATGAGGACAGGGCAGAGCTGGGGAGCTTGGGGGTCACCAGGGCTGTGCCAGAGTCTTGGGGTCCTGGTGGAGAAGCGGTCCTGGGGGTCACTCACCGGCCAAAGGCACGACGCAACACTTTCTCATTGATGTGGGAGGTGACATTGCCCACCCAGAGTGGGAAGCAGTCCCTGCCAAGAGCCATCCTGGTGTCATCAGAGCCAGCACTGTGCCACTCTGGGACCCCCCCAGATCACCACACAGCTGTACCTGGCAGGGTGGCTTGGTGGCAGTGTTGGGTGGCCACTGGCCACAGCAGGTTCCCGTTTCAGGTCTCTTGTGGGGGTCCCAGCGTTGCCTCCTGTCACCTTTGTGTCACCTGTGTCCTGGCAGCTCCTGGTGGTCCATCCTAGTGCCAAAGGCCCAAAGGGGATTAGCACCCACTGGGGACACAGGGATAGCCCTGAGGTCCCCCCACTCACCCCTGCCCCTTACCAGGGAGAGACAGCGGCTCCGTAGCCTTGAGCAGGAAGGGGGACACGGGGACACCCCCAGGGCGGCTGCACTGCTGTGAGGGGACAGGGGTGAGGCGTGGGGGGCACAGCAGGACAGATGACGGGGCTAGGGGGTTGGGAGAGGGGGGTCTCACCTGCAGCTGGGCCCGGCAGGCCTCCAGCTGCGTGGCTGCCTCAACATAGGACCCATCCTGCAGCAGCAGCTCCTCGAAGGTGCGTGCGGCCTCGGCGTAGCGCTGGGGGCCGGAGGGCACCTGCAGCCCCCTGCATGGCCCCACAGGCACCCCACACCCCCCCCACCCAGCCCAAATGGCACCTCAAAGCCTCACTGACATGCCCCAGCCCAGCCCTATGCCACCCCACTAACACCCCTTAGTCCCCTGCCCAGTCCACCCAGCCCAAATTTAGACCTAATGCAATCAATCCCCCCACTTAGCCACTGCACCCTACAGCCCCTCCAGTTCCCCACAGCCCCCACCCAGACCCACTAGGCACCCCTCAGCTCCATGCCCAGCCCACCAGCACTCCAAAACCCCCAGTTTGTCTCCAACAACAGCCCACAGCACCCTGAAAAGCCCAACAGTCAGTCCTAGAACCCAGCAGCCCCTCACCCAGTCATGGCACCCACCTCTTCCACTCCCCCCAAGACTCCAAGCCCCTGCAGCCAGCCACACATTCCCTGAATCCCCCCCACAGGTACCTGAAGCCCCCGCAGGGCCTTGCCCTTGCGGAAGGAGCCCTTGGGCCAGCCTGGCTGCAGCGCCAGCGCCGCCTCCGCATCTGCCAGTGCCTCCTCGTATCGACCCAGCTTCTCCAGGCAGTATGAGCGGTTCCCCAGGAGCCTGTGGGGATGGAGATGTCACTGTGGCCTGTCCCTCCCACCCCAGGACCCCCCAGCTCACCCCAAGCCCCTCTGCTCACCGGTGCTCCCGGGGGTTCATCTCTAGGGCAACAGTGAAAGCCCAAATGGCCTCATTGTGTTGGCCCATCTGGGCTGCCTCGATGCCATGATCTGGGGAGGTGACAAAGAGGTGGTCAGTGAGGACACAGGGAGGGACAGTGCTCCTAGAACAGCTTCTCTAGGATCTGGGGAGAAGCAGGAAGAACCCCCAGTGCCCTCCCCTCATTCCTCTGGGGGTCTCTACACTAACCTGCAAGTGCCAGGCTCTGCTCTATTGTGCTGGGACTGGGTGGCCTGGGCTGCAGGGGCTGGGAGGGCACAGGTTTCTTCACAGGATCTCCACTCCCCTTCTCTGGCCCCTTCCTGCTTGGCTCCAAGTTCTGTGTCCCAGGGGACTGATCGCTGCCCGGGGGGGGCAGCCGGACCCCTGCCTTCTCCCGTGCTTTGCAGACAAAAGTGCAGCTCAGGTCCAGCTCCTCCTGGGGAAGCAGGGAGGGATGAGCAGGTAGAGCCCTGGGACCCCTCACCCCCAAATGGCTCCACTGGGGAGACTGTCCCTCACCTCTGTCACCAGCGTGTCCTCTGGCTCAGGCTCTCCTGAGGGGACGGTGGAATCCCCATGACATGAGGAGGGCTCTGGGCAGCATCCCACATCCTCAGCATCATTTGAGGGGGGCCCAGCGCCTGAAGGGCCACTTGGGGGGCTCTGCAAGGAGAGGGAGGGGCTAAGGTGGTGGGCCCCCACCTCTGGGGAACAGAGGGGGCTGGACTGGCCACTCACTGGGTCAGTGTTCTCTTTGTTCTTCTGCTGTTGACCTAATTTCTCCCGTTTCTTTCGGTCTTTTTGTTTCTGGAAAGAGATGACATGGACCCAGGAGCAAGTGTCAGTCAGAGAAATGCAGTCCCCCCAACCCCACCACCCGCATCCCCCAGCCATGCAATCCCCAAACTCTGGGACCTGCTGGCAGCACCCCAAGAAGTGGCAGTGACCCCAGATCCCAGGGGCTGCCAGCGGCCCTTCCCAGGGCTCACCCACCTTCTTCTTCAGCTTCTTCTTCTCTGCCTTCCTCTTTGCCCGCTCTTCCTCTGCCACCAGCTCCTGCGCATTCCTCTCGGCTTCCTGCAAGGAGGGATGCCCTGAATGAGAATCCTCCGGGGGCCACGAGATGGGACCCCTCTTGTGATATCAACCCGGGACCCCACAGCCCCTGGAGAGCAGGATGGGCGGTGGGGGGGATTCCCCACCTCTGCCGTGAGCCAGGTGAGGCGGGGTGTGGGCAGCCGGTCCAGCCGTGCATCCAGGACGGTCGGAGAGGTCCGGGGGAGCTGTGGAGGCAGCTCCGGGCACAGGAAGGACTTGCGGAAGCCGCAGTAGCTGTAGGGAATGGGCTCCTCCGCGACGGGAACGTCCAAGAACTGGAATCCGTCAAACCTGCCCTCATCGTAATCATCACTGCCGTCGTAATCGTCATTGCCGTCGTCATCGTCACACCCCACCTCGTAATAATCCACCCCGGGGCCTGTCAGGAAATCGCGGTGTGTGAGGAGCAGTCCCGGGCACCGGACCCCGGTACTTCCCATCCCGTTCCCCCTCCCCTGGCAACTCCCGAGCACGTGGACCCCCGGCAGCCCCCGCCCCACTCACCGTCGTCCCAGAGCAGACACACCTCCCCCGCCTCGTACTCGATCACCGTCTGGGAGGGGCCCTGCGACGGCACCGTGAAATCGGCGAAGCTGGACATACGGTGCCGGGGGCAGAAGGGCGCTGTGGGGAAGCACAAACAGCCATAAGCTGGTGGAGGCGAAACCGAAACCGGGCCAAGAGCGGGCCCCGCTCTGGGCTCCCACCCGTGCGCGCCCCCGGCCCCGCCAAGGCCCGTACCGCCGATCCAGCCAGCGGGGCCGAGCATGCAGCCCCAGGGACAGGCAGCGGGGGCAGGTCCGAAGCCGCAGCCGCCCAGTCCGAGCCCGTCCTGCTCCCCCGTTCCGCCCGAGTCCCTTATCGCCAGGAACCGCCGCCGCCGCGCCTCAGAATTGCATCACGGGCCTACCGGAAAAACGTCACGGTGTCGGTGGAGGCCGCCCCGCCGCCATGTTGGATGCGGGCAGGACGGCGGCCCGCAGGGCCCGGACTGAGCAGAACCGAAGCTCCACGTGCCCTCCCGCCGTCCCCGCCTGCTCCAAGGNCCCCGCCGCTCGTCCCGCCCCTCACGGCGGGCCCATCCTGGCGGCCAGTTTGGCCCAGCCCCTCGGATTAGCGAGGGCGCGGCCTAAGCCTCTTTGCTGCCCCCGCCCCCGGCATGGCCCGGCATGGACGCCGGCGGCGCTGAGCGGCGCGGCGGGGATCTATGCCTGCAGGTGAGGCCGCTCGGGGCGAGGGAGGCTCGGACACCCCTCGCCGGGCAGCGGCGGGGNGGGCACTGGGCCCAAGCAGTGCTGCGTCTCCATGGCAACGGTACAAGGGGGCGGGGCGGAGGTGTGATCTAACGTGGCGAGCCCGGGCCGGGGCGTGGCCACAGCGGGAGTCGGCTGGGGGCGTGACCCAAGCGCGGGTACTGCCGGAGGGGGCGTGGTCAGTGTAGGAATGGGCGGGGCCGTGCGTGGCCCCGCCCGTCGCCCCGGCCCGAGGGTCCTCAGCCCCCTGTGCCCCTCCAGGTGGGCGACGCCGGCCTGGGCGGCCTCATCCTGCTGCTGCTGACCGCCCGACCGGGACCGGGCGATGGGGCTGCCCGCGGAGAGCCCCTCGAGCCCGGTGAGACACCTGGGAGGCTGTGGGGCCCCAAT
This sequence comes from Turdus rufiventris, assembly GCA_013186435.1. Lineage (NCBI taxonomy): Eukaryota > Metazoa > Chordata > Aves > Passeriformes > Turdidae > Turdus > Turdus rufiventris. Next base: position 164,676 of record PYHW01010656.1, on the reverse strand, counting down.
AGGATGTGGTGTTCTGGGAGGCTGCGGGGATTCTGATGGGGTCCAGGGTCCTTGGGGGGCACTGATGGCGTGTGACAGACTATGGGAACCCCAATGGTCTGCAGGATGCTGGGAGGCTGTGGGGACACCAGGGGGCTGGGGGGGACTTGTGGGGAACATAACTGTGTCTTGGGGGTCTCAGGGTTAGGGGGGCAGTGATAGGGCGATGTAGGCAGGTGCTATCCCACAGCGAGGTTCTGCACACTGGGAGTCCCCAGTGATCCCTGCCCCATCCTGAGGGTCCCATGCCCCCCAGGCGGGTCGCGGGGGCCCCTGGCACGCTCCTTGCAGCGGGCAGAGGCCATGCTGCGCAGTGTCACCCCGGGACTGCGGCGTCTGCTGTCCCCGCGGTCGTCCCGGCGCGGTGACAGCGACGAGGATGACGACGAGGATGAAGCAGCATCCATTGTGGTCCCGCTGGAGCAAAGCTTCTCAGGGCTGCGCCGCTGCCTCTGTGTCTGGGAGGACCCTCGCACCGAGACTTTCGTGGGGTACGTGCGGCCCCATCCCAGCGGTGCCGGTGACTTTTCTCAGGACGCGATGCGGCAGCGCGTGGCGGAGCGGGGAGCGACCCTGCACGCGCTGCTGCAGCACCGCCACCAGCTCCGCCTGGCCCGCGACTTCACCCGACGCCTCAAAGCCTCCTCCGACTTCGTGCGGCGGCTGTCGGCGCTGCCAGAGCCCGGAGAGCCTGGAGAGCCCGGTGACCCCACGCCGGCACTGCGGGAGCTGTGCCAGGAGCTGCAGGCACACGCGGGGCACTGGGCCGCGCTGCTGCGGCGGCTGCGGACGGACACGTGGCTGCAGGCGCTGCCGCGGTGCCGAGGCGAGGCTGTGGTACACATGCGGTGGGCGCTGCTGCTGCCCGCCCTGATGGCCGCACGCCTGGCCAGGGAACACGTTGAGGGACGGCTGCAGGAGCTCAGCCGCCCCGGCACCCCCACACCAGCCTCTGAGTGGCTGGCTGACCTCTTCCAGGGGCTGGAGATCTACAACCGTGTGGTGCAGGGGCTGGCGGAGGAGCTGGGTCCTGAGGTGAAGGTTCCCAGTGCCTTCACGGTGGATGCGGTGCTGCGGCTGCTGGCGGCCGAGCGTGCCCGGGCTGTGGCCCAGAGGCTCCAGCCCCTCCTGTGGCCCCAGAGTGGGACCATCAGGGATGGACGTGTCTGCTGGGAGGACGTGGTGGTGCCGTGGCCAGCAGGGCATGATGTGGCAAAGAAGGGCATGGGGATGGACACAGAACCTTCTGGAGCAGAGGTGCCACCAGCGCTGGTGGCTGAGCTGCAGGCGCTGTGCCAGGAGGATGAGGAGCTGATGGGACACGTTTTTGGGGCGCTGGTGTCCTCAGCTGACAGCCTATGGCAGCCAGTGCTGTCAGAGAGCCCCGAGCCCCCGGAGCTGCGGCCAGGCAGTGCAGGTGGCTGGAAGGCCGTGCGGTGGCTGGACGCTGCCCGTGGCCCCGCGGCTGCTGCACTGAGTGCCCGGTACCGCCTGCTGCTCTGGGAGGCTGTGGGGGCTGCGCTGGGGGACAGCCTGGGCACCCCTCCTGCCACCCCCAGCGCCACCGTCACCGCGGCGTGGGAGCTGAGCCGTGCGCTCGCTGTTGGTATGTGGGGGCACAGGGGGTGTGGGGGCTCCCTCAGGGTGTCCCTGCTCTGCCCTGACCCCTGCTCTGTCCCCACAGCCCGTGTGCCCCCTGAGTGCCAGGAGGAGCTGGGGGGGCTCTGCCTGCGCCTGCTGTGCTGGAGTGTCCTCTGCAGCTGGGACACGGGTATGGGGGGCTGGGGCAGCACAGGGAGGGTACAGGGGGTACAGGGTGTGGGCTTTGGGGTACAAGGTGTGGGGCATTTGGTGGATATGGGGTGAGGGAGTGGGGTATGCTATCAAGTGTTGGATATGGACTATGGGGCGGGGTGTGGAGTGCAAGTAGAGGATTTGGGGCCTTCTGATTGTTTCTCCTGCAGATTTTACTCATGCTCTGGGCTCAGGACTGTCAGACAAGTGCTTGGAGGCCCCAGGGGGTCCCCCAGGGCCGGGGTGCAGCCGCACGGCCCAGCAGCTCCGGTGCCTCTTCCCAGCCCTGGCACTGGCCTTGCGCTGCCTGCGCCTGCTGCCCACCCGCCCGCACGGTGAGAGGGGTCCTGGGGGGGGAGGTGGGTCTGGGGATCCTCTCTGTGCTGACCCCCACCCACAGCTCCCCCCGGGGGGCTCTGCCTGCGGCTGCAGGTGCTGGGCCGGTGCCTGGCGGCGGTGGCGGCCGCTCACGCGTGGCTGACGGGCCGGGCCGGGCGGTACCTGGCGGCGTGGGCACTGCCTCAGTTCCTGCTGCTCACCCAGGGAGACCTGCAGGTACGGGGGCACAGGGGGTACAGGGGTCTGGGGGGGACACAAAGGGGCTGGATTCACTCCTCCTGCTCCCTCCAGGTGCTGAAGGCAGAGGCAGAGCAGCTGATGCTGCGGGTAAGTGAGACCTTCCCGGAGCCAGGGGACATTCACGGGGACAGCTCCTCTGAGCCACCCAGCCTGGGATCCCCGTGGGAGCTCCAGCTCTGCCAGCAGATCCGTGACGTGGCCAACAACATCCAGGTATGGTGGGACTGTGGGAGGGCAGTCCTGAGCACAAGGATGCCTGTGTCACCCGGTGTCACCCGGTGTCATCCTGTGTTTCCTGTGTCCCAGCTCTTCTCCAGGGACGTGCTGTGGATGTTCTCCACCAGTTGCAAGCGGCTCTCGGCCGAGATCTTCGACCAGACGATGCCACTGGGCCGGCACTGGCGGCTCGGGCCACGCGCTGGTGGGTGTTGGGGCTGGGGGGATGTGGGGTGCTTTAGGGGAGGTCACTGAGCTGGGTCCCTGTGTCCCCCAGAGCTGCCCAGCTCCCCCAGCGCGTACGCAGCGGCCGCGGTGCAGGCGGTGCTGGGGCAGGTGCTGCAGGGGGCCCAGGCCCTGCCCTACGATGCCCAGGTGCCCACGCTGGCACGGGTCACCACGGCCTTCCTGGAGGCCTGGATGGATCACATCCTGACCCGCCGGATCAAGTTCAGGTACTGGGGATGGGGAGCCACAGCTGCTGGGCAGTGCCAGGGGTCCGTCCCAGTGGCAGTTCCTGGGGTCCCAGTGGCAGGTTGGGCATGCAGTGACAGGCCAGTTGGGGTCTTGCTGATGGTGCCAAGGGTCCCAGTGGGGTTCCTGACAGTGCAGCTGTGGGGGTCCTGGTGATGGTCTTGGGGGTCTGCTGGCAATGCCCCAGTGCCCAGAGCAGGGTGGCAGTTCCAGAGGGTTCTGCTGGGTTCCTGGTGGGGATTCCAGGGGTGCCATGCTCACTCTGACCTCCATCCCAGCCTGCAGGGTGCCCTGCAGCTCCGGCGGGACTTTGAGGCGGTGCGGGAGCTGGTGTGCTCGGAGCGCTCCGGGCTGGCTCCCGAGGCCCAGCAGGCGCTGCGGGCCCTCTGCGTCTTCCGCCACACGGACACGGCTGTGCGGTGCCTCCTGCAGCAGCCCGGGGGGCTGGGGGGGCCCCCCCGGGGCTGGGGCAGCCTCCGGCGCTGCTGTGAGAGCGGGGTGGGGTGGGACTGGGTGGGGAATGGAGTGGGATGGGATGGGAATTGGATGGGATGAGGTGGAGTGGGATTGGGATGAGATAGGGTGGAGATGGGATGGGACAGGGTGGGATAGGGACTGGGAGATTGGGACCAGGATGGATGGGGACAGGGAGAGGGACAAGGACAGGGATGGGATTGGAATGGGGACAGGGATGGGGACAGGAACCCCTACCCGGAGCAGGATCTGATATCTCAGTCTATCCATCCGTTTCCAGGCTCGGACGAAGGCGCCCACCCCCTGGAACCATCCATGGACCCTCTCCCTGGCCTGGACCCTCTGGAGGGGCCGGGCCAAATCCCAGGGACCCCCACACTGGCTCCGGAGGCCAATCTCCCGTCCCGACCCGAGTCCCCGTTCCCGGGCAGCCAGCAGCAATGGCTGTCCCTGCGGCTGCACCGTGCTCGCCGCTGGCGTGTGCCAGGGCTGCCGTGTGTCGGGAACAGCCCCGAGGGCTGACCTGGAATAAACCTGTCAAACACCATGGCTGTGGCTATGTCTGCGGCTGGCACGTCGGGTTCTCGGGGTCTGGCATCCCTGGGGTGTGATCCTGGGATTCCAACTGCGACCAGTTCCTTGTAGACAGGATCGAATTGGAACACTGGTGGGGAGACTGGTGGGGCTAGGGGGTCCTGGAGGGGCTGGGGGTGCAGGGTGGGATTCCTTTAGGGGTCCTGGGGGTCACTGCGGGTGCATAGCTGACGTTCCAGGGGGTCCTAGAGAAGGCTGGGGGTCCTTTGCGTATCCCCAGAGAGGTTAACAGGCATAACAAACCGGACGTGGAGGAGCGTGGACTGGGTGGCAGGCCTGGTCGGGGACACGGCGCTGTGTCGTCCCCTCGGGGCCAGTTTGGGTTCCGTGGGATCCCTGGAGGACCGAGCCTGCGCGTGCTCCTCCCGCCCGCCAGGGGGCGCTCGCGGGATCGGTCTCGCCAACGTGGCGCGGCGCTGACGTCACGAGCGCGACAGCCCTGATGGCGGGCGAGCGGCGGCGGCGCGGCGGGGATGGACCCCGGGAACGGCCCCGGGAGCGGCTCCGGGACCGGGACCCGAAACTGCGGCAACAGCAAAAAACACCGCGAGGATCCGGGCGGGTCCGGACCGTGCTGGTGCTTACAGCGGCGGCGGCAGCGCTGGCGCTGGGTCTGGCGGCGGCGGTGGCCGAATGGAACCGGTGGAGCGAAGTCTCCCGCCTCGTCACTCCGCACCCCGCGCCCCCCGCCGTACCTCCGGGCTCCACCGGGCCTCTCGCATCACCCACCTATTTTTGGGGCACGTACCGGCCTCACGTCTACTTCGGGATGAAGACGCGGAGCCCGCGATCTGTCGTGACCGGTGAGGGGCGCGGGGGGCTCTGTCCCGCCCTGGGGCTCGTCCGGCCCCGCTCCCTCCACGAGAGCCGCCCCTGACACCTCCCCGCCCCTCCAGGACTGATGTGGCTCCAACACGGCGGCAACTTGCGGCACACGAGCGAGCAGAACAACGGCGTGTCGCGATATGGGTGGCTGATGCACGACGGGGAGAATTTCGGAGTGCAGGAGATCCGTGATGAGGGGCTGGTGCTGAGAACCGAGTTCGTGAAGCAGCCGGGAGGAGACCACGGTGGCGACTGGAGCTGGCGGGTCACAGTGAAGATGGAGGTGAGGGGACGAGAGTGGGAGAGGGGTTGGGATGCCGGGGAGCTTTTGTCATCCTCCTCTTTCTCCTCTCCAGGGCAAGGGCCCGACCCCTCTTCTGTCCCTCTTCTTCTACGTGGCCACAGACGGGCAGGGGACGCTGCGGCCGGTGCTGGAGAATGGGACACGGCTGGCAGCTGTGGCAGGGACGGCAGAGGAGCTCGGGGACTTCACCCTCACCTTCCTGCCCCCCACTGGGGAGGGTGGGGAGGGGCACAAGTATGCCAGGTGAGCATCTGGGCTGCAGCCTCTGTCCCCATTCACCTGCTCCCATGTCCCATGCTCACTATGTCCCTGATTCTCCTGTTCCCCCCAGTTACAACTTCCTGGCCGCGGGGGTGCCAGGGCTGCACCGTCTCACCGATCTGGTCCGGCAGAGCCTCCGTGAGAGCTCCGTGTTCTCCCCACCGAGCCGACCCCGCCGCCGCTATTTCGGGGTGTCCAGCACTGGGGGGCTGCCTGGGGAGACCCCGCGGGGGCAGCTGCTGCTGCACCAGGTGACACTGGAGCCGCCGGCAGTGGTGGAGGTGACGCTGGAGTCGGGCAGCGCGGCAGGGGTGCGGCGCGGGCGGCTGGCGGGGCCAGCACTGAGCGCAGCGCTGGCCCAGCACGTGGCCACCTTTGAGCAACGCTTTGAGGACACCTTTGGGCTGGGGGCACGTGGGATGTCCCTCTCACAGCGTCGCTTCGCCCAGGCTGCGCTCAGTGAGATGCTGGGTGGGATTGGCTTCTTCCATGGCCACTCCCTGCTGCGCTCGGAGCATCGGGAACAGCCAGTGCCCGGCATCGAGTCCATGCTGTTCACAGCTGTGCCCTCACGCTCCTGCTTCCCACGTGGCTTCCTGTGGGATGAGGGCTTCCACCTGCTGCTGCTGAGCCGCTGGGACCCCGCGCTGGCCCGCGACATCCTCGCTCATTGGCTCGACCTCCTCAATGCTGACGGCTGGATCCCACGGGAGCAGATCCTGGGGGATGAGGCACGAGCCCGGGTGCCCCCTGAGTTTGTGCTGCAGCACAGTGAGACAGCGAATCCCCCGACGCTGCTGCTGGCGCTGGAGCGGCTGCTGCCCGACGCGCCCCTGCCCTACCTGCGCCGCATCTTCCCGCGCTTGCGCGCCTGGTTTGAGTGGCTGAACCGCACCCAGGCCGGCCCCGAGCCCTTCACCTTCCGCTGGCGTGGCCGCGACACCGACCTCGAGCGCTTCCTGAACCCCAAGACTCTGTCGTCGGGGCTGGATGATTACCCCCGTGCCTCCCACCCGTCTGCAGAAGAGCGGCACCTGGACCTGCGCTGCTGGATGGCGCTGGGCGCCCGTGTACTGGCAGCGCTGGCTGAGCGCCTGGGCGAGCCCCTTGCGCACTATCGTGACATGGCCGTGGCCCTGAGTGACAACGACTTGCTGGACCGGCTGCACTGGGCACCTGAGCTGGGCACCTTTGCTGACTTTGGCAATCACAGCACGGCCGTGGCTCTGCGCTGGCACCGCGCAGCCCCCGTGCCCGGCAGGCCCCCACCGGCCCCGCAGCTGCGGCGGGAGGTGCGGGAGGCACCGCGGCCGCAGTTTGTGGGTGCTTTGGGCTATGTGAGTCTGTTCCCGCTGCTGCTGCAGCTGCTTCAAGTGGACTCCCCACGGCTGCCAGCGCTCCTGGGTTCCATGCGCAGTGAGAAGCAGCTCTGGACTCCCTTCGGGCTGCGCTCGCTGGCCCGCGACAGCCCCTGGTACCTGCGCCGCAACACCGAGCACGACCCTCCGTACTGGCGTGGCTCCATCTGGGTCAACATCAACTTCCTGGCGCTGCGGGCACTGCAAGGCTACGCGCAGGCGGCGGGGCCACACCAGGAACGCGCAGCCGAGCTGTACCGGGAGCTGCGCCACAACCTTGTGGCCAATGTGTTCCGGCAGTACGAGGCCACCGGCTTCCTGTGGGAGCACTATCGGGACAGTGATGGCACCGGGCAGGGCTGTCACCCCTTTGCCGGCTGGTCCGCGCTCGTTGTGCTGGCCATGGCTGAGGACTATTAGTGTGGGGAGTCCCTGTGCCCCCTTGCCTGTCTGGCATGCTCAGGGCCAGGAGAGGAGTTGGGAGGCTTTGTCAGAGCCCCCCTGCCTCCCCTGCAATAAACCTCCACGACTATGGCCTCTCGCCACCCATCTCAATGTTACAGCACTGCCTTTGCTGACCCCAGCTCAGCCTGATGCCCCCTGTGCCACAGGGGGGATGTTTTTCCCCATCCCTGTGGGGTCAGGGGTTGCCACCCAGCCCAGTGCACCCATCACAAGGGGCCATGGTACTTCCACATCTCTTTAATGGTGAGAGAATGTGCCGGGACCACCCACCCCCATGGTCTCAGGCACCCCCCAGGCAATGGGGTCCCCATAGGCAGCAGCATCAGGATCACAGGGGAGGTCCCAGAAGCAGTTTGGAGGGGAGGGGGCTCCAGCAGGACCCCACCACACTGCAAGGGTGAGTGTCAGCTGGGGTGAGGGGTCCCCAGAGGCTCCGTGATGAGTCCAGACCCCACTTGGGGGTCCTGGTGGGGCTCAGACAGGCAGCACAGGTGAGCCGGGCCCCCCACCACCCCCTGGTCCCCCACAGCCCTCAGGCTCGCCCTCCTCCTCTTCTAGGCCACGGCCCACCTCAATGCCCGAATCCCCTGTGAGCCGCCGATGCCGCCCGGGGCAATCCCCTGGCACTGCTCTGCCTCCCCCACCCTCACCCCCCTCGGTGTTGGAGCAGGGGCGTCCCTCGGCCTCACAGAAGTCCAGGGGGACTTGTTTGGGGGGGTCCCTGCAGGCCGGCAGCTCCTCAGGCAGGGGCAGGTCCCAGCTGGCACCAGTGCCGGTGCTGCTGGAGCCACCGTCACGGCTGGCGCTGCCACCCCCCGGGCCTGGGCCTGGCTCCGGGTCCGTCTCGTCGGTGCCAGGTGCCGAGAGCGAGGAGCTGCTAGGGGAGGAGGCGCAGGAGCAGCCGCAGGAGCAGGAGCTGCAGCCCCCAGAGGAGCCGGGGGACAGTGAGGGGCTCCCGGGGCTGTAGGGCGGCGGCGGCGTCCCAGGGCGCTGCGCCACTTCCTCATACGCCGGGAGCTTGAAGGAGGCCAGCAGCCCTGGGGGGGGAAAGAGGCAGGGTCAGGGGGACACCTGAGACACTGGGGGTCACCAGGAAATGGCCCCCAGAGGATGGAG